>JAYDZK010000025.1:876847-889700 GCA_034509185.1 Euphonia xanthogaster
GCAATCAGTGCCAGCCCTTAGCCCAGTCCAGTCCAAGCCCAGCAATCAGTGCCAGCCCTTAGCCCAGTCCAGTCCAAACCCAGCAATCAGTGCCAGCCCTTAGCCCAGTCCAGTCCAAGCCCAGCAATCAGTGCCAGCCCTTAGCCCAGCCCCAGTCCCAGTCCAGCAATCAGTGCCAGCCCTTAGCCCAGTCCCAGTCCAGTCCAAGCCCAGCAATCAGTGCCAGCCTTCAGCCCAGTCCCAGGGACTCCCGGGGACAGGCTGGGCTGTAAATCCCCAGACAGCTGGGGGTCAGCAGCACTGGATGGATCCATCCCGGGGGTTTGGCCAGCAGATTCCCAGAGGGATTTTGAGGGTGCTCAGAAGCAAAGTCCATCTCAGCTGCCAAGGCTGAGTGGCCAAAGGAAGGCAGAGGGTGCTGAGCCTCAGCCCCACACCTGCACACCAAGGGGGCAGCCCAAACTCATCCCCCAGCTGGCACAGGAGGGACATTCCTGGCTGGCACAGGAGGGACATTCCTGTGTGCCTCTGCCCCAACCAGCCACAGCTCAGGCCTGGGCTGCCCAAAGGGCTTTGGCTCTTTCCCAAATCTGGGAAAACCTCCACGGAAGGAGGCAGAGTCTCAGATTCACTCAGGATGGAGTGAAGGGACACTGAACTGAGGATGGCTGCTGAGGGAACAGCCCCTCATCCAAACTTCTCCACAGCCCACTGGGGAAGAGAGAACAGAAGAATCAGCTTCATTTAACTTTGGTTTCCAGGTCCTTTAAGCACATTAACAGCAGCTCTTGATGAATTAGGCAGCATTCTGGTGACAGACATACCAGAGTGTGTGTTTGTCCTCATAGGAACATTAATTAGTGTAAATCAAATATGTTCAAAAGGTTCTTGAAGTAAAAGATGGCGATTACCTGACTCGAGCAGCAAAGGCCACAAGTGGGTGGCTGCTGGCAAAACCACTGCTTCAGAGGGAATTCAGACAAAGCAACCTCTTGGGTACTCAGGAACTGCCCATAAACGGGGAATCCCCCCAAATTTACTGCAAATGTGTGTTAATGTGGCACAACCCAGGGAAAAGCCCCAGGGAAAAGCCCCAGCACAGGCACTGCCTGAGAGCAGAATTTTCAGTTTGCTCTGGATCCCACGTCCATCTGCATGTGATGGGATCACCAGGGAGCAGAGAGCCACATGCAGTGACATCCTCAGTCAATAAAGAACATTTCCAGCAGCAAGCTGGATTATGGGCTGGGCAGGGCAGAGGGATGGGCTGTCCCAGCCAGATTAATGCCTGGTGGCTCCTCAGCCACGTCACTGACCTTGGTTCTTGCCTCTGAAATCCTGCTCCTGCAGGAGGGCATCCACCACCCTGTCACAGCTGTCTGTGCTGAAAACACTTTCCTAGACCTTCCCTGGGAGCCCTGGGAGGTTCCAGAGCACTCCCACTCCCCTGTCCCCCCGTGCTCTCACCCTGGCCAGGGATGGGGCTGAGGCTGAGCAAGGCTGATGGCCCCCTGAGCACAGCTCCAGAGCTGTGGCAGGTGATAAATGCACTGGGGACAGTCCCCAGCACCCCAGCAGGTCATCACTGGCCACAGAGAGGAGTCCAACCCCAGCCACAGCCTCAGGAATGGGTTCAGGAACTGTTTTACCTTGCACGGGTGAGGGTCAACCCCGTAGGTCTCCAGAGTCTGGGCTTTCCTGAGGAAATTCAGCTCTGAAGTAGCTGGTGTCTGCCCACTGCAGGAGGGAAAGAAGAATATTCCATGGCAGACAGGGAGGTGCAAGGCAGCTGCAGGGGCTCTGGAAGCATCAGGCACAGCACGCTCCCATTGCGTTTTTATGGGATCAGCAGGAGCCCAGCACTGAAGCCTGGCCCACCCTCTCCTGCCAGCCACATCCACAGCAGCCACGCTGAACTGGCAGCACTGGGAAGGGTCAAAAGGCATCTGCCAAATTTAGGGATGGATTCCCTGCTTGCAGCACAAACATCAGGGGGAAGGAAAGGAGAGCTTGGTGCCAGAGGGCAGCAGCTCCTGGCACATAAGGACACAGCTTTGATGGGTTTTTGGGAGTTAAACCCACTTCCCTCCCTGGGAACCCTTCAGGACACAGCTCCAGAGGCACCAGCAGTGCCGTGGGATCATGGGGATTGCTGATGGTCTCTGTCCCTGGAGAGGGGTGAGGGCAGCAGGGGTTTGTGAGGGCCTTGGTCCCTGTCCCCATGAAGGTCCCTGTCCCCATGAGGGTCCCTGCCCCCATGAGGGTCCCTGGGCCGTGCTGGCTGAGGCAGGAGCAGGTCCCAGCTGGATGTGACACATGAGTGACAATCCCAAAGGGGGACAGAGGTGCTCTGGGTGTCACTGACCCCTCAGCTCCCCTACCTCAGCTCTGACTTGTGGATCTCCGCGATTTTCCTCTCCAGCTTCTCCGAGTGCTTGGGGAAGAACTGGAACTTGGAGCTGTAGCCCTCTGGGTGCTTCCCTGGGTCGTAGTCCCCAATCTCAGCTGGTGGGAGACAGATCCAGTGGGGAAGAGCAGCAGGACCAGAGCACAGCATGCATCCCCATCCCCACCCCAGCCCAGGAATGCCGCTCCCACCCCGCTGCTTCCCTTCCCACTGCAGGGACCCTTTGCCAGGCCTTAGCTGCATCCAAATCATTTTGCTGTTTGTGTGGCTGTCACCTGGCAGCAGATGGTCACCGTCCCAAATCTGTTAATTCCTCAAGCTGCAGGAGCAGGCAGGAGGGCAGGGGCTGGACGAGCCCAGGGGCTGCTCTTGGGGACACCGTGCCCCCTGTGCAGGTGTGGCCTCGCAGGTGAGAGCCCGGCACCCACGCTCACCCTCCCCCAGCCCAGCCCAGCCCAGGTGGGTGCCCTTGTGAGCTGCCGAGGGTGCCGAATGGCAGGGGTCCTGGCAGCACAAGGGAATCCCTGCTGTCCCACAGCCTCACCCTGCAGGATGTAGGCAGCCAGCAGCGCCGCGTCCGACGTCTTGCACAGCAGCCGGCCGTGGTACAGATCCCTCTTGATCTGCAGGAACACCAAGTACCTGGGCACAGCAGGAGAGTCCCTTCATCAGGCACAATTCAAACTGCCCAGAGAGCCCACTCAGTCGTGGAATATCTGCTGCCAGACACTTGCTCTGGCATCTCTCTCCCAGCAGCCCAGCGCGGCCCTTGCTGGGCTGACCCTGGCCAGGCTCTCATGATCTAGAGCCCACCACTGCCTGCTGCACTTCCCCTGGATGTTCAGCTTCCCCAAAACGTGATTTTCTCCTTCCCAAACTTTCTGTGTCCTTCTAGGTCTCGGTGTATGCACCCACGTCCCTCCTCTGGGCTCGCTGCATCACCCAGGGCCAGCTGCCTCCTGTGCTCCCCATCCCTGTCTCTGTGCCCAGTTAAAGGACAAACTATGCTGGAAAGATTACACATTCCAATAAATTTAAACCTAAGTAACATTTTGGGCTGTGCCATGTGGCATTTGGGAAAACCTTTAGCTGGTAAAACATAAGTCATGAGCGAAGGAGCAAAATGGAGAGCTCAGAAATGAATTTAAATAACCAGACTTGCACTCTGCAGTCCTCGGTCACGCCTCATTGCTCAAATCTGAGTTTATCATGAGGTAAACCATTAATTTTCACTGATAAAATACATTCAAGAGAAATCTTGGTGTTAGAGTGGACTCAGTCCAGAGAAAAGTGAATTTTAAGCCCGGGTTCTAGCTGCAGCTGCAGGCACACCTCAAAGGGCAGCAAGCAGGGGCAGCTCACCTGCATGGGGGCGTCAGCCTGCACCTGTGGGAGTGGCAGAAGGCAGTTAGATCAGGCTTTGGGAGGAAATTCTTCTCAGTACTGCACCCCCTGCCATGGGCAGCGACACACATGACCAGGCTGCCCCAGTGGCAGGGCCTCCCACCCTGGCAGAGAAGGATTTCTTCCCTGTATCCCGCCTCATCCTGCCCCTGGCTGGGAAGCCATTCCCCCTGGCCTGGCACCGCAGACCCTCAGGTCCTGCAGCAGGGACCCCTTTGGCCCTGGGGGCTCTCAGATGCCCCCACAGAAGGTGCCAGCTCAGAGCCCTTCCAGGCAGAGCTGCCCCGGGGTTCAGGGCTGCTGGGGATCCACAGCCAGGGCTCACTCTGCAGAGCTGCTCCGTGGGGCTCCCGTGTCCTTCCTGCTGGCAGGAAGAGCAGCACAAAGAGCCCCTAAAGATAGAAGCTCAGGAGAGGCTGTGCTGCCAGCTCTGCCGTGCTGCCAGCTCAGCGCAGCGCTCCCGACGTCACAGGGACACGGCTGGCTGCCTGCAGGGATCCCAGGGGGCTGCAGGCACTCCAGCCCTGCCCGGCAGGCCCAGCACGGCAAGGACATCCAGGGTGGGACGTGCTGGGGCAGGGCAGGGCGCCCGCCTCTGAGCTGGAGCAGCCTGAGCAGCAGGGATTGTGTCACAGAGCCGGGAATGTGCTCGGAGTGCTCTGCCCTGGAATGTGGGTCTGGAACCGCCTGCACCCAAAGGCCAAGCCAGGGGCTTTAATCACAGAGCCCAGGGATGGCTCCGGCAGGAAAGGACCTTAAAGCCCATCCCATCCCATCCCACCCCCGCCATGGGCAGGGACACCTTCCCCATCCCAGGCTGCTCCCAGCCCCATCCAGCCTGGCCTTGGGCACTGCCAGGGATCCAGGGGCAGCCCCAGCTGCTCTGGGCACCCTGTGCCAGGGCCTGCCCACCCTCAGCCTGTGCTCCCCACCAGGCACGGCAGCTCCAGGTGCTGACCCAGCACAGGTGGGGACTCCTGTGCTTTTCCCCCACAGCAGGAACAATCCCAAAGCACCCGGGCTGGCTGGGAAATCCCAGTGGCTCTTTCCTGACAGCAAAAGGAGCCTGTCCGTGTGCCCCTGCCCCGGGCTGGCCAGCCCCCAGGGCAGTGCCCATCCTCACCTGGTGATCTCCTCCTTCAGCGCCGCGGGGTCCGTGGGGTAGAACTTGACACGGAAGCACATGGTGAAGGGGGGCTGTGCTGCAGAGAGCAGGGACACCGTGTCACCAGAGGCCAGGGCTGTCCCCACCCCGGCACCACCCTGCTCCAGCCAGGTCACACTGGGGTCCCGCCTGCCTTGTTCCCCCCAGGCTGCCCTCGGTAAGGAGGGGGCAGGAACTCCTCACTGCAGGGACCATGGCAAGGGCAGATCCCTGACGGAGCTGTGGGGAAGGGCCAGTGGCTCTGCACCCAGCACCCAGCCCACTGCCCGCTCCCCAGGGTCACTCCCTCACCCCATCCCTCCGGTGCTGCTCTCCCTGGAGCTGCTGCCCTGGGCTGGTGGGGATAACCCCGCTCCCAAACCCACCAGAACAGCTCCTGGGGGAGCTGCTCCTGGCACAGGGGCTGGGAACTGACCCCCGAGGGGGGCAGGATGGAGAAATGGGAATACATCTAAGGTGGAAGGAGCAGAGCCTGACCAGGCCTCCCGCAACACTCACCCCGCATCTGCTTCACAACCGACTTGGTGAACTCCAGCCAGTGCTGAAAGGAAAAGAAGGCAATTACAGCCTGACAGCTGCGACTTGATAAGGTGGGGAGGAGGAGGAAGAGGAGCGTCCTGCTCTGGGTGAGAAAAGCCACCTGAGTGTGGGTGAGTGGCCCTGGAAGGGAGCTGGGGGAGCAGGAGGCTGGGAAGGTCCCATCCGCAGTGAGGGAGCGGCTCCGTGCCCAGCTCCGGGCTCAGCAGCGGCGCCTCCCTGTGACGGCAGAGGAGCCCGGCAGCAGGAATGGGAGCAGGAATGGGAGCAGGAATCGGCTGCTCTGTGCCTTGTCCTGATCGCTGGGGAGCGCAGCACGGGGCTGTTCTCCGCAGCTGTTCCCATGCACAGCCTCGGGGCTCTAAGGGCAAGGAGGGACTGGCGGGGCCCCGCAGCTCCTCCTGCACCAGCCCTGCTTGAGCCCAGGGCACTCCCGCAGCCCTGCCGTGGGGATCCAGCTCCGTGGCTCCGTGCCCCATCCTCTGCCCGGCTGCAGCTGCCCGGGGCCGGCAGGACACGGATCCGAGCCGGGAGCTGGCTCAGGCCGGCTTCTGCCTGCCTCTGCCTCCGGCTCTCGCTCTCCATTGCCCGGGGCAACGCTGGAGCCTTGGATCTTCGGCACGGAGCTGTGAAACGGCCCAACCTCGGTGTTAAAACGTGAATCTGTTCTGGTTTCCAGCTGCAAGCACAGGCCTGAGCCCGCTCCCCCAGCCCGGGCAGGGGGTCTCTCTCACCCTTTGCTTGTCGGGGTCCACAAAGCGGATGCCGAAGTAATCCTTCTCCAGCAGGTTCAGGTGGTGGCACAGAAGGTCGAACAGGTACTGGCCCTTGGCATCTCTCTGCAGGACAAAGAGAGTCAGTGACAGCGCAGGGGGCGGTGGGGCAGAGCCCGGGGGATGTGTGAGGGCTCTGGAGCTTGTGAAGTGACACCAAGCACAGCCCAAACCCCGCACAGCTCCCGCTGTGACAGTTTCAGCTCCGGAACCTTCTCCCATCCCACCTGAGGGGCAACTGAGTCGGTGATGCCCCATAAAGAAGGGATGAAAACCCCCAGGCCCAGGTGTCCCGACACCTCCCGGGGAGGAAGATTCACACCTGAGCCGGCTGTGCAGGGGAGATCATGGCCCCGATAAGAAGCATTACCGCCCCGCCGGATCGGCTCCGGATCGGCCTCTCCTCACCTGTCTCCACACCCAGCCTGTTGCTAAACAAAGGCGGGTTTGTGCGGCCAGCCGCCTCTGCCCCCGGGCTGCTCCTGTGCAGAGATTTGGCCACCACACCCCAAAACTCTCCTCGTGCTCCTCCCCTGCGGCCGGGGGCTGCAAACCCCCGCGGCTTTGCCGATGGCCCCGGTGTGAGCCATTAGCGCCTGCCATCCCGCTGCCCCCGAAGCTCCCGGGTGATGCATCCCCGGTGTGCGGGAGCCGCCGCGCATCTCCGCCGATCAAAGGCTGCTCCTGACACCCGCTGCCTGCTTCCTTCCCACAAACACATCGCTTCCTGACAAATACACGGAACACGCGCCTTAGCTGATCAAATGAGCGCGTTATCTGATCAAACAGGCGCTCAGCAGCCGCAGACGGCAGGGGGGGAAGCCCAGGGGACGCGGCAGCCCGTGCCGGGGGCTCGGTGCCGCGCAGGAATGTGTTTGTGTTGTAAATAGAGAGGGTTTCGCACCTCGCACGCCGTGCCCCGGCGGGATGAGCAGCCCCGGCCCTGCCGGAGGCAGTCACGGACACCGGGGGAGGAAAAGCCCCCCGAGACCATCGAGTGCAACCAGCCCCGGCCCTGCCGAGGACAGCAACTAACCCGCGCCCCAAGCGCCACATCCGCACGGCTTTGAACCCCGCAGGGACGGGGACTGCAGCCCTGGCCGGGCAGCTGGAGAGCCCTTTGCACCACGGAGCTCTCCCAGCGCCCAGCCCCAGGCTGCTCCCTCTCCTGTCCCTGCTCCCTGGGGGCAGAGCCCGACCCTCTCGGGGGTCCCTCCTGCTGTCAGGGAGCTGGAGACACCGAGAAGGGCCCCACGAGCCTCCTTTTCTCCAGCCCTTGCCGGCTCCGTGGCTCTCCCCCGGGCTCGGTGCATCGGCTGCGCGCCCTGGAAGGAGCGCTGACGTTTTGGAGCTGCTGCTGCAGCCCGGCCAAGCAGCCCCGGCCTTGCACACGATCCAGGAGCTCAAACTCCTGAATCATTCCAGCTGGACCCCCAGGAAGGACTGCCAGCCCCACCTGGAGCCGCTGCTGCGGGAGGGGAGGGCTGAGTGCACATCCCGCAGCATCCTGTCCCTCCTCTGAGCGAATCTCACGGGGATGTGCTCGAGGCTCCTCTCCCTTCTCTGCCCCAAAGCAGCGCGGAGCCCGCAGAACGCTTTCCTCTGCCATCTTCACAGAGGAATCGCAGGGAAGGACAAAGCAGACACCCCCCTCCCCGGTGCCTGGAATGTGGTGAAAGTGTGAAACCACGGATGGCATTACAGGGAAAATGCTCCCTCTTTGATCTCTCTAACTTGGATTAAACATATTCTAAATTAATCATTAGCAGAATGTCTTTCAGGAAATTATCTGAACTGCCTTTACAAATCACGACTTAAAAGAGCTCCCATTGCATAACACCGGCTTAAATATTCCATGTTTGGATCTTTACATGTTCTTATAAAATGAGACTCCTGTCTGTCTGCAGGATTTGAGGTCAGCCTTCCGGGGTGCCCAGGCTGATGGGAGACCTCGGGCAGCCGCTGGCACACGCCGGGATGCCACGTGCCAGGCTGGCACCCGGGCCTTGCTCCCAATGCCAACACCTGCCAAGAACTCTGGGTACCTGAAGGTGCCTCCGAGGGAGCCAGGGAGGGGCTCTGCATCACGAACTGCAGTGGCAGACAAGGGGAATGGCTCCCACTGCCAGAGGGCAGGGATGGGGGGGACACTGGGAATTAGGAATTGTTCCCTGGGAGGGTGGGCAGGCCCTGGCACAGGGTGCCCAGAGCAGGGTGCCAAACTTTAGGAAGATTAAAGTAACCTTGCATTCTTTGCTTTTCTAAGCTTCTCAGCCAAAATTAGGGTCATCCACAGATAGAAAAAAAAGAAAAAAAAGAGAGATTTAAAAATAGCAGCTCATCTGCAAATGAGCAGAGGGCTCAGTTCAGGCAGGAGCCTTCAGTCCCACGCCAGTTGGGATTGCACTGAGGATGAGCCCTGTCCCCAAGTCCTGGCTGCAGAGATGGGAGGCACAGCCACTTTCCAGGCCATTTACTCCGTGCCATGGCAGGGCTGTTTCACTCCAGCTCCCAGGCAGGCGTGGCACAGCACCAACCCCAGAGCTGTGGAAACATCTTCACTTCCCAGCCTGTGCCCAGCCCTGCTGACAGCCACTCCTGCCACCTCCAGAGCCCCTGCAGCATCCCCCGAGCCAGACCCCAGCCCCAGCTCAGCATTCCTAACTCCTGGGGCTCAAATGCCACGTTCCCCCCCAGCTGCTCCATGGATTAAGCCCAGGATTTACCGAAGCAATAGAAGCAGCTGAAAGTGGCTCCTTCCTGCGTTATTTGGGTTGGAAATCTCCTTGTGGGCTGCCCACTCGTCCCTGCTTCCTGAGCTTAGGAGGAGATTATTTTTTTAAAGGAAACCGTCAAAAAAAGTCTATTTTACAAAGTGAAGTTTAAGCTTAAGTCTCTTTGGCAGCAACATCTGAGCTGGGAGAGATCAAAGACCCTCCAACTCCACTGCCAACATGAAGAGATTTTCAGCAGCAATTTGACTGCAATATTGTGGTTTAAATGCTTCATTTTCCAAGTTCAGCACCGTGCTGTAGGAGCCCAGGATTTATCATCCCTCAGACAAAGTTAATGGTGGCTCTGCAGGCAGGGCCGAGTCCTGACTGACAGCTCTCAGCCCTCACCGTGAGCCAGAGCCTCTGGTAAGCCCTGGAATGAGGAGGAAATGGGCAAAAATAGGCCTGAGAATATTCACTTCCAGGCAGGGAATAAGCAGCCCTGAAATCCAGGAGCACAGCTGGAGCAGAGTGCTCCAAGGGATCCCTGCCCGCCCCAGGAGGGGCTGGGGGCTCCCCCAGGGCAGGGCGGGGCTGAGGCTGTGCCTGCACCCCCAGGTGAGCGGGGCAGGAGGGAGATCTGGCACTGAGGGGAGCGCAGCTGGCTGGGAAGGGGCCTTAGAGACCCCCCCTGCCACGGCAGGGACGCCTCCCACTGCCCCAGGCTGCTCCAGCCCCAGTGTCCAGCCTGGCCTTGGGCATTCCAGGGATCCAGGGGCAGCCCCAGCTGCTCTGGGCACCCCGTGCCAGGAATTCCTTCCAATATCCCATCTAACCCAGCCATTCCCTGAGTCCTGACAGTACAGGCTCCAAAACAAACAGGTCAGTGTGAACTGGAAGTCAGCAACACCACCCTGGAGTGGGGTGCTCTCCCAGGCACACCCTGCGAGCCCTCCTGTGCGCTTGGAAAAAGGAAACAACTCCTGCACTGTCTGCTCTCCTCCCTCCTTCCCAAGCCAGCAGAGAGCCAGACGTGCAGGACACGGCAAGGAGCCCTCCAGAGCACAGCCACGATTTCAGAGCTTTCCCTCTGCTGCTAAATCACATTTGATTTTGTCGTTTACATCAACAGATCAGCTCTAAAAATACCGTGTGTGGCGAGGGCGCTGTTTACCTCACAGCAGCAGCTGCCAGGATCCATTAGTTCTCAGTTACAAAACTCAGATGTCTTTAAAAAAAACACAGAAACAAAAAAAAACCTCCTCTGTAAAGTGCCAGATTTCCATTTCAGCTGTTTCCTACAACTGCTGAGTGCTGCAGCTACGGGTTAAATGATTGCTGCGAGCTGGCTCTCGCTGAAAAGGCATTTGCATTCTCCGTGCTCACTTCTCCAAAAGTCTGGTCTCTAATTCCTGACCGGCACTTCAGGGGTGTACAGAACAGGTCGGGGAGCATGTAAATGGAGGTTTATGTATAAAAATGGAGGTGTATTTGTAAAAACAGCCCCACAGCCACGAGTCTGGATTGTGAGAACCCCACAGAAGAAGTTCCACACCTCCAAGTGCTGCTGAAACCCCTCGTGCCTGTGGGTTGACTCCTGCCTCTGAAACCCCAGAAATGCCCAGGACACCAAACCACCCAGCAGAATCCCTGCTTCCTCACTGGTTTACCTGGTTATGAGGCAGGAGGAAACGCTTCCCCCCCTCAGGGCTCTCCTCCCAAGCTGCAAGGCTGGTGGAACCCTCAGGGGTGACAGGACAAGAAGAGAACTCCTTCTCCAGCCAGAAAGAACCTTTCACATAAAGGTTCAGCATTTCCTCAACCAGCTTCAGCCCATCCTGCTCAGAGAGCCCAAGAACATATTTTCCACAAATCCTACTAGTCCTCGAAAGAATAACCCAGCCTTTGGGATTCCAGACCCACACAGCAATGATGTGCATTCTGCCTCCCCCACTCCTACATCACGAGGAAAGGCTCTTAAGGAAGGAATAATAAAATAGTGGAAAGCAATGCAAAGATCCTTAAAGACCCGGCTGGACAAGCCCTGAAGGCTGCTGTAAATCAAACACAAAGGCACTCACAGAGTCACGGCTTGTGCGTTTCCTCATAAAACACTGACAGAAGTTCTGCTGCAAGGTGGGAGCAAACAAAAGCCCCTAAATCCCACCTGGCTGCAGCGTCCTGCTCCCAGAGCCTCTCCTCACATCCCCCTTCTCTCCTCTGCACAAGAACATTGCTCTCCTCCTTTAATCTCTGGTTCCTGCACCTGCTTTCCCTGCACTCGGCTCTCCTCCGGGACCTCTCCCAGCTCCTCTCCCACACCCATCCCACGCTCTGCACCCCTGTCCCCATCCCCGCTGTCCATGGATGTCCCACTCCGGGACCTCTCCCACCTCCCCTCCTACACCCGTCCCACGCTCTGCACCCCTGTCCCCATCCCCGCTGTCCTCCCGAGGGGCTGTCCATGGATGTCCCCCTCCGGGACCTCTCCCAGCTCCTCTCCTGCACCCGTCCCACGCTCTGCACCCCTGTTCCCATCCCTGCTGTCCATGGATGTCCCACTCCGGGACCTCTCCCAGCTCCTCTCCTGCACCCGTCCCACACTCTGCACGCCTGTCCCCATCCCCGTCCCCATCCCTGCTGTCCTCCCGAGGGGCTGTCCATGGATGTCCCCCTCCGGGACCTCTCCCAGCTCCTCTCCCACACCCGTCCCACACTCTGCACCCCTGTCCCCGTGCCCGCTGTCCTCCCGAGGGGCTGTCCATGGATGTCCCCCGGAGCCTCCCCGCCCCGAGGATGCCGAGGGCAGCCCGGGGGTCACCTACCAGCAGCGGTGCCCAGCAGGCCGAGAGCACGCACATGATGCCCAGCAGCTGCAGCAGCGTCTCGGTGGCGATGCGGCCCCACCGCGAGCCGGGCTGCGCCGCGCCGGCCTTGGCGCGGCAGCGCGACACCAGCGCCTCGATGGTGGCCAGGTTGCAGGCGCCGGTGACCACGAGGGACAGCAGCCCCAGCGCGGCGAAGGCGGCGGCGAAGGCGCTGCCGCCGGCCGTGCTGATGAAGCACCAGGTGCCGGGCCACTGCAGCGCGTAGCGGCCCGGCCCGGCCAGCGGCAGCAGCGCGAAGGCCGCGCCGGAGGCCCAGATGGCGGCCAGGCCGCGCTCGGTGGCCCGCGGGCTCATGTGGCTGGCGTACCAGTGCGGGGCGCGGATGGCCAGCGCCCGCTCCACGGCCATGGCGCTGGCGATCAGCAGCGGGCACAGCCCGAACACCGTCATGCTGAAGCCGAAGAAGTCGCAGAGGCGGCCCGAGGGGTCCATGGCCGCCCAGGGTCGGCCCGACAGGTACACGGAGATGACGATGGGGCTGGTGAGCAGCTGGCCCAGCATGTCGGTGAGCGCCAGGGAGCCGATGCACAGCAGGAAGGAGCGCTTCCTGCGGCTGCCCTTGGCGCGGTAGCTGCGGGACACGAGCAGCATGGCCAGGGCATTGCCCACGACGCCCGTCAGCATCATGGTCAGCGGGATGGCCACGGACACGGCGCTGCCGCGCTCCGCCGCCCGGCCCGTGCCGTTCCCCCGCGGGCCCGGCCCGCCGGCCGCGCTGGCGTTGGGCGGGCGCTGCTGCCAGGGGCTCATCCCGGAGCCGGCAGCTCCCGCATGGAGCGGGCGCGGAGCGGGCACGGAGCCGGCAGCGCCGCCGCTTTATGGGAGGGACGGGCGGGAGCCGCCCCGGGGCCGGGAGAGGCGGGGCGGGGACGGGGCTGGGCAGGGAGCGAGCTGGGCAGGGGCTCAGCCTGGAGCAAAGGAGGCTCAGGGGGCCCCTGTGGCTCTGCACAGCTCCTGCCAGGAGG
>JAYDZK010000025.1:962512-985283 GCA_034509185.1 Euphonia xanthogaster
CGGGCGGGGCGCCGCGGTGGCGGCTCGGCCGGTCGGTCCCGCACGGCCCGGCGGCGGCTCGGCTGGGACCGGGACCGGCACCGGCACCGGCACAGCCCTGCCGGCCACCGCCCGCTCCCCGCGGGCTCTTCCCTTCCGCCGTTCTCTCCCAGCTCCCCTAGCCCGCTGCCCTCAGGGCCTCTTCCCTTCTTCGGCCTCCCCACCTCGCCCCCCCCTCCCCGCGGACCCCCCAGTTCCCCCCCGGCCATTCCCCGTTCCCCTCACATCCCCCCGCACGCTCAGGACTCCCTGAGCGCCTTCCCCGCTCCGCCCGAAGCCCCCGCCCGCGGCCTGCCCCATGGTGGGGTTCGGGGCGAACCGCCGGGGCGGCCGCCTGCCCTCGCTGGTGCTCGTGGCGCTGCTGGCCGTGATCGCCGTGCTCGCCTTCCACTGCTGGAACGCGGCGTCGCGGCAGGCCCTGCTGCGGGAGGAGCTGGCCGAGCTGCAGAGCCAGGCCCAGCGCACCGAGGTGGCGCGGGGCCGCCTGGAGCGGCGCAACTCCGACCTCCTGGGCAAGGTGGACTCGCACAGGAAGCAGCTGGAGCAGAAGGAGGCGGACTACAGCCACCTGAGCAGCCAGCTGCAGGCCAGGGACGGCCAGGTGAAGAGGTGCGAGGACGGCAAGGTAAGGGCAGGGGGCGGCGGAGGGTCCCGGTGCCCCGCGGGGCGGCTCAGCCCGGGGCACTGTCGGTGCTCGCCTGCCCAAGGTGTCCCCGCAGCCTCTGCAGCTCGGGAGTGAACCGAGGCCCCGAGGCTCAGGTTTGGTGCTGCTGGGACAGCTGCAGCGCTCTCTGTTTTCTGAAACGTCCCAAAAAGAGCTGGAGATGTCTTGTGAACAATGAAAATCCCTAGAGATCGCTCATTTCCAGACGGCTGTTTCAAATTTACTTATTGTTTTTTAGCTTTTTGTCTCTGCTAAGAATATTTGATCTTTTGTGATCATTCAAGAAACCAGATGCAAAAACTACAGTTTCAAGGGAAATGAAACCAGCGTGGTGTTCAGCAGCACCCTGAGCTTGTCTCTTGGAATGCCTGGTACAGCACACTCTGATTTTTATGCTGCCAGCGTGTACTTGAGGAAAAAAAAAAAAAACCAACCAAACAACCCTGCTGCTGACTAACGTGTCATTTTCCTGGGCTTGGAGAAGCCAAGCTCATTGAAAATTCAGCTGGCCCTTTCATGGGGGTGGCCTGGGGATTTCTTTTGTTGTGGAAGATGAGTGAATGGTTCAACTTTCACTCTTGTGCTTTCATAACTGTCCTGAACTGGGAAGTTCACGGGGCTCGACACACAAGTCCTGCTCAGGGGGTGTGTGGGGTGTATTTGCATGCAGGTCATCTCTCTGCTCATTGAACACTGTTCTCACAGCGGGATTTATGGAAATGCCACGCTCTCCAGGGTTATTGCTGGCTAGGTTTGTTTTTCTGGCCCTTTCTTATTACACATGGGATGAGCAGCCTCAGAAAATGCATTGAGTTGTCCCAGGAAAAGCTGAATATGAACACATCACATTCGTGTTAGACTCCCTTAAACTGATTAAGTTTGTAGTAATGTTTCCTACTGAGCCATTAAAACTAAGCCCTTAGGCTGTTCAGCAAACATATTTTTAATTTTTATTTTTCCTTAGATTGCAGTGAAAATTCCAGTTGGATATGACATGGACTCCATGATCTTAAAGGTGTTTTCCAGCCTCAGTGGTTCAGTGATTCTAAAGCAGTTGGGGTTTAGCCAAGGTACTTCCCCTTCTGTCTGCAAAAGGGCAGTCAGCTTGTTTGGTGTGTTAGTGTCACTGCCTGTGGGAGTGGAACTCTCCTGGCAGGATTCAGGTAGCTGTCAGGCACAGCTCGGGAAGGATTTCTTCCTGGAAGGGGTGGCCAGGCACTGGAATTTCCCAGGGAGGTTTGGAGTCCCCATCCCTGGAGGTGTCCAGGGAATTCCTGGATGTGGCTGGCACTCAGTGCTCTGGGCGGTGACAGGGTGGGGATTGGGCACAAGTTGGGCTGGATGGTCTGGGAGGGCCTTTCCAGACTCAGGGATTCTGGGATCAGTTATGGGCTGCATGGCAAGAGGTGCTTTTGATGCAAGGAACTGGTATTTTGGAAATCTGTTGTGTGCTCCCGTAGGACACCAGGAGAGGAGGTGTGGGTCTGAGCTGGGCGGTGCAGCTCTGGTTACTGGAGCCACGGGGCACGACCAGCTGCTGCTGGCTGCCCCTGCCTGCCCGCCCCTCTGCTGTTCCCTGAGATCTGCCTTTGGACTCTCTGGGTGTGACCCTGCACAGGGCAGAGCCAGAGGGCAGCAAGAGAAACCTGCCCAGTAAACCTGCCCAATTAAATTTGGTGTTAATTGCCTGCAGTGTGTGCTGTGAGTCTTCCTCCTTTGTTCCAGACGCTGCCAGTTAAGGCCGTGTGAGCTCGTAGCTTTTGAACATCCTCTCTCTCGTGTTCAAAATGTTCAGAGTGCCCTAAGAGGCCAGAAGAGCAAGGTTTTATCAAAAAACAGTTGCTGGCCTTTTATCCTCCCATGTAAGCCGCTGTCTTTTCTCAGTGGCAACAATGTTTATTTTTTTCCTAAAACCCTTTAAATTACTTTTTTAAAGGACTGCTGCTTTAGTGAGAGTAGCAAGTAAAGCTTTGTTTTAGAGAATGAAAGTCTGTCACAAGGAAACAGTAGTAGATATAAAGTGTCTGACCAAAAAAGGCTTGAATAATAATTTTTTTCCTCTCAAAATAGAATTTGGCAAGTCTGTCTGACCAAACTGCTCATTACCTGTGTTCTTAGTCCGTTTGTGAAATGCAGGAGCTGAAATAAAACCCCAGCCTTGGTATCAAGTGATCACAACGAATTCAGGCTCATTTTAAGGAAAACTCATTTGAAGAGTCTTGGTGTCAGTTTTGCTTTGTGCTCCTTTGTCCTCCGCTGAGCCTCTTTGCCTTGTGGTCACATAAATCAAGTGCCTTTCCCAGTGCTGAGGCAACCCCAGTTTCTGCAGCAGCCTGCTCTTGGCTCAGGGATTTCTGGAGTCAAGGCCAAACCCTTGGCTCTCCCCTCTGTCCCCTGCTTGTGGAACGAGCCTGTCACTGCACCGGGGTGATGTTTGCTTTTGGGAGCAAATGTGGGAGTGTGACCCAGTGTTTTGTGTTTAAAAAGAAGCAGGAAAACATGAATTCTTGGGAATTCTCCCCTGCTGTGGTGAGCTCCTGAAGGTCTGTTGGAGCTGGAACAAACAAGGAGGTCTCTTTTGAAGCGCCCTGTGAGAGGCAGGCAGGGGCAATGCCTGCTGTGGAGTTTGGGCAGGTGCTGCATGCTCAGGTAGCACCAGCTCCCTGGCTGTTCCATGGGTTTTTGGCAGCATGCCGTTGGGTTTGGGGTTTTTCCACAGCTTAGCGCATCTGTTTGCCGTGAGCGCAGTGACACGTGGGGCTGGCAGCAGTCCCTGCTGGAGAGCTTCCAGGTGGCAGGTGCCCAGCACGCACGGAGCACCTCTCATTCCCTACCTGCTGCTGGCCGTGCCAGGTGTGCAACTCCGCCCTGCCCTTACCTGCTGCCCAGAAGTGCTTGGGATGAACTGTTTAGTCAAACATCCCCAGCAGCAGCTGGGTCTGTTCTTTGTTGCCAAAACTTGGTAACTCCCCAGTTTGCAAAGCTGTAGCTTGACAGCAGCAATGTGGAGTTGTGTCACAGCAAGATTCACAACTCAGGATTCACTGGAGGGTTGCCACATGACCATGCATAGGATTTCTGGTGGGTTTTTTTCCTGTGCAGGGCTCACTCAGCTGCAGAGGGCTCATTTTCTCCATCCCAAGTGCTTGGAAAGGCCCTGAGGAGCCCCTGAGAGCTCAGCAATACAAATAGGTCGAGACCAAAGGAGGATAGGGCCCAGGAAGAGCTGGACCTGCGCCATGGCTCATGGGTTGTGGGTTTTGCATGTGTAGGTGGAACAGATCCCATGAATCATAAAAAAGCTTCCTTCTTTTCTGTCCTTCAGATGAGGGACATTTGCTGTCAGCTGAGCTGGTTTGGATATAAATTCTGTCACTTCTCTCTGAAACTCAAAATCACCAAAAGGAAAGCTTGTGTGATAAAAGTGCTGCACATTCCCATGCAGCTCCTGCTCACAGACAGCAGCCCTCCCCCAGCCAGGCACATGGCTGTGGGATCAGCAAGAGCCAGTGGGAAGGGTTTGTGTGTGAGGAATTCTCATAGATGAGGGTCTGAAAACAGACCCCCCTACTTCCCAGGATCTCCTTTGTTCATAGATTTATGGGGTTCTGGGGAACAACTGCATTAAAGTGGAATACAGGAAAATATGATTATTGCCTGTAGTTTTGCAAGAGGGGGAGATACCTGTTCATTCCCACAACAAATCACTGGGTGTACCTGCTCCCCTGTCCCCCGTTGGAGGGGGAGCTGACACCATGGGTGCCCAGTGGATGGAGAGGCTTGGTGGTGACTTGTGTCTTCTGCTTCCCTGTGTGTCCCCACTGCAGGCCCAGTTGTGCATTTGAAGTGAAGCTCTACAAGTCCTACCCAGGCTGGCCCTGATGAGATGTTGCTTTGTGCATCCTGTGAGGGGGCCTTGGTGGGCAGAGCATGAGACAAACGTGGCTCTGACATGCCAGGAGGCTCCTTGAGGTCCCTTTGGGGAGTAATTTTGTCCCTCTTTCAGAGCACTGTGGTCAGAGGGCTCAGGTTACCTAAAGATCACGTTCCTGGTGGAATTAATAAATGCTGACAGATTAGCTGTGGAGCTGGACTTTTCGGTTATATTCCAGGGTTTGGAGGAAATATGTTCAAGGCCATTTTGTTTATTTTACTGTTTTTTCTACTATGTCCCTAGAATTTTACAGTTCTACTTGCTTTCTTTTTTTGGGAAAAGCCTTGTAAAGCAGTGCTGTGTCCTGTCATAGGTGGGAGCCATGGTGGTGCCTCCCCAGACCCTAGAACCCTCTTGGCTTTTGTTTTGGACGTGGGTCAGGATTTGCCTGTGCAGGGTCCTGCAGTGCCCTGCTGGCAGGGACAGCCAGGATCCTGCAGGCTGGCACAAAAGCTCTGCTGCCCGAGGAGCCTCTGCTGTGTGCCCAGAGCTGTGGGATGTTCCATGTGCACTGTGCAGCAGGAAAGAACCATCTCTGCAGTTCCTGCATGGCTGGAGGGCCAAGGCAGGAATGCCTGATCATACCCACACTGGACAGAGGGATCAGCCTCAGAGTGCTTTTGTAACAACAAAACCACAATGGGAAATACATTTAAATAATGAAGAATGTGATAAAAGGGAAGGCTCAGGTGCAGGGAAGTCCTAAAGACAGGGCAGATGTGTTTTGGGGGTTTATGACAGGAAATGGAGGTGACTGACACAGACACTTCAGGGACTGTGGGGGGAACTGAAACAGGCCCTGTGGCCAGGTGTGTCCCCATGTATGTCCCACCATGTCCTGGCCAGGTGGCTGGGCTGGCACTGCAGTGTGCTGCTCCCAGAGGTGATGCTGACCTTGTCACCCACGCCTGACAGCCCTGCTCAGCACCTTCCTGCAGTTGCCCTTTGTACCACTGTGGAATTGCAGCAAAAACAGCCACAGCACCTGAGGTGCCTGGGGGCAGGCAGGGATTTTTACCTGCTTTCTCAGAATATTCCACACATTAGTCTTGCTCTTAGTTCCTGCTGGTTTTTGTCTTTATGTAATGGCAAAACAAAGCATCTTTACTTCAGGGCTTTGTGTACATGCATTTCTTACTTATTGTAACTATTTTTTTCCTTACTAAAAATGCCAGATTAAAAGCTCTTGTTGTTTACTGGTGTGAGATTCTCTCTCAAAATAAAATGTGTGTTAGGGTGTTAGATAGCAACACATAAAAGATCTATTTAAATGTAACAATTCTATTAGATCATATATCTTAGGTAGCAATTGGTTTTGCTGTTGATGCTGTATTTATTTTTATCCACCTGTGCTTTGACATTGGCTGTTTACTGTCCCTCTTGCAATATCAGGATGCAGCCTGTTTATTTTAGTCGAGGCAATCTATTTTTTTTGATATAAATATGTTCTGGAATTAAAAGTTAAGCCTTTGTTAGCAAAGCCTGAACACAGTGTTTAGTTTGGTGATGTCACTTACACTCCCTAAATACACATTTCTTAGATTTACAGGAACTTTGTGCACGTCACGCTGATAATCCTGTCCGTATGTTGCTTCACCAAGCAAACAGACACACCTGAATCTTCACAGCCCAAACCCTCCCCAACCTGCTGGTCACCTGTATTTATCCAACCTTTTCTTCCTTCCAGATGAAGCTGCAGAACAACATCTCGTATCAGATGGCAGACATACATCGGCTAAAGGGTGAGGGATTCATGGCCAAACTCATTTGGCAGGCTGAAGCTGTGCATTTTAACTGCCCAGGTGCTGCTGAATGCAGTAGAAATGAAGGATCTGGTGATGCTGGAACTCATAATTTCACATTTCTCATAATGCAAAATCTCATTGTGTTTGTTACCTGGTGGGGGTAAGTGCAGAGCTGGCTCTCACTTTGCTGCAGAAAGGATGTGTGTTCTGGCACTGCTGACTTACAAGAGAGTAGAATCATTTCCATGGCCAAACACACAGTTTAGTAGAGTTTGATCAGAAACACTGTGATGGTTATGCTGGGTTAGAAAAAGGTCCAGGACACATCTCTGCAGTTCTGTACAGACATGATTATAATGCCTGGGGTGTTGCTGTATTCAGAGCACTTCCCAGTGAGCCAGAACGTGGTCAGATCTGAACATGCCTGCACACAACACACGTGGGCTCTGCCTGTATCCGTGTAGCTGCAGCTTAAAATAGTAGGGAGCTTCATTATTCCTAGCCTGAGGAGCAGGGAGAGCTTCTAGAGCAGTTGTGAAGACAGGAAATCCGTATTGGCTTTACGGGTAGCAGAAAGGTGCCTCCTTTTGTACACTCACTGCCACAAACAGTGTTTGAGCATCCTGGCTGGAGCAACCTGGCAGCACTTCTGTGTTACTCAGAGTGATAGAGCCATTCAGGAAATTATGGACATTTCCAGCAGATAAGTGAAGTAGCGTTGTGCAAGGTTTCTGAATGCAGAGGTGCAGAAGCACTTAGGGAGATTGGCATAGTGTCAGAAGAATTTGTCTCTAATTCATGCTGCCATCTGGCATACATGAGTAAAGTGGCATCTTCTTCAAATTGGTTTAAGAATCTTTAAAGTATGTCTAGACACTGAACTTGAGCAGTTTCTTACTTAGCAATATTGGAAATTGTATCTGCCACAGGGCACTTTTTCTTATCTTTCTGTATTCCTGTTGGTTTTGCTCTTTTGGCCCAGAACAACTGGCAGAGTTACGGCAGGAGTTCATCCGCCAGGAAGATCAGCTGCACGAGTACAAGAAGAACAACACGTACCTGACAAGGAGGCTGGAGTATGACAGGTATGCCTCAGGAGTGTTGGTAGCTGCAGGCTGGTGTGTGTGTGAGGGGGACCTGTATTTACTCAATGTGCTAGTTAATCTCGTGCCTGCTAATCATCAAACGTGAGTGCACTCACTTGGCGATGCACCGGAGCTGACTGTTTGACTTTCAAGTTCTTTGTGATGTTGCTGTCCTTCCCCCAGTGTGAGATAGGAGCTAAGGAGAATCTTGACTTAGTGGAATCGTTCTGCATTTTTAAGTCGATGTATTTTTTATAACATGGAGATGTAGTTCATGAAGGAGTCTAAAGGACAAGTCCCGTGTCACCAGCGTTGTTAATTGCTGCCTTTCTAGCAGTTAGTTTCATTTGTTTCAGCTGAAGCTGAAAGCACCTTGTGTAGATTGAAATTTTAAATTTACCTCAGCCCTTTCAGTTGATGATAGAGGAACGGGGAGAACAAATACTCCTGCTTTGAAGAGTGAGGAAGACTTAACTCTTGAGAAAGTGTTTGAAACTTCTACATACATAAAGTTCTGTGGTATGCTGAGAGTTTGTGGGACATGGGAGTTTTGGTGATTGGGCTGATGTGGCTAGCTGGGGAAGTTGAGGCAGCTGGATGTGTATTCAGATGGTGTTATTTGAGTTGGGAGCAGTAACTGATAGTGGCACTCATGCACCTTCTCTGTTGACAGCCAGGAGAGACACATTGCTTTCCCAGCAGAATTAATATTTGTGGACAGATTAACTGTGCAGCTTGACCTTTTGGTTGCATTCCAGCTTCTGGAGGAAGTACATTCAAGGCCATTCTCTTTATTTTACTGTTTTCTCGGCTCTGTGCCTATTTTTTTCTAGCTCTGCTTTTTTACTGTATTCAGTCCATTCCCACTCCATATACATGCCAGGACCAGGCTTCTTGGACAGACTATTCTGGTTATAGCTCAGGTTTGGCTTTTTGTGCCACTTCATATTTTTCCCCTTATTTTATTTGTGGGAGAGCAGATCCAACAAATGAAGTGTAACTAATGGTGTGTTTCTCCTCAAGCCTGCAGTGTGGGCAGCAGATCAAGGAAATGAGACTGCAGCACGAAGAGAACATCAAGAAATTAATGGACCAAATTGCTCGGGAACAAAAGGTAATGCCAAAGAAGTTTGTGTTGAATGAGAAGAGCCCAAAGCCTGCTGTTTGCCTCAGAGATGTGGAGGCCTGGGACATTTCTTCCCTAACTTTGTGTTCAGGATCCCCCTGAGCAGCCCTAAGTGGGTGTTAGTGTAAGAAATCTGCCTACTGTCTCACCAGTGGACTGAGCTCGAAGCTGAGGCCAAATTCTTTGCTGGGCTCCAGCCTTGCTCCATGATGTCATCTCTGAGGATTTTGGTTGTTGCTGTAACATGGATATCTCTGTTCAGCTCTCCAGGGTGGGATCTGCGTTCTCACAGCCTTACCCAGGTTACTGCAGAGGGAGCCTGAGCTCTGCCGAGGCCTGAGGTGCTAATGTGATGCAAATTGTGATGGTACTGGAATGGTATCAAGGGTGTGATTACATCAAGCAGGCTGCCAGCAGAATTTGGGCCTCTTTCCTGCAAACAGATGCTTAAAATTTTGTTTCCTTACTTCATCTATAAACATCTCAAATAATAGGGCAGACTGAGAGCAAGTTTGTCACATCTTCTCTTCCAGTCTAGAATTGTTTCAGGGCTTTGACCTGAGGCTTAAGGCTTACCTTCACCTGTTTTTGCTGTGCTTAACACCTCTGTGTGGCAGTAGAAATGTCCTGCAGCTGTGCTGTGTTGAACATTTTCTCTCCAGTTGTATTTCCAGGGTCCAGCTTTGTGCATTGAGTGCTCTGTTCTTTGCTTTGGTGATCACTGAATTCATAAATGCAGTTTTGCTGACCCAAAGTAATCTTGAATTTGAGAATGTTTATTTTGTAATTTCCAGGGAATTGTTTAATGTTGTCTCCTTATTTTTTCTAACAGGCCACACAAAAAGTTCAGTCTAGTAAAGACACTGCAGTCAGCCCCAGCAATGGTGACCAGGCAATACCTGAGACTCTTGCAGAGGTGGAAGATAAAGACCTGGTGAAGAATGAGCAGCCTTCAGAACATGTTGCAAATGGCAAAGGTATTTCCTTTTTTGGGCATTTGTGATAGAGAATGGGCCAGCTGGGTTGCATCCTTTGCCAGCCTCCAGACTGTGCATTTCTCTGAAGTAGAAAAAGGAGTTGTTTGGCTCAGGTACATTGATTAGCTGCAGTGATTGTTCTAAATTAGAGCCTTCCACAAGAGGGAAATTCACAGTTCACACTGAAGGGTTAGTAAGGCAGAATATCCTTTTCTTGTCTTGCAGAGAAAATCAAACCAGGAGGAGATGCAGGCATGCCTGAAATAGAAGATAATGACCCTGCTAAAGCTGAAGATACTCCCACTGGTTAGGAGAAACACTCTTCATTCTTTCACATTTGGGTCTTGGTGATGTAGATGTTGTGTGTGAACACCATGTGGTACTCAGTGAGTGCAGACTTAAAATCTCTCTGTGGTAATAAAATTCAAGTGGGGTGTAAAATCAGATCATTTCTTCTGTGCCTTAGAGGTTTGAAATCTCAAAATTGAATGTTTTAGATAATGCCCCTCCTGAAATGTTACCTTTCGTATTTTCATTAAGGAAATTATAAAAAACCAGAAGTTTACAGGACTGTTAGAGCAAGAGCAGGTAAATAGTGTGTTTGTTTCACGTTAATGCTTTTGTCCCTGTGTTCTGTTTTAGCTTTAAAGAGGCCACTTATTTCAGCTCCTAAAAGTGAAGGTCATCAGCCTGTTATCAATCTTCCAACTGAACAGCCCCATGCTCCAAACCTGGCACCAGGTAAAATTCCTGTTAGCAGGTGATGGGATGATATTTTGGTTACAAGAAGAAAACTAAGGATAAATTTCTGCAGGATCCAAGGCTATGTTTTTTACCTGGCTGAGGCACTTGGGCTGCTGTTGTATGATCTCTTCTTGTACCCTCCAAACCAATAATTTCTGAGCCTTTTGACCAATCACAGCTAAATTAGGGTTAGAAATTTGAAAGATAAGTGCTACAAGTGGACAGAGTAATTTAAATGTGTGTTCCTCCTTAGGGTACAAATTAGGGCTGCACCACCCCCTCAGGGGTTGGTTGTTGATCTCTTGGTAGCCACAATCAGATGTTCCTGTCACCTGCCCAGTGCCCTCCTGTCCTTGGGAACAGCTCACTCGAGGGTGCAATGGGGAAGGTTTAGGATGTGTGAACTTAAAGTCCTGCAGTGAAAGGGTTTGGAGGAATTGCAGTTAGAGGAGAGATAAACCCAAAGAAAATGAACTCTGTGTTTGATCAAGTCACTTTAAGGTTAGAGAATATCAGGTGGTGCCTGCCCTGCAGGTGGCTTGTTCCAATCCTGTCCTGCTAAAATTCTGGCTGTAACTTCCCATTTCAACGTTGTAGGTTTGCCCAGTGACAGTGATGGAAACGCTGACATTGCCAAGCAGATCCCTCCAAATTCTCTCCAGCACTTGAATTTTGAAGAAAATGTGGAAACCCAGAAAGAGCACAAGGTTGAGCCAGACCAGATAAAAATCCCAAAGAGCCGAGTTAGTGACTTGCAGAAGATTAAGCAAAGTAAGTTGGCCAATATCACACACTTTAATATATTAAAAAAATCTCTTCATTTTTTATCTGTGTAAGTACCTGTCTGAAAAGACCATTGCAAAGGGAGCCTGAGAAGGAATATAATGTGTTCATGGGTAAAAGATTGGCTTTAATGGGTTATTTTTCACATGTACATTCAGTTATTTTAAAAAATTATTTCCTTATCAGAATTAAGGATGTTTTTGGAAATTACTGCAGGGTTAAATTGGTTAAGTCAGATCTTTGATATATGCAGGATGCTGAGTTACTCGCTTTATTACTTGACTTCAGTACACTTTTTGGACAATATTGTAGGAATTCAGTCAAAACTGAGAAAACTTTGGTTGTTTTAATATCACTTACAGAACTTTGTGATGGAGCAGGGACAAGTGTATTACAAATTATCACAGAATTTGGGCAGGCCTGGCTTCCACTCTGTGTATCCTGAGGTGTGCAAGGCTCGTTCTATTATCAAAGCAGCTTCTGGAAGAAACTTCTGGAATGAGAGCTTCTCATTTCAGTGGTTGGGTTTGTTAATGGATTGTCTCTCTTCCAGTTGGAGCTGGGAAGGAAATGTCTCTGTTGTAGGCTGTGAGGGGGTACTTGAGTCAGGAATTGTCCCACTTAGTCTCTTCTCTTTGCTCCTTCATATTTGGAATAACTCCTGTTGTAGGTTTTAACAACGCAGTGAGGGAGAGACTTTATCCTGGAAGGAAATAGCTAATCCAGGTTTGTGTAAGGGTCTGTCCTGATGGGCAGTGGCTGTTCAGAGAGGTCCATTGGTGGCAAACTCACCCCTGGTGTGGAGGAGCCTGGCTGTGGCACAGCTCTGCAGCTCCCGCCGTGGGCAGGTGCCTGGCTGGTGTTGGTGACTGAGGGCTGTGGAGTAGAGTGGGACTGTTCAGCCTGGAGGAGAGAAGAGCCTGGGGGACCTTAGAGTGCCTAAAGGGGCTCCAGGAGAGCTGGAGAGGGAGTAGGACAAGGGATGGAGACCCAGGACACAGGGAGTGGCTTCCACTGCCAGAGGGCAGGGATAGATGGGATGTTGGGAATTAGGAATTGTTCCCTGGGAGGGTCGGAGGGGCTGGGATGGAATTCCCAGAGCAGCTGTGTCTGGCCCTGGATCTCTGGAGGTTGGACAGGGCTTGGAGCAGCCTGGGACAGTGGGGGGTGTCCCTGCCATGGCAGGGGTGGCACTGGATGGGCTCACCAGACTGACTGTGCTCCCTGAGCTCAGTCTGTAGCCTTTGTGGGCCTGCTGCATTTCCTGGGATCTCTTCATCACCTTCAACCTTTCCTTCTGTCAGCTTGAATTCATTCAGTGCTTGTTTGTCACAGTGTCTCTGGCTACCCACGGGCTGGTTTTGCTGGGAGTTGGGTACGTGCCCTTGTCTTCCATGGCTCAGTTTGGGTTTAACATGTGCAAATCCCACTGTCCTACCTGGGTTTTGTATATAATGCAGTGTCGAAAATACCAACAGGATCGCTCCATTAGACATGAGCAGGCAATGAATAATGTATGGAACTTGGGATTTCTGAACAGATTGTGGGTGTTTCTTTCTCTTGCTTGTTTTATGAAAATACCTGAAACTGGTGTTCCTGTATGTTTGAGCTGTGCTAGGTGTGATTATGCTTCTTTTCCCCCATACAGAGAAGCAGGATGGTACTGCTTCTGTCCTGGTTTTTACAGACACATTGTTTTAGGGAATAATTTTACTTCTACATCTGTCTATTTTTAATCCTGATGTTGAAATCATTCTCCAGTTTTACTTCTCCATTAGTTTCTTGCACTGGGAATCATCACCTGCCCTGGCAGCCTTGGTGCCCAGTGTGTAGGAATTGTATCACACTTCAGTCCCATTGTTCCCATTTATACACAGCCTTCCAGGCCAGTGACCTCTGCAGACTCAGAGCTGCTTCCCTCCAGCACCGGGCTGGAGGAGATCTCCCTGTATGCCATTAAACACCAGCTCTGAGCTGGCATCACACCAGTAATCTCTCACCGTGTGCCTGGGCGATTGCCTGCTCATTCCGTATTTCCAGCTGATTCCTGTTTTTCTCATGCATTGTTTCAGGATCTGAAACCACTCTTCATTTTTTGTTGGGAGACGAAAATACTGGATTTGGGACGTTTTGGAAACGGCTGAAGCTTGCTAGGGAAGTAGAGTGTAAAGGCAGCTAGAGTTTCCCAGGGGAGCAGCGAGGGCAGGCCTGTGCTGGGCTCCCTCCCGTGCCAGCAGGGCACCCTCTGCAGGCACTGCCAGGCACCAGGGCAGCGTTGGCTGGCTCCAGGGTGTGCAAAATGCCAGGCCTCAGCAAAAGGGGCTACTGACCCTTCCAAGAGCGAGTGCTCTTGTGCTTTTTGAGGAATCTTGTGCTGGTGCCTGTGGGCAGTCCAAGGTGGAGCTCACTCAGCCCTTCCTGTGGAGGGAGGAGTGCGGGACAGTCGGGTGTCACGAGGGTGACACGGAGGTGTCACCTGCACTGAGGTGCTCCACGAGCCTTGTTCAACCCCTGCCCCAGCCCTCTCCCTTCTCCCCCCTTTCTCTCCAGCTGGATCTGCCACAGACCCTGACTGCCTCCACCTGCGATCTGCTCTCGTGTAGGATCTCCCTGTTTCTTTCCTCTCTGCTGCTGACTCACTCCTTTCCTACTCCACAGGCCGGTTCTTTGATGAGAATGAATCCCCTGTGGACCCACAGCAGGGTTCTAAACTGGCAGATTATAATGGGGATGATGGGAACGTGGGTGAGTATGAGGCAGACAAACAGGCCGAGCTGGCTTACAATGAGGAAGAGGATGGTGATGGTGGAGAAGAAGACGTCCAAGGTGAGCTTGGGCCTTACCTCCATCCCATTGTGATAAATCCATGCTGAGTTACTTGTTGAATTTGTGTAAAGCCTCTCTGGTTTAGCTGATGACAAATTGCTCAGACAGAACAAACAAGCTTGAAATTTGGTCTCACTCTCTGTGGGACAGCAACAATGCAAGTCTTGAGAGAGAGGGTTTTGGCACCTTACTGCAGTTGTCTATAGCTCCTGCTAGGAAAAGCAAGACTCTAAATTCCAGACATGGTTTTACCCAAACCCCCAGCTCTGGCCCCTGGCTGGGAGGGCTTTGGGCCTTCGCATTCCTAAATTGTCAAGTAGAGGAATGAAGTGGTTCAGCTCCTGCTCTTGTCACACCTGCCTGGAACTGGTGTGCAGTGAGGCCTCAGGTGGTGATTCCAGGTGTCACTTTTGTGCATTATACACAGATTCAACAGGCTTGTGGTGTTCTGCTAACCCACCTCAGAGCTCCTGATCCAGTGCTGCCTAACACCTGTGTGTGCATGGCCATTCCCTGTCCTGCATGCAGCTCCTGCATCGCCTCCCTCGCTTGCCTCTGCCTTGTCTGCCTTCTCCATCCAGCTGTTGGGGGACATTTGGGACAGGCCTGCATGTCTGTAGGGCAAGAATGTTGGGTAAACATAGAGAGTATTTCCAGGGGGGAGTGGGAATAG
This sequence comes from Euphonia xanthogaster, assembly GCA_034509185.1. Lineage (NCBI taxonomy): Eukaryota > Metazoa > Chordata > Aves > Passeriformes > Fringillidae > Euphonia > Euphonia xanthogaster. Next base: position 977,109 of record JAYDZK010000025.1, read on the forward strand.
GAAATGGGACAAAAATCATACAGCTCCCCTGATTTTGACCCTCATAAGTTAATAAGTTTTTAGCTGGAGGTTTTTCAGGCACTGTATTTAACTGGCATCTAAGCAAAATGAATGGGCAAAGCCAGTAGAAAGCAGCTGACTGTGTGAGCATGCAGCTAAGTGCAGTGTCAGCAGGCTGGGCTGGGCTGGCAGTTTGAAACTCCTGCACAAGCGAAGGAATAGGATGGACCAGAACCTGTGGCATTGATTAACTTATTAATGGACTGCAGTGCCTGCTGCTCCAGCTGCAGGCTGTTGTGTGCCCCTTGTGCTCAGGACTCGCAGGGGGTTTGGGTGTCACACCTGCCCCTCTGGCGGGTGGTCCCTGGGCTGGCAGGGCACAGGGGCATGCAGAGCAGCCCGCTCCAGTAGCAGGTGTCCCTTCCTGTGGCACTTCACTGTCCGTGCTGGGGCCGTGGGAGCCATGCCCCGATGGTGCTGGCTGCTGTGGGCAGGGAGTGCAGGGTCTTCTGTGTGTCCCTGAGCCCTCAGTGGGTCCTGCCCATCTCCTCGCTGCAGCAGTTCCTTACCTGGGCTTCAGGATGCAGCTCTGGAGGTTGTAACTGCAGCTGAGTCTGTGCTGGCTGGTGCCATCTGCCTCGCTCAGTGTAGGTGCTCTGGACAGCCCTTGCTGTGAAGAAATGTCCCCAATATCCAACCTGACCCTCCCCTGGCACAGCCTGAGGCCATTTCCTCTTGTCCTGTCCCTTGTTCCCTGGGAGCAGAGCCAGACCGTAGGTGGCTGCCACACGGTGCAGGGATGCAGCACCCTGTCCCTGTCCCTGTCCCTGTCCCCATCCCACAGAGCTCTCATTGCTCCCTCAGTGTGAGTACCTGGCTGTGGGGTCTTCATGAGGGAGCTGGTGGCTCAGGCAGCAGGGGTGCCATGAACAGCTGCAGTGACAAGGGCAGCATTCCCCAGTGCCACTTGGGAAAGGGTGGCTGTGGTGCAGCTCTGAGTGGTGGGAAAATGTTAGACCCCAGAGACTGGGCTTGTGTAACTTGCAGTGTGAGTGGTCTTTGAAAAAACAGAGCTCTGACTGACAGTGACCCCCTCAAATCATTCCCGTTCCAGGTGGGGTGCCTGCTCTGGTGGCTTGGAATTGGAACTTGGGAAGGTTCTTCTGCTGATGAACCCCTCTTTGCCTCTGTATAGGCAGACTGGATTAAGAGCTCGTAGGGTTAAAGGGTGACTTCTGGAAGCTCCTTCCCAAGGGATGGTCTGAGCAGATGTGCTGCTACCTCAAACCACATTTGCCAAGCTTTGTTCTGCTGTTCCTTAATAACTTGTTGTGATGCCTTGAGCTGTGATTTGAGTGTGGCTGGTAGAGCTTCCAGAAGCAATATTCCAGAAAAAGTGGCTGCTTCAGGCTTTATACTGACATGTCTGCAGGGCAGGAGAGGGCAGGATGGGGGGCTTGAAGGGAGGGTGGTTATAATTGTTTAGGGAGGGGAAAAAAGGAACGAGAATTTCTGTCTAAAAACTGTCAGGTCAACATCAGCCGGGTCTGCATCAGGCTGAACAAAGCCCGTGGCATGTGCTACAAAGCCACTGGCTTCCACGTGGTTTCTCTTGCCTCTGGGAATGTGCAGGCTTAGATTGAAATTATCCAGGGGAAATGGCCAATTTGGGGATGTACCTTGGGGCAGGAGAGTGCCCAGCCTGGTTCCTCCCCTCAGGCACCTGCGGAAGGGTAAGGGGATGTTTGAAGGTGGCAGCTTCTAAAATGTCTGTTAGTCATGGCTGGATGGTGGAGGGGGGGTAACTCCAGGACATCCAGGTGCTGTGCTGGCACTTTCTTACAGAGCAAACCTGTGTCATGCAGGTGAACTCTAGCCTTTGCTGCTGGAGCAGCCCCTCAGGCCCCTGCCTGGCTCCCGGGGTGCTGAGTGTGAAGGTGTGGAGAGCTCCAGGTGGAGCTGGGGGAGCTCAACTTGGATTTCCTTTGCTGTGAACAAGAGTCTTTCCTGATAGAAAGGAATAGCTCTGAGGTGCAGGAAAAGCTTATTAGTTGGAGCAAATGGAAGTTGTAGGGTGTTTCACTTTTTGAGGGAAGGAGGCCCTTGTTAAGGAAGGGGTCCCAGTGACTTCCCTGTGCTAGTCCCTGGGGGTCCCACCCTCTGTGAATGGTGTCGTCTCTGGGCACGGGACTTTGAGCAGGAGCTGGATTTCAATGGGGGAGTTTGAAGGCTTGATAGGCAGTCTCAAAGCCAGCAGCTGGTGTGACAGTGCTGCAGTGTCTGCAGTCAGGCAGTCTGTGAGGTGGGGCTGCCCTGCAGCCAGAGATCCTCCTGGAGCACTCACAGCTGGGCTGGACACATCCTGTCATAGCCCTGGCCAGCTCAGGGCTGTGACCTTAGCAGCATGTCCTGGGAACTGTACTTCAGTGTTTTTTCAGTGATACCACATCAGATCTGATTCGAGCATTTTAATTGTGATCTAATTGCAATCTGTAATTGCAGATGATGAGGAGCGAGACCTGCAGAACGACCTGGGGGACTACAGCAAGTCCCGCCTCAGCGAGGGGGTCCTGTAGGCACTGGTCACAGAGAGCTCAACCCAGCAACCTGAGGTGCTGCACAACTGGACCTGGTTTACTCCAGTGTTTCCTGCTTCCAGGGAAGCTGAGGATCAAGTGCCGAGAGTGCTCAGCAGCAGGAGGAGAGGATCCCCTCTGTACATATGTACATATTTGTACTGTTGCAGGTTGTATTAAACCCACATCTTTGCTGTTACATGGGGCTGGTTACTCAGCCTGGTCCTTACCTGTAATAATCTCTACACTTAAACCCAGTCTATAAACACAGGCTGAACTGTTTCTGCCACTTAGAACACTTGGAACCCAGACAACTTGTACAGTTTGTACCTGAAGTAACAAAGCCACTGTGGAAACCATGTACAGCCAAGAACTCCTTTTCTACAGTCCCACCTGTGTGGCAGAAGTGCTGCTCCCGAGTGCTGGGGTTTGTACAGCAGTGAGAATGGAATGTCAGAGGGACTGGGAGCTGAATGGTTCAATAGCTGCTCCTTCCTCAGTGCAACCCAGCATCACATCCCACTGAACTCCTGTACAGAGACCACATCTCATAGCCAGAGCTGCAAATCTGTAGTAGGACTTGAATAATTCGATACATCCCAAAAAAGCTGTGCAACAAATAGCTCGATTTAAAAGGTGATATAAATAATTTGCAGCTTGTAGGAAATCTTTGTGTTAAAGAGGGTAAGTGTGTCAGTGAGACACATCTCCAGCAGCTGTGTCAGCCCCTCAATGGAAGGACTAGCCTTAGCCCAGGTGAACATGCTGTGGGTGCTGGTGTGCTGTCCCAGAGTATCCATCCCAGCTCCAGCCACTCCAGTTCATTTCCAGTTCGATGCCCTGATCCTCAACACCCAGCACATCCCATGGTTTGGTTTTCTCCATCAGATCTGTAAGTCAGACCCTTTTCTGTATTCTGTATTCACTTTCAGAATTGATGGGGATGATTGCATTGCTCTGCAGTAGTGGGAGTGAAGGGGATTGTCCTCCCTGCTCCCCCAAGGGCTCCTGTGGACACAGGCTGATGGCCCTGGTGAGTGTGATTGAACTCATCCCTGTGCTCTGGTGCTGGGCTGAAGTAATGGGTCAGGTTTGCTCCTTGCCAGCTCAGTGAACCTCTTAAATAAAGTTCAATGCTCGTACAATTATGTTTTGGGTTTTTAAGACAGTTTATTGTTACTTCAAGCATCAATGGCAAAAAAAATTCCCCCTGGTTTCTGCATTTAAAAAGTAGAACTCCATCTCAGCTGTCCCGGTTCCAGCTGAACCCCACATTCTCCAAAATCGTGCAGCATCACATGGCACAGCTTGGGGAGACCTCTAAATAGAGAGCTACTTCTGAAATGTTGACATGAAACCATTCTGTACTCACAGCTTCAGCTGCTTTTCCTTTCCCTGCCCATCAACAGGACCATCCCTCTTGGGCTCCTGTGCTGAAGGTGGGTTGCTCCATGTTCCTCCTCCTCTGCCTTTCTTTTTTATGCATTCCATGTTTTCTCTTTTTTTCTTCTTTTTATCTGAGTGATTACTCTGCTTTGCCTTTGTGCAGCCACACCTGGAGTATTGTGTTCAATCCTGGGCTCTGCAGCTCAGGAAAGACAAGGGCTGCTGGTGAGGGTCCAGGAGGCCACCAAGCTGATGAGGGGCCTGGAGCACTGCTCCAAGCAGGAGATGCAGAGTCGTGGGCTCCCAGCTGCCCCTGCAGCCGGGCTGTGCAGCGCCCCCCGGGCTCGGTGACAAACCAGCTCGGGTTTGTTTTGAAATGCTGTTCCGACATCCCTGTGCCGTTTGTGTGCAGCCAGCTCCCGTTGCCATGGCAATGGCAGCACAGACAACGCTGACAGATCCCGAGCAGCTGCTTCCCTCAGCACCCAGCGAGGCTGGGAATCAAACTGGCTCTCACATTCCAGGCCTGCAGCAGAAACCCAACAAAGCCTCTTCCCAGCATGCCCAGGTAGCCCCAGCAGCACACCCAGCCCTGGGTCTGAGGCTCCAGTTCTCAATCCCTTGGATCCACGTGGCGGTGCATTTCAGGCAAGGAGCAGGGAGCTGAGACTTGACTGCCAAGGCTGAGGGATGAGTTCAGGCAGTGTCAGAAATGCAGGCACCTCCACCCAACAGCCAGAGAAACAACTCCAGTTACTCCAGCCAGTCCTAGCTGCCCAGTTTTGGAGGTTTTCAGCAAATAGACTCTGCCAAGTCACATGGATCCCACAAAAACAACGAATCACTGGTGAACTCATTTTAATTTCAAGATGGGGAAAACCAAACTGATGGGCAGGATGTTGCCAAAAGGTCAAACCCAGTTCTGGATGAAACAAAACCTCATATTTTTCAGCATTTTAATAGCCATGAAGAGCTGAAGATACTTTGAAGTGACAAGAAACAAACAGACATGAGATAATGGTTTGTGGATTTTATTAAATGCTATCATTTTACATTTTCATATATTCAACCCAGCAACAGTGGAAAATCCAAAGCCTGCAGGACAGAAGAGCTGGTGCGTGAGTGTTCTGCAGTAGTACCTGCAGAAAGTACAAAAGGTTTTCTTCTCTATAAACCATTTACTGCCCCTGTTTGCAGTTTGCACACTGGACTGAACGATGCTCATTCACGTGCTGGTTTGGAGGTCCTGAGCTCTCAGCAGGACCCATTTCCCTGTACACACATTTCTGAAGAAATTCTCTATCTGAAAACTTCCTCCTTTATCCCTACTAAGGAGAATTTACACATGCCATAAATGTCAGCTGCCATCCCTGCTCCAGGAGATACACGGAGCTTTCAGTAACCTGGCACCCAAGCAGGGCACTTCCAGCAGGGCACTTCCACCCTTCCTTGAGGAGACTGACCAAAATACTTGATAGGATCAAATCTTGCTGCAATCAACTAGGAAATGTGAGATCAGGCACTTTATAAGGAGAAGCAGTGTCCTGCTGTTCCAGCTGGCTCCAGCACTGAGACCAGATTTCTGTAGTTTAAATACAACAGGAAAACAAACCCACAAAACCAACCGGGGCCATCTCTCCCTATTCATGAGAGTGCAGTGGAATTTTCAAGCCAGCCAGAAACACAGTAATGATATTTATGCCTGAACATTTTTATGCCAATACAGAAACCATAATACTCCAATTCCTCAACCTACATGAAACCCTGTGTAGCCACACTGGGATTACTGGGATGGATAATCTACAGTTCAACTTCCCAAAGCCGGGTTTGACTACTGGTGGCAGTGCATTTCCATCCCTGGAGGAATGCCTCATGCCACTCTCCAGTGCTGCACTGTGCCAGATCAAACACAAGGCTCATTCCCGTGTGTTTCTGCGGGCTTTGGGAGCAGATGAATCCCTGGTGCTGTCAGCTGGAGTGTCTGCAGTGAGAACAGCGAGTGTGGAGCTGCTCCTGGACAGCCAGATTGGCTCCCAGACGCCAGGGATGGAGCAGCAGCACAGCCTGGGAGCTGCTTCTCTCTTAACTCTGGTCAGCTATCCAATGGAACTGATCCCCTTCAGAAAGGCAATAGGGACAGCAAATACTGGAAATGGGCAATAGTAACATATAAACCCAGAGAGGCACCTGAATTTGCTGAGAAGTGCCAGATGCTGAAGTTAAACTGAAAGTGGAACTGGAATAAACCCCACCCAGCCCTGAGCTGCAGATGCTGCAAAAAGCTGCTCCACATGAGCTCTGCATGTCAATTTATATGGTGTATAAACACAGAGCTAAGGGCTCTGCAAGGACTCAGGGGACAGAGTTGGGAGGAAATCCTAAGCCCTGAGGAATGGCCTTCCAGAGCAGTCGGGATCCCAGTGCAGGAATGGGCAGTGGTCTGACAAGTGCACATTTCCCCTTCAGTGTCTCTGTGAAGTGAAGCAAACGTGCTCCTCCAGTGTCCCAGGAGCCCAGATCCTCTGGGCAGGGGAAGCCCACTGCTGCCAGCTCAGCCTTTTCTTTGGCCCAAGCACACATTTGAGCTCCATTTGCCAGCACAGGGTTTTCACACTGAGCTGAGGCTGTGCTCAGGGACAGGGCCGTGCTCCATGGGGAGCAGGGTACAGCAGGGCACCTCTGAACTCCTCCCTGCACAGCAACACCACCAGCAAGATGATTTTCCACGTTCCATTTCCTGGCAGTCAAGCCCCTTCTCCCTAATTCATGACCAGGGAACTCGAGGAGAGCACAAAGCACTGTGAAAAACAAATGTTGATGTCCTGTCACACAGAAAAGGGCAGTTCTCTTTGCCATAAAGATCAGTTTGAGTCACATGTTGAATCTCTTGTCATAGTGTTTTTGGCATGCTGGTGCTCACACAAATACCTGCTTTCTTTGAATCTTGCTGGATCAGCTTCTCTGGCCACTCGTTTCATTTTAATTACATGGCTTGAGAGAGTATTTCCACCCACCACTTCCCAAAACTCCCACTTTCTAAGTATCAGTGACTGTCCTTTTGGGGTAACAGTGTGAGACATCCCACAGTTATCCTGCCATACAGGTTCCTCCTCAGGGACTGCCAAACCACCTTAATGAGGCTCTAACATGCCCAAACTAACCTTTTTCACAGCTGATCATTCACAAAATATTCACAAGAAATACTTGAATGCTCTAAAGGAATATGGTTCCCTGTTCTGAATGAGTTTCCACTGCCTTCCTACAACCTCTTTTCTATGGTAAAATTAGCTTTATAGTGTCTTCTGTTAAAGACAGACTAGTAGAGTCCTATGACAAAATTCTAAAACAAATCTTGGCTTCACAGCAGCAGATGCACTTCTCTTAAACAAGCCAATGAATATTTTAGGTGACTAGAGAGCTGGGACTTCTATAATCTGATCCACATTCAAAAGCTAAGCAGGGAGTCAACAGGTACCAGGAAACACAACACCCGCGAAAGTTTCTTCACTGCTAAATTAGAGGATGCCAGATACTCCTGTAAAAACCTTCCACTCTGGGCAGTACCTTAAGATGTTATCCTGTCATAACACAGGGGAACCTGAGAACTGATTTCTGTTACAGAGACTGGTAAGTAAAAGTGATCACCAAGAGAAAAATTAAGATATCCAAGTTCAGTAGCATTGAGATGAGAAATGTAACCTCGCTACATGCTGCTGTTCTGCAAGAGATGGCAAAGCTGCTTCATTAAGTCCTTTAAATAGTAAAGCACGCAGCATCCTCAGCATTTCCCACACAAAGAGGCTGCCTAGAAAAAAAAAGAGAAAGCGGAAATAAAACTTCACAACACACTCCACAGGCGACTTAAAACAGCAACCGAAACCGCAAGCCAGCGCTGCCCTACGCTTGGTGAATGGGACGGAGGCCGAGCCAGCAGGGCCGGGCCGGGAGCCGGGGAGCGTCCGGCGGTGCCCGGGGGAGCGCGGGGAGAGAGCGGCCGGAGCCGCGGCCGGCGGGGGCTGCGCTGCTTGCCCGTCCGCCCGTCCGCCCGTCCTTCCGTCCGTCCGCGGCGAGTGCTGCCCGGCGCTGCCGCTGCTCCTGGGGAGCGCCGCAAGGGCCGGGGGCCGCGGCAGGGCCGGGACTCGCTCCCGCTCCCGCGGTGCCCTCAGAGCTCGCCCTCTCCCCTCCCCTCACCTCCCGGCGCGGCCGCGCCTCC
>JAYDZK010000025.1:1008903-1019440 GCA_034509185.1 Euphonia xanthogaster
CGTGGTGGGACAGGGTCATCATGGGGGACGGGGTCACCCTGGGGGGACAGGGTCATCCTGGGGGGACAGGGTCATCATGGGGGACAGGGTCACCGGGGGGGACAGGGTGATCCTGGGGGGACAGGGTGATCCCGGGGGGACAGGGTGATCCCGGGGGGATGGGGTCATCCTGGGGGGACAGGGTGATCCTGGGGGGACAGGGTGATCCTGGGGGGACAGTGCTTCAGCAGGGACTCCTCTCCCACCTGTCCTTAGGTAAGGGACAGGGACTGTGCCACGGGGGACACGCTGATCCCAGGGAATCCAGCACCTTGGCAGGGACTCTCATTCCACCTTCCCTTGGGATGTGCAAACAGTGTTAGTACTGATTTTTATGGTTGGTAGGCAGATCTGGTTTAGGCACCAAAGACACAGTTTTACCTGTTCCTGGTGTCACTTGGGTGGCCTCATAACTCTTCTTCCCATGGAAGCAGAGATTCCAGAGGAAAGGAATTGCTGTTAACACTGCACTTGCACACTTGCTGGTCTCCAAAGATGTTTGCTACATTTTGATGTCTTGTATTAGCACGTGGTAAATGAGAAACACACAGATCCTCCATTCATTTTCCATATTTTCTTCAGAAGACAACATCTTTTTTTGACAAAAATTTATCTTCTGTGTGCATGGGCAGCATCAAATCCTGAACTAAACCCTCCCCAGACCTCCAGGCTCTGGTGGATGAGCAGCTTTGCTTTAGGGGTGAATGTGACCTCTGAGCAGGGGAGCTGGGGCTGGAGGGAGACTTTGCCACTGTTTTCCTCCCTCGAGTCTCGAGTGCAAATTGTCCCTTTAAAGAACTGCACTAATAAGACCAGCTCTTGTGGTTTTTTGTTTTATTTTTTGTTTTGGTCATTTTGGTTGAATTTCAGCACCAGTATCTCCAGACAGTGGCTACTCATCAGCTCATGCAGAAGCCACCTATGAAGAGGACTGGGAAGTCTTTGATCCGTAAGTGCCAGTGTTTCTGCTGGAAATAGTGAATTAATCATTTGGGGTATTGAATTAAGATACTTCTATTTAAATTGGATCATTTTCGTGTTATGATCATGAACTCCAAAAGCTCTGAGCTTAAAAAAAAATATGTGTATGCTCATGTGGGGTTTATTTCAATTTAAAATACTTACTGCTGGTGCCTTAAATATTTCAAATATTAAGCTGGGCTACAACCTTGCAGTTCAATAGTGTACATTTTTACAGCAAAATCTGTACTCTTTTCAGATACTATTTCATCAAACATGTCCCCCCACTAACAGAAGAGCAGCTGAACAGGAAGCCAGCTCTCCCACTGAAAACCAGAAGCACACCAGAGTTCTCATTAGTCCTAGACTTGGTAAATATCTTTATAAACAAAAACCAGAGCAGGGGAATGGAGCATTTCCCTTATTTTGTTCATTGTGGAGATCAGTTATGCTTGCTTTAAACAAAGACTGCTGAATGTTGCATAGTTTTAGTTAAAAATAGTTGAAAAAGAATTAATTGTGGTAGCTGAATAGAATGTGAGCTGCATTTGTCAAATACTGACATCCTGCTTCTTTAAAAAAGAAAAGCATTACAGTTTTAACATCTCAAACTTTTATCTGTCCCCATAAAGCTTCCCTAAATCTAGGGTGGGAAAATGAGGTGGAATAAATAGGAAAATTCAGTTATGAGTGTCTTTCATCAAGACTGATGAAGAATTAAACTTTTACTTTTTAGAACATTTTCAAAGGGCACAAATCCACTTTTTGAAAGACTCTATAAGATACATTTGTCTTTATGGTGATTTGTTTCAGTGCCTCTGTTTTGAAAGTTGTTTCAGGCCCTGTTAATGGTGGTGTGGTTTTTTGAGCAGCACCACTTGGGCCATCCCTGTGATCATAGGGATGGGTGGATTATTCACACTGAAAGATACAGGCTGGAACTGAATGAGAGGAGAGCCTACAAAATAAAATATCTCCTTATGACTACACCCCCAGCACACAGTTTTACTGAAAATTTTAAGAAATTACAAGAATAATTACATGTTTAATTCATCCTAAGAATTTTCTTCAATCTTGACAGCACTTGCACAAAAGTACAGTTTCCATTCTAAATAAACCTGCTTTAAAATGAACATAAAATGCAGACTACTTCTATTTTCCACATTGTTTTTCACACTCCTTTCTTTCTGTTATGTAACTTTTTCTCTAGGATGAAACATTAGTGCACTGTAGTCTAAATGAATTAGAAGATGCTGCCCTCACCTTTCCAGTTCTTTTTCAAGATGTCATTTACCAGGTGAATAGAGAAACACAACCTTTTTGATTTTGTTTTGTGGGAATCCTTGCTGTGTGCAGTTGTTCTCAGTTTGTTTGAAGAGGGAGAAGCAGCAGCCTGGCATTTTACACCTGTCTGGTGATAAGCTGTGGTGTCAGATCCGGCAGGAAATTCTGTATTCACTGAAGCTGATGCCCTTTGCAGCTCCTCCCTGTGAGCCCAAATCCTCTCTTGGAGTCAGAGGGAGGCAGAACCCTCCTGGCTGGGGCCTCTTGTGACTCCACAGTTCCTTACAGGGAAGGGTTTCTCTGTGTGTGCAGTTCTCTGCAGGTGCTGGTTGAGTTTATGGAATTACAGAAACAACTGAAGCCTTTTTTTAATTCACTCTGACATCCCCAGCCTCAGGTTGTTGTTGGTGGTTATTCAGAAGAGGATTTATTTCTTGTGTCCAGGGCTTGAAGTGGTGCTGCCCTGCTGGTGAGGGCCAAGTCAGGGTGTTTGGTCCAAGCAACCAGTTTCATTTTTATAACATAGAGATCATCCAACATCTGTATTTTATTCTTTTTTCCCTAATTCCATCCAGTTTTCCATCAGAATGTTCAGGCTGATGCCAGTGTGGTACTGCTCCCTCTGAGCTGCTCAGGCTGGGAGCCACTGGGCCACTGGTGGCCCTGGGGTGCTGTTACACAGGAACCTGATCCTGGCTGTTTGTTTGTGATGCTGACCCTGTGGGCAGGGTGCAGGCTGCTGCAGCCCCTGTGTGTGTGTGTGTGCTGCCCTGGAGGGAGGCTGGAACCTCCCCCTTGCTGAAGCCCCTCTGTGTGTGCTCCCCTTGCTGAAGCCCCTCTCTCTGTGCTCCCCTTGCTGAAGCCCCTCTCTCTGTGCTCACCCTTGCTGAAGCCCCTCTCTCTGTGCTCCCCTTGCTGAAGCCCCTCTCTCTCTCTGTGCTCCCCCCTTGCTGAAGCCCCTCTCTCTCTCTGTGCTGCCCCTTGCTGAAGCCCCTCTCTCTCTCTGTGCTCCCCTTTACTGAAGCCCCTCTCTCTCTGTGCTCCCCTTTACTGAAGCCCCTCTCTCTCTCTGTGCAGGTGTACGTCCGGCTACGGCCGTTCTTCCGAGAGTTCCTGGAGCGCATGTCTCAGATCTACGAGGTAAAGCTGGCACGCTCCAGCTCTCCCTTTGTCAGACCCTTTTTGCTCATGCTAAACACCAGTTTATCAGATTAAACCCTTTTCTAACCCGAAAATAAAACAACCAAAAAACATTTATAAAACTTTTATCCTATTCTCAATCTCATATAAAAAGTAAAATAATACAAATGTTATAATTCACACCATTACAATCACAAACCAACTATTTCCCAATTACAATAACTTTAAACATTTCTTAACCTATCAACTTTACCCATACCATACCATAAATACCTTAGAACCAATCATCTAAAATTACCCCTCATAAATCTTACTACAATACATCTTTCATAATTCTATTTCTCTGAAATATCTAATCTTATTTACAAAACCACCTTGTAAAACTCATTTCTAATTCCATTTCTCTCTCAACAATATCTATCCTATTCCATAACATTTCTAAGTCAGCATTTCTTATCTCAGAGTTTACATACAAATATACACTGTGTGAGCCTTCTATCAAGCTTTAAAAATTTTCTACAAATTCATTTCCCACAACCACCTTCGAATTTCATTTTTAAATTGTATCCACTTCCTTGTACCTCCAGTGGTGACTTCTTTCTCCTCCAATCCCCAGATTATTCTGTTTACTGCTTCTAAGAAGGTGTATGCAGACAAGTTGTTGAACATCCTGGACCCCAAAAAGCAGCTGGTCAGGTAAAGCCAGAATGATGTCGTGAGCAAACTGGGTCCTGTGCCTGCCCAGTGGGGTGGGATGTGTTCCTTACTGCAGTGTCCCCCTGACTGATGCCTTGGGGGTTTGCCTGGGCTAAGAGAGGGAGAAAAATGGACTGAGGTGATGGAATTGGTGCCTTGTGATAAAATAACCCCAGGCCAAAACCTGTCCCTGTTCAGTCTCTGTTAGGCTGGCTCATGGGAAATGTCCTCTTGGGGATCAAAAATGTGCTCTGGAATACCCACTGCAAAGAAAGGAAATTAAATGAGTGCCTGATTACTTTTAAACTTACCTTAATAACTCGAGTTCTTTATTACAAATTGTGACTTGTATAGCTTTTGCAATCAGCATCCTTTTAATTCTCATTCAATCACAAAGTCATGTGTCTGTTAGTTTTGTATTGGAGCTGGTTTGGTTTTTCATTTCTCAGTACTGAGCTGTGTTGGGAGGTCTTGGCTTTTCCAGTTCCTTGGGGCAGAAGAAAATTCCAGGGGTGAGATTCTGTCACTCTCACCTGGCAGGGGGACTGTACCTGGCAGTGCTGGACCCAAACTGATTCTGCTCAGGGCTGTCCCTGGGTGGGGTGTCCCTGGTGGGGACAGCCCAGAGGGTGGTGCCAGGAGGACAGTGGCACTCCAGGACAGGGTGTGGGGCTGTGTCCCTGTGTCACAGCTCCCTGCAGACACCTGCTCCTGGCACAGGGCATTGCCAATGGCACGAGCAGCAGGCAGGGAGCCTGCAGAGGTGTTCCTGTGCTGCCTGGCTCTGTCTGGGGCTGCTGTGGCTGGGCTGAGTGGGCCCAGCTCTGCCAGCAGCCCCAGGTGCCTGCCAGGCCCCACACGTGTGACTCACACTCTATATATAAAGTGCAGCAGCTCGTTTCCCTCCATGGCAACGTGGGGAGCTCAGCTCCTGCATGGAATTAGGCACGCTGTGTGCAGCTCCTGGGCACTCATTTAAACACACAGGCAGCCTGAAGGGGCTGCTCTGCTGTGGGGCTGGGCAGCACCAAATCTGCCTGCTTTACAATGTATAGTTCTGTGCATCTGCCATGGAATGGGAGTTTCATTCCTGCTGGGTTTTCAGTCTGAGTCCTTTTAGCCAATCCATCCATTCCTTCTGTCATGAATTACACAGGAGCAGGCTAATGGGAAGGGAAGGGGTTGATGGGATGTTGTGGCCCTAATGGGAAAGGAAGTAACCAGAACTGGGTTAGTGCAAAATCACCTGAACTGTGCATTTTACCAATAAAAAGCTCTAAAGAGAACAGAAAAGGGGCACAATTCTCTAACAGGAGATGGGAAGAGAAACAAACTGGGTAATGCTGGCAAAGCTGTGTGTCCTGGGTGCAGTGTGGACGTTGTCCTTGGCCTCATTAGTGAGTATTTCCCTTTCACGACAGGCATCGACTCTTCCGTGAGCATTGTGTGTGTGTACAAGGGAATTACATCAAGGATTTGAACATCCTGGGCAGAGACCTCTCCAAAACCATCATCATTGACAATTCACCGCAAGCCTTTGCTTACCAGGTGAGGGGCTGGGGCAGGGGACACCTCAGGGGGCAGAACTTCCTGAGGGGGACAGGGAAATGCCTGGAATCGAAGTCTGCAGACCAAACTGTGGGAAAAACACTCAGGAATCTGTAACTTGGAAACATTTTTCCCTCAAATGCTATTTCGCAAGTCTTATTTGTGGATAAATTAAACATAATGATTTTTAATAATAAATTGAATATTGATGATTTTTTTTTTTTTTTTGGTGTTTTAACTTCAGCTTTCCAATGGAATTCCTATAGAAAGCTGGTTCATGGATAAAAATGATAATGAACTCCTAAAGTTGATTCCGTTTCTGGAGAAACTAGTAGAGCTGGTAAGTGTTTGCTTTCTTGGCTTCTCCCAGAACTGTCAGTGAGTTCCTTTAATATTTTCCCCTATTGTTAAGGGTTTCTGAGTCACTGAGGTTGAGGCTGGTGAGGATCCAGGGATGTGTTCACGCAGCAAAAGGGGGCTTGTCACTGCTGACTGTGCTGAGAATGCAGGGCTGTGGGATTGTGACATCAGTCGTCAGGAAACTGGGAGCCTCTGATCATTCTGGTGCCATAGTGCCTGTGGCTGGCTGTGCTGTGTGTCTTTGCTCCTGAAAGGCCAATAAATCACTCCTGAGCTCTTGTGGGTGCTGTGGAGTTGTTTCTGTAAGTCCCTGGAAGGGCACCATCCCTGGTTTCTGTTGGTGTGTGCAGAGAGGGGTGTCAGGCGAGGAGCCCTGCTGCACTGGGCTCCTGGCTGTGCTCATTCTCCTAAACCTGCCCTTTCCCCCACAGAACGAAGACGTCCGACCTCACATCAGAGACAGATTTCGCTTGCATGATTTGCTACCCCCCGATTAAAGCCTTTGCTCTCGCTGCCGAGGGGAGGAAATGCAGGACTCTGTTGGACTAATACAAAACATTGCCATTACTGTTGAAATTTTGCATTTTTGTACCCCGTCTTGCTTTTCTTATCTTTGGTGCCCAACAATGATCAAGGGTTACAGAAAGAGACTTTCTACACCTGAGGTTGCCGCCATCAGTACAATCCAGTACCCGCAGTAGGGAGGCTAGAACAGAAAAGTCTTTAGAACTAGTGCAACTCCAAGGAGATTTTTTTATGTACAGGACATCTGCAGTTTATAAAGAAAATTCTGTTTCTGCCACCAGCAGTTTGACCTGTAGAAACACAGGATTTTATGATACAACAGAGATTGAAAACGGACTCGGATTTTCTCTCTGTTCGGTGCTCTAAGTGGGTTCGTAGCCACTTTTCTGTTACTTTTAAGATTCTCATTTCAACAGGAATGGCCAGTAAAAGTTGTTTTATTTTTCCTGTTAAGGTTTATAACCTTTTTACATTTTTGACCTGTATTAGATTAGAATTTCATTATGCATTCCTTTTAGTTGAGGCGCTTCATAGTTTTTCTGGAAATAGCCAAATTTTGTTAGTTTTTTATTAAACAGTTGGCTGGCCGTTTCCCTGCTTTGTCTGCCTGCATCCTGTATATTTGTTTAAAAATATTCTCTAGTTTTAGCCCACGTAAGTTTCATTTAGAAGGAAAAAAAAAAAAGAAACCCTGCATTTATATTTTCTTTCTGTAATATTCTACTGTAGTCGAAACCTTTTCAAAAATCAAGAGACTGGCTAGATAAGACGAAGATAAGAATTACTAATATTGGGAATATCCTAAACCATTGCGATGGCACGTCCTCTGGACAGAGCACACCTGGCAGTGGCACCACGATGGACAAGGAATACCTCACCCTCTGCTGTGCCCGGCCCGGGGCAGGTGCTCCGTGCTCACCTGGCAGGTGTGGCCAGGCTGCCCCCGGGCAGGGCTCCTGTGACACTCCTGGTTCCAATCAGCCTCTCCGGGGCACGGCTGCCCTGCCATCCCACTGGTTTCCGAGGGAACAGCCCGGCCCTGGCTCCTAATGCAGCGCCCCGCCCCGGAGGGATATTTTTGTAGCGGTGGGAGTCGCCTTTCCCGGAGGCGTTTTACCAAGGTAGGATTTGTACGAGGTAGGAAGCTTTGCCTCTCGACTGCATTACCACGCCACAGGCTCGGACTGGTTTTGTGTAAAAGATGTCACAGAACGGCACTTTTTCTAAAGAGAAGTTTGCTATTTTGTATGCTTGATAAGAAAGTACAGTATTGGAAATTAAAGGTGGACAGCTGATAATTGAGAAGTATGTCAATTAATTTTTTATGTATATTACCTGTTTACTTGTACAATTTTATTGTACAAATTACATGCAGCTTCATTTTCAAATGAGTCCTTAAAATAAGGAAAATCTTTTTAGCAAAACATTTAATTTTTGTATTTTTGATTTTAAAAGGCATGAGTTATGTCAACTTTTTCCAGTGTATTAATGAAGATTTTAACTTTTCATCAGGTTGAGTGTTTTCTTACTATATTATCTGTTGTGTATGTAGCTAGCACATGGTGTCACTGAACTGTTAAAACTTAGCATGTAGAGCAAGCCTGTTTTGTGGAAAATCCTTATTCATTAAAAACAAAATCATCATGGCAGATTTTCTGCAAAAAAAGTGAAAACATTTGCAATTCAGAATACTGATTTTTTTTTTTTGTATTTAAAGAAAGGTATTTTGCTTGCAGGAAAGAAATACTACAGATTCATTTTAATGAGAATCTTTTAAATGTATTTATCTTTAGGGCATCTGGGCATCTTTACGCTGTTTGTCTTATGTCTTTATTGAAATAAAATGTACAGAACATTACCTTTCCATCTGCTTGGTGCAGCCATGTCCCCTGGGCAGCTGATGGAGAGATGGATGGATGGACTCTGGAAGGGAGGGGCAGCTTGTGTGCAGCTGCCCCTTGGTTTGCAGCTGTTTCTCCCTTGTTCCTCGCCATGTAAATCTGAATCTGAGGGGTTTCAGTTCCCTGGTGAAGCTTTGCCTCACGGGGGATTCCTCCCACTTTCTCCACATCACGGAACTGTAAAATTCACGGATCTGCCAGAAGGAGCCCAGCTTTAGCTCATGGCCTTTTCCAGCTGTGATGGGATGTTCACCTGTTCCAGTAACATCCCCAGGTCCTCTGTGGCTCCAGCCATCCCAGAAGTGCTTCCAGAGCTGAGGAAACCAAAGGCATGTTGCACTTTCCAGCTGTGTGTGTGTTGTGCCCGTCAGATCCGCGAGGGAAACCCGAGTGTAGAGGAGGGGATGTCGCTCTGCAGCGGTGCACAACGGGACTGACAGAGATTCTTGGTAAACATATTAAATATTCATCTTTTCCTGTGCTGCCAGCCTGGTGTTGATCACTGAACTCCGCAGAGTGCTTCTGCCTCCTGCAAACCTTTCTGGTGTGAAGCAGTTCTCATCCACAGGTTTTATTTCTGTCGTGTTCATCTGGAGGGGCAGTTCCCTGTTCCTGTGCCGAGCTCTGGCTCAGGTTGTGTCCCCAAAACCACCCCTGTGCCAGGGGGGGGCTCAGCCAGGTGCGAGTGTGGCTTGTGCCCCCCGAGCAGGGCACCATGCAGCTGGATCACTGATTCCTCATGGAATATGGCCTCGTCCTTTTGGAAAGCACCACATCCTATTTCCAAAGTGCTGAATGGTTTCCTTTGTGGTCTCTGCTGGGTTGTGGTGGCCTGTCTAACGTGTCCCCTGGATTCTGTTCCATGTCACACCTCCCAGCCCTTTGGTGGCAGTACCTGTCCAGGCCTTTGCTTTCCCCGGAGTGGCCCTCGCCTCGGTGCTCCTGCTTCCCCCACCTCGGATTCACCCCGCCTGACAATTCCCTTGCTTTGGAATGTGGCAGGAAGGCTGGATGTGCCCGGACTGGACTGGGAATCTCCCAAACCACCTTGCTGCCAGCGGGAGGCGTCGAAGGCACGTTCGGGAAGAGCCTTGAAAAGTGGAACCGAGCGTGGCGTGGCGGGGGTGACAGGAGCGCTGCACAGACAGCACCGTCCCTGCCCTGCGCTGCCCCAGGGCCGCTGGAAAGCGCCGAGCCCCGGGGCAGCCGAGGAGGAGGGGGAGTTTTTGTTCTTGGTCCTTGCTAAAATGTCGTTGTACTGATGGGGCCCAATCTTGTAAAATATTGATGGGAGGAGAAGTCCTGTGCTATGGATTTCTGTTTCTTCTGCAATCATTTCTAGTCTACAGAAGCACAAAGATTTAATTAAATACTTATGCTCTGGATTCTGTTTTTATGATTTTTAGCTGATATCATCCTTCACTGAGCCTCACTTTTCTGTAAGTCAAGACATTGCTTCTGTCAGTTTTCAGCCTTGAAGTGGAAGTTGTGTCTGTGTTTTTCTGCCAAGGAAAAATTTAAATGTTCTGTGTAAATCCTTAGCATTCCAAATTACATATTCCAATATTAACGTATTTCAATTTACTGCACAATTCCTGGCAATTTTGTGATTATCTCCACAGCACCCTGAGGCTGTGAAACTGTAGACTTGGTGAGGATATAACTTATGACATTGGTGAGGATATAACTTATGACATTGTTTGAGCCGTCTGTTATTATTTATATTATCTGGAAAATGGAGAAGAACAGGAAAGGGATGATACATTTGGAAGTCGATTTTTCCTTTGTGTTTTTCCTAGACACGTGTGTGTGATTTGCACAGGTGTATACAGAGATCATTGATTTGCTTTATGAAAGATGCGTTTTAAATTTAATATCTTCAGAAAAAATCTATCCTCCTTTTCCACTTCCTGGCATTGTCACAGAAGCTGGGAGCTGGCAGTGCAGAGGTGAACAATTCCAGCGTTTGTCTGTTCCACGTTACAGGACAGAGGGGAAGGAGAGCCTGGCGCCTCGGAGTGGATAAACCCGCGCGTGGCGTGCCCGGTCCTGCCGGGATCCTGCCCGGGGCCCGGCCCGGCTCC
>JAYDZK010000025.1:1084666-1098099 GCA_034509185.1 Euphonia xanthogaster
CGGGGGTGAACAGCAGCTGGGGACAGAGGGGACAGGCACGGGGTGAACAGCAGCTGGGGGACACAGGGGACAGGCACGGGGGTGAACAGCAGCTGGGGACAGAGGGGACAGGCACGGGGTGAACAGCAGCTGGGGGACACAGGGGACAGGCACAGGGTGAACAGCAGCTGGGGACACAGGGGACAGGCACGGGGTGAACAGCAGCTGGGGGACACAGGGGACAGGCACGGGGTGGTCGGGCAGGGCAGTGGGGGGGTGGCACTGCCCCAGGGGCTTCCCAGGGTGAAGGAGCTGCCTAGCAGGGCCAGAAGGACGTGACCCTGTGCCCAGCACCCCAACAGAGCTGGATGGGATTTGGAGCAATCCAGCTTGTGGAAGGTGTCCCTGCCCACGGGTGGAATTTCCTAAGCTGCCTGCCACTGCAGAGGGGCTCCTGCTGCTCCTGTGGCTGACACAAGCCCTGCTGGAAGCACCCGCGCTCGCGAGGGCCGGGAGTTCATCCTTGTTTTTCTTAGCCTAAGCACTCCCATTATTGCCAAAGCTTTGTTGTTCTTGGAGCTTTGGCGGGAGCCAGGGCGTCTTTCCAAAACCTCTCCATGAATATCGAAATGTTGTTGTCCACGGGTTTTAATTAGGTTATGAATCCCAGAAAGTGATTTGTGGGTGCTGAGCATGCCAGCATTCCCATGAACAGCAGCCCTTGGCAGCAGCAGCCCCAGGATCCTGCTCACATCCCACCCCGAGCTGCTGCTGAAGAAAAGGCAGGAGACTGTGGCTGCTCGGGGTGGCTGAGCCCTGGGAGAGCCTGTGCAAAGGCAGGGATGTTCTGGGGAGAGCGTGGGGCTCAGCCACGACTGCCAGGGCAGGGGGATCCTGGGGGTCCATGGGATGCAGCTCCGTGGCCACCACCACCTCTGCACCACGCCTGGCGCCCCGAGGGATGTCAGCCTGGTGCCAGCTGTGGGATGATTCCCACTGGTTTCTGCAGAGGAAGGCTTGGCCACACGGTCACAAGGATAGTGACTCCCACTGCTCTGCATGAGCTGGCAGCTCCCTCCCTCCTGACTGTCCAGCCCAGCCAGAAGCACCAGGGGCTCTTTCCCTGCTGGTGATAAGATACAGGAAAGGCCTCAGGAAACGGCTCTTTCTCCTCACACTCCCTCTCCTGTGCAAATATTCTGCGGAATGGTGCAGAGGGGACGAGGCTCAGCTGCAAGTGGCGTGGGCTGGAAACATCCCCGGGCTGGCAGCGTGGGCTTGGCTGCCCCAGCGTTGGCTCCCAGAGAAGCACACCCCGAGGAGGGCAGAGCCCATCCCCTGGATGCAGAGAGGGCTGGGAGGGGCCATGGAGGCTCAGCCCCACAGGGATCCATCCTACCTGGATCCACACGGGCTCCACGGTGGGCCCCGGAGAGGTGAGGTTCTCCCAGTTGCCTGTCCTCTTGTAGGTGAAGGTGGTCCCTGCCACCCTGTAGTCCCCGTTCCACTGGATGGTCCAGCCTCCATTCAGGAAATACTTCTCGGGGTCCTCGCTCCGCAGCGCCAGGAAATTCCCAGCTTCTGCCACCTCTTCAATCCGGATCTCCCGGGCTCCCACGGGGATAATCCCAATGTCCACGTAACCTGGGGATGGAACCAAGCGTTGGTCTTGGGGGAGTCAGAGGTGTCTGAGATGATTTTTGTCCTTGGGTGGGTGCTGTGTCCCCTGTGCCAATCCTTGCACCTCTGTAAGGCACCAGTGAGCACCAAGCCCTACCCTGAGCCCACCTGAGTTCCCTGCTGTCTTATCCCCACAAAATCAACAAGTTGGAATTAAACTCCCCTCCCAAAGGAGCAGCAGCAGCCCAGCTGTGCTGGACCAGACACAGGGGCGCTCTGGGGAGAGCAGGAGGTGCCCTTACCCAGCCCCTCGCTGTCCTCGAAGGTCTTGTGGACGGTGTGGCAGGTGGAGCCGTCCCCGTGGCACACCCCGCAGCGATCCTCCACGGCGTGCGAGTCGATCTCGTAGTCACAACCCACGTTCTGCAAGGGAGCCCCGTCAGCCAGCACCAGCACCAGCACCAGCACCAGCACCAGCACCAGCACCTCCCAGTCCCTCCCAGCACCGACTGCATCGTCCCCAAGGGATTCACAGCATCCTGGCATGGCTCGGGGTGGAAGGGACCTTAAAGACAATCCAGTTCCAGCCCCCTGCCATGGGCTAGGACACCTTCTCTGACACCAGGGTGCTCCAAGGTCGCTCCAGGTTGCGTCCATCCTGGCCTGGGTGGTGCTCTGGCTCCTCGAGGCCAGCACAGAGGCTGACACAGCCCGTACCACTCACCCACGGGAACCAGGAACGCTCTCCGAGTGGGGAATGGCAAAAGGAGCGAGCTCAGCTCGAGAGGGAGGGGATGCTGAGCGCCCAAGGGCGGGTGCTGCCCCGTGGGTGCTTTCCAGGGGTGGGGTGTGCCCGGGTGGGCAGCCCACCTTGCAGATGCCGTTGATGCAGACGTCGCGGCTGCCGTCGCTGTCGTAGCAGGGCGTGCCGTCCACCACCGCGTCCCGCAGCTTCTCCGCAAAGTACTCGTGCTCGGGCCGGCAGTGCAGCTCGCAGGGGTTCACTGGGGAACAGGCACACACTCAGCCCCAGCACCGGCCTCTCCAAAGGCACAAATCAGCCCTGCAAGCCCAGGGCAGTGTAAAATACAAAATACAGCACGGGCTGCAAGGCGAGGCAGGGACACAAACAGCCAGCTCTGGCTGCTCAGGGGCCGCGCCCGAGCCGCTCCAGGTTTGAGGTCTCTGCTCTCCACTCACTGTTGTTGGGCACTGGTGTCCACTTGTAGAGCTTCCCTTTGTAGAGCATGGGGTTGAACTGGCTGCACTGGACCTGGCGGAAGGAGGGCTTGTCCGGGGGGCAGCGCCGCACGTTGCAGATCCGGAACCGCTTGCGCTCGCCCAGGCAGTACCGGCCCCCGTACTTGGGCCTGGGGCAGAAAAACCAGTCACAAGGGCTGGGAGGGCACAGGCCTCAGAGCCACAGAGCTGTGGAATGGCTTGGGTCGGAAGGGAGCTCCAAGTCCATCCCTGTTCCACCCCCTGCCATGGGCAGGGACACCTTCCTCAGACCAGGCGGCTCCAAGCCCCGTCCAGCCTGGGCCATTCCTGCAGCTGCTCTGGAGGAGCTGCTCTCCACCCCACCCTGGGGAACTCCTGACTCTGCTCCTCTGCTGCCCCAGGGAATGGCAAAGCTGACACTGGCTTTTTAAAGCAAGAGAGACTCGAGCAGCACAGCAGTGCTCTCCTCAGACGCCAGCAGACCCTCACAGCACGGCCACCATCTCCCGCCACGCTGCCTTGTCCTTCTGTCCCACCACTGTCCAAGGCCCATGTCCCGGTGACCTCACGAGAATTCCTTCTCCTGGGCACACTCTGCTGAAGAGAATGAAGCTAATGATTATTTCAGGGCTGTGTTTACACACTCTGCCCTGAGGAATGGCTGTGGGAGGGGGGGATGCCCAGCACACATTTTCTCACTTCATCCCAAGGGCAAAGCTGAAGATTTACCTCCCAGTGGCCAAAGCAAACAACTGCCCGGGAAATTCCCAGTGTTTGCTCTCCTGCCTGTCCACAGCTGTGTTTGGAACACTCCACAAACCACCACAGCACCTCTGCCACAGCGTTTATGTCAAACACAAATCCAGGTCCTGAGCCAGGACCGAGATGACAGAGCACTTCCCTCAAGAGCCCAGCAGCATGTACCAAACTCACCCGAGGAAGAGGATGGGCAGAACATGTCTGGAAGGGACAGGAGCTCACTCCTGGGGCTGTCAGAGCTCTCCATGCCATGGAAAAGCAACTCCCCTGGAACATCACTACAAAGCCCTTTTCCTCCCCATCCCAGGCTGCTCTGGCACCAGGGCGAGCCGGGGGTTTTGGCTAAATCCAGTGCAACAGTGACCAAGGGGACATCTGGGGAGCAGATGTGTCAGCAGAAATCCCAGCATGGAGATGGCAGCTCCTCCAGCAGTGCCCGGACACTTCCAGCCAGCACTGGCTGATGGAATGCAGCAGGGTGATAAACTGCAGCAGGATTTTTCAAAACAACTCTGAATCAGGCTCCAAGAATGCCTGGTTTGCTGTTCTGTCACTAAAGGACACTGGATATGTTTTACATCTCTGAGCGAGGAGCCTCTGCCCTTTGTTTGAGTCCCACTCCAGGGCAGGGGATGGAAGCAGTCCCTCCCAGCCCAAACCACCCCAGCGTTCTGTGACTCCTGACTGGTGTCCTGGGGTCTGGGCAGGCCAGGCTCAGGGCTGGCTTACGTGGGGTGGCTGCAGTGCCTCTCAGCACTCTGCACTCCTGCCCCACAGCTGCGGGAGCAGGAGGCCCAGGCGCTCCAGGAGCTCCAGCCGCCGTCGATGGGCTCGGGCCGGAAGCCCACGGGAACACACTCGCCGTTGAAGCACCACTGCAGGACAGGAGGGGAACAAGGGGTTAAGGGTGGGCAGCACTGAGGCCCAGCACACTGACTGGCCCGTGGAAATCCCTGCTTTGCTCGCATGGGGGTGCCTGGGGTCAGCTGGGCTCTGCCAGAGCCTGGAGCTCCTCAAGCCATGGGAAACCCGGAGGTGTTGGGCTGTTTGAGGATTTGAGCGAGGCAACAAACCCAAAGCTCCATGGAGATCCCTCAGCAAGGGGATTCACAGCCCAGTGTCAGCCCAGAGGGGCTCCCCAGCATGGGAAAGACCCCAGGGAGGAGCATCCACCACGGCAGCAGAACGAGCCTTGTGCTCTCCTGCCACGGTCATTAACTGCGGGTGTCACCTTCCCAGGTGATTCAAGTGACCCCCAGTGAGTCACCTTCCCCGAGGGCAGTCCCTGCTGGGGGCAGCGGGTGTTTGGGCAGAGCAGGGGCAGTGGGATGAGCCCAGCCCTGCACTGACCCTGCAGAGCCCCTGGGGCAGGGCTCCCTGAGGCCATGGAGGGCTGTCCCCCCCACCCCGTTACCTTGCTCTCCCCGCAGGCTGTGCCATCCACAGCTGCATCCAGCTTGGAGTGACACGTGTTCCCCACCGTGCACCACAGCGTGCTGCAGACACTCTGTGGGGAGAGAGGGACAGGTCCCTGCCTGGCACGGAGCCCTCCCTCAGGCACAGACCAGATCCATCCCTTGGGCACAGATCCCTCCCTCGGGCACAGACCAGATCCATCCCTTGGGCACAGATCCCTCCCTCGGGCACAGATCAGATCCCTCCCTCGGGCAGGGTGGGCACAGCCCCAGCCAAGCCCCCCGAGCCCCCATGTGCCCCCCTTACGTCCATGTCGTCGCAGAAGGTGGAGTAGGGGCCGTACTGCAGCCGGCACTGGTGGCCCACGTCGTACAGGACACCCGGGGGCACCAGGGGAAAGTCCAGCAGCTCCCGGGCCGGGGGGTCATCCAGGCACAGCCCCCAGCCCCGGCTGCAAGAGAGGTCACAGCAGTGTCACCCAGTGTCCCACGCCTCCAGCAGGTGACAGGAACGGCCGCTGCTCAATGTCCCGGGATGAGCAACCAGAATTTCCCACTGACACGGCCCCGGCTCTGCAGTCCCTGGAGCTGCTCCAGTGTGGATGGGCACCTCTGGGTACCTCACTGGGGTGGGAGCCCCCCAGAGTCATCTCCCCGTGTCCCCCCGGGGTGGCAGGACACGGGGAAGGCGAAGGGACAAAGAGAGAAGGGGCAACAGCCATAAATGTCCCAGCGACATTTCTGCCAACAGCCAGAAGCGACCCTGCAGAGCCGACAGGAATGACAGGGATGCTCTGCACCAGCCGTGCCCTGCTCAGACCCGGCTGGGCCGGACAGCTTCGGGGCAGAGGTGCCAGCGGGGCCGGGCGGTGCCTCCCCTGCTCCCGCTGCTTCTGACACTTCCCAAACACACCCGGGATTGTCCCCGGCTCAGCCCGCCGTGTTACTCCAACAAACTTGCTTCCAGCAAGGCCGAGCCTCTGGCAAGGCTGCGGCGGCGGATCGGGTTACTCGGGCTTGCTGGGATGGGGAGCGGCTGGGAATTCACGTGCAATGAGATCCCTTTTTAAGCCAAAGCAGCAGCAAGGAAACAGGGCTGGAAGCAGGAGAGCTGCAGCTTTGGGGTGCTGGCAGTGCCACGGGGCGATGCCCAGCAGAACCAGCACCCCCTCCCCCCCTTCCCATCCCACCCACCGAGTTCCACACTGGACACCTGCAAACAGCTCCCGTGGCTGGAGACAGCCCCTTAAACTCCCATGCATGGCCTCACTGAAATACACTCATATTTCAGAGTGGGAAGAACCAGCAAAGGCGTTGCTTTCAGCAGCCCGGGGGCTCAAAAACCTCCAATTCCAAACTGCCAGCAGCAGGAGCATCCCAGCAGGAGCTCCCAGCCCGGTGGGAAGGGCAGGATCCCATCCCTGTGGGTGATGTGGGGCTGAGCTGGGATGGGTGGGGCATGGATTGGGCAGCTGGACACGGGGTCCTGCTGCAGCCTGTGTCATGCACACGCTGCAGGGCACCTCCCCATGTACTTCCACAGAATCCCAGAACCCTGGAATGGTTTGGTTGGAAGGAGCCTTAAAGCCCATCCCATTCTGTGCACTTGGAGTGTTTTCTCTAAAAACAGAAGGTGTCCTTACTGGAAGAAGTCCAGGCTCAAGCACTTCATCCTGGATGAGCCCCAGGTGTGCCACTCGTGCTGCTCTGGACTCTTCACCCTCTGCCTCTTTGGGCCCCACAGGTCCCCCCTACACTGTCCCCAGCCTCCTGTTCCTCTGAGCAGCTTGGGGCACTCCCTGCCCTGCCCCAGCTCACAGAGGGGTCTCTGTCCAGTCTGGGGGTGACTGGGATCTGCCTCAGCTTTCCAGCTTTTCCAGAATCTATTGCTTTGTTAAATATTTTACAATCATTCTCCTGGTCTGTTCAGTTGGCCAAAACACATCTCCAGGCAGGGAAAAATTGGCCTGAATTTCCCTCTGGCTTCCAGGGATCTGCAGTAAATCCCAGTCCACAGGGAAAGATGCAGGGGCCTGTGCTGCTCTGCCTGTTCCAGCCCGTTCCTTAACGAGCTGGAGGATGGAGTGGATGGAACAATGATTAAATCCCCATCTGTGAGCAGCCTGAGAGGATCTGCAGATACATTTGAGAGCAGGATTAAAATTCCAAAAGCTCCCAGAGAACTGGAGGAAGGGTCCAAAGAAGCCAGGAGAGAATTCAACAAAAACAAAGGCAAAGCTTGGAGCTTGGGAAGAATCAGCTGCAGAGCCATGGGGCTGGCAGAGGGTGGCACGGGCAGGGCAAGGGCAGCAGCCCCCAGGCCCTGCCAAGAGGAGGATGATGGAGGAAGAGCTCCAGCACCGTGGAAAGAGGCTGAAAATCTGGTTGTCTGAGGTAGAGCAAAGACTGAAGGGTCCCTCCAGCACCGGAGCATCACCAGCCACCCTGTGCCAGCACCCTGCACTGGGTGAGGGGACACCTTCCTTGGGGACAGGCTGCCACAGCAGGGACAGGAGCTCTCCCAGTGCCCCCTCATGTCCAGGCAGACCCTGACTGAAGCCCCAGCTGCAGCAGCACTGACTGCAGTGCTGGGGCCCTGCTGCTGCTGCTGCCAGGAATCGCTTTCAGATGCTCCAGCATTCAGCAGCGCTTGTGAAATAACAATGGTCTTGTGTAAAATGATAATAATCACCACGCAAGAGTGAGGTTTTCCCGAGCATGAGGTCTGCTCCAAGCACACCCAGCAACCCCAGGTCAGCAGGGTCGGGTTTCCTGGCTCCCTCCCTCCCGTTCTCCTGCCAGCATCCCGTTACACCACTCCTGTCTGAGCCCCGGCCCGGGGTGTCACAGCCGGTGACAGGCAGCTCCCGAGGAAGAGCTGCTCCTTCTGGGGGAGCAGAGAGACCCAGACCCCAGCAGAGGAGCTTCCAGCTGCTCCATCTCCCCACCGCAGCTCGCAGCAGCCCGGGGTCAGCACGGGCAGGAAATTCTTCCTGCCCAAGTGAAGGTTAAAAGCAGAGGGCCAAGAGCGCTGCGGATGCGGGAGAGCTCCATTCCTCAGCAAGCCATCAATCAGCAGCAATTCCCTGCACGGGGCCAATCCACACGGCCCAGGCTGGGATTTGGGAGCGGAGCCTGGCCCCAGCAGCCTCCCCTGGCCCAGCTCTCCCCTTGCTGCTCCTCACTGCTTTCAAACCTTCCTGCAGCAAGGGGGAGAATGTTCCTCCAGTGCAAGCCACTGGCTGAGAAACCAAACTCTGGGCTGGGTTCCTTGGAACTTCCTAACAACAGGCTGAAAAATCAGCCACGGGTGCTAAAAATAAAGAGAGGCAGGGAAGAATTTGGCTGGATCTGGTTTGCCCATGACAGGCAGAGAGAATCAGAGAGATTCTGCAGAACCTGCAGGGAGCACTGAGGGAAAACACTCTGGTTTTAGCTGTGCAACCACAGCCCCTGTGCATCCCCAAAAGCTCCTGAGCCCCCTTCACAGCACAGAGTGAGGCAACCCTGGGAGGATCCATGGAATTGTGGAATGGTTTGGTGGGAAGGGACCTCAAAGCCCATCTCATCCCACCCCTGCCAGGGCAGGGACACCTCCCACTACCCCAGGCTGCTCCAGCCCCAGGCCTTGGACCCTCCCAGGGATGAGGCAGCCACAGCTGCCCTGGGCAAAGACCCCCAACTCTCTTAGAGAGATATCTCCGAGATAAGAGCAGCCCCCATGCCTGGGGCCCGACCCCCCAGCCCCATCAGTGAGGAGGAAGAGGAGGAAGCACTCACTCGAGGAAGCGTGTGATGTACTCGCGGCTGCAGCGGGACCAGGTGAGTGGGGACGTGTCATACAGGAGCTGTGGAGACATGATGAAAGGTCTTTTCCCAACTGGCTCACAGTCATTGCTGCTTCCATCATGCTGAATCCCAAAACTGTGTAAGACACAGCCCACGGAGGGGAGGTGAGCCACGAGCAGCACAGCCCCCACCGCCACCGCTCCCGGCCCCGCTCCCGCACGGAGCAGGGACTGCCCTGGGCATGTGCTACCCACAGCCCCGAGCTTTGTCCCGTGCTCTCACTGCAGCTTCCCCACGGAAAACTCAAGAATATTCAACAAGATCTCGCTGGTGGGTGTTTCCCACGTGCAGATGTCTATTGGGAACTGCAGTGTTCAAGTGATCCCGTCAAAGTTTAACTGAGACTGGGGCAAGCAGAATTCTGTCGCTGATATTACAGACAGATCCTACTTTAAAACCTCTCAATGGGCAAGCCCTGCTCCAAAACCTTCCCACACCATCCCAGGACAATACACAGGTGCAATTCCTCCAGGTTGCCTTGGATTGTGTGGCTCTCATTAAACCTGGGACAACCCAAAACTTAACTCTGGAACGAAACCCTCAGGGAGCAAGGGAGCGTCTGCACCCATGAGGAACCACCTGGGAACCATCTCCCAACTTCCCCCCGTGCCTTCTCCAGCCCCAGGGTGCACGCAGAGGACAGGAGGAGGAGGAGGAGGAGGCTGGTACCTGTGTCCCAGCTCGTGGGCCACGGTGAAGGCGAGCGGCAGCCCCGTGTCCTCGTTGATGTTGCAGCTCCGGTGGGGCTGGCACATCCCGGCCACGTGGGACAGCCCCAGGGTCTCACAGGGCCTGTTCATGGCAGCACAGATGTCCTTCCTTGGCCGAGGGGACGAGGACACACGGACAGACAGACAGACAGAGAGCAGAGAGGGCGTTGGAAGGCGGCGGGACCCGGCACACGGACAGCGGCCAAACAGGAGTGAGAGCGGGACATCCAACATCCTTCCACAGGGGAAACATTTGTGACCTTTCCTTTCCCCTTCCCTCTCCCAGTATCCCCAGCTCACCATTAAGGCTGATTAATGGGAGCTGCTGGCCAGCCTGGCTGCATTTATTCCCTTGTATAAATAAAGCTGATGCTGGGGATAATCAATGTTTAGGGGAAGCACATCCCAGAGGTGCTGTGGTTTTCCAGGGCAGCTCCAGCCACCCAGGAAGAAGCTCCACTGAAGTACAAGGCCTGGAGTGCCTCATTTCTGCTACAAAGCAGCCTCCCAGGGAAGATAAAGCTGCTGTGGGTTGTGAATCATCACCCAAACCAGCACAACAGCCAGCCCAGGGCAGCCTGAAAGCCTCAAACCAGACTGTAACTGCAAGGTACGCAAACTTGGCCAGAGGCAGGAATTCCTGCCAGCTCCGTGGGAGGTCAGGGGCTTCCCAGAGGCTCCTCTGCCAAGCCCAGCCTCTGAGGGAAAAAGGAGGGTTAATCCTGTGTACAGCTCCTGGATCCAGCCCTTCTGGGGCTTGGCAACAGGGCCACGGTGAAAACCTGGTTTGGAAAGCTCAGCTGGGAGCAGTGTCCAGGTTGAAACCTGAGATCTGAGACCAGCCCATGGAATCACACACTCATGGAATGCTTCGGGTCGGAAGGGATCCTAAAGATCATCTAAATCCAACCCCCTCCATGGGCAGGGCCACCTTCCACAGCAGCTCCGGCCACCAGGAAATGTCCCCCGATTTCACATCACAGACCTGACGTGCAGGTGTCCAGGCAGGGAGAGTGAGATTTCAAGAGCTGCCAGAGGTGTTCCCCTGGCTGCCCCACCTGCAGCCAGGTGAGTTTTTGGCTGCCCCAGCCCCAGCCCTGTGTGTGGGCTCCGCACCTGGTGAGCAGCACGGCGACGTCGTGGTGCAGGGGGTGCGAGTCTCCCTTCAGGTTGATGCTCTTCTGCCACTTGCAGAAGCTTCTCAAGGTGTTGTCTGCGTGGTGGGAGATCTTCAGGTCCTCCTGCCAACACAAAGGGAGATCTGCTGGAGCTGTTTTGATTTTGGGATGGGGAGGGGAGAGGTCTGACCCCAGGCACAGCAGAGTGGGATTGGGAGTGACTGCCAGCCAGATGGAATTGCTCCATGTTTATAGCTTGTAGGCTGGGTGGGAAGACAGCCCTTTTCCTGCTTTCTTTTCATCTGTGATTCAACCAAAACATTAAATCATGCAGTAACAGGGGTTAAGAACCACTGCAGGAAAACCTCGTGTGCTGGCTGGCAGAGAAGGACGTGGCTGTGGAGACCCTGAGTGGCCTCAAGCCCCCCAGAGCCACCATGGCAGCTTGGACACGACCACCAGTGACCCAGAGCCCTCTGCCACCACAGTGACACATAAACCACCCCAAAACCAGGCTCTGCAGCTCCTCTGCCCACCATGTCCCTGGCTCCACCAGCCAAGAGCAGGAGGCAAAGGTGGCACCTGGATGTCCCCCACCCACACTCAGCCAGGCCAGGGGGCCAGCCCAGGAGGGAGCCTGGTCCCCAGCCCAGCCCAGCCCCAGTCTGGGCCTCACCTCCTCGTGCTCCAGCAGGATCAGCCGCACTATGGCGATGTTGATGGGGTTCCCGATGCTGGCGTGGTGGAACAGCCCTGCCACCTGCAGTGGGACAGCACGGGGACACGGCTGGGGACACAGAGCAGCCAGCACACTGCCCCTGCCACCCCCAGCTGCGGCAGCTCCTGCAGGGAAAGCTGCTGCAGGCTGTTGAGAACATCTCAGGAATTCCCCACATGGGAGGCAAGAGCAGACACGGGGCTGGAGTGAGGCCTGCCATGAAATCCACTCACACTCGATGGGATCTGTGCACACACTGAACTCAGCCAGAAACGCCCGGGGACCCCTCTGCTCTCACTCCCATTGGATGTGTTTAACATCCCAAAGGAGTTTGGTGCTCTCTGTGTGCCTTCAGCACCCCCAGAAATCCAGGGATGTTACCTGAGTTCCTCTGCCCCATCCCACCCTTCCCTGGCATCAACCGAAGCTTTTCTCTGGAATGCCAAGAGGTGCCACCCCGGCAGCAGCAGAGGGACAGACTGAGCCCCCTCCTTCTCTGCTTGTGGCCCCAGCACAGCCCCCCAGACTGCCAGCAGAGACCACCACAGCCTGGCTGTCCTTCCCTCAGCCGTCCTGTCCAGCACCTCCCTTGGAGGCCACGTCCCCCATGCCCACGGTCCCACGGCCCCCTGCCCGTGTCAGGGGAGACCTGGCTGAGCTCTGGGTGCCTCCCAGGGCTCCGTGCTGCCGTGGCCCAGCCCTGCAGGGCCAGCACTCACCATGTTCATGACGGTCAGCACGTACTTCTCGATGTTGGCACTGCCGTGGAACTCCACCATCTTGGTGTCTGCCACCACCAGCGTCTCCACCCACTTCTCCCTGCTGATGGAGCGCTGCTTGATCCTTCTCCTCCTCTGCTGCTTCTGCTCCCACCTCTCCCTGCGCCTCTCAGACCACTCCAGGCTTTCCTGAGACTCTGAGGGATTTAAGGGGAAAAATATTTTTTTCCTTGATCAAGTGCCTGCAACTTGAATATCTTCTTTTTTAATTCAAAGGAATCGCCTTTGATGTGGAGAAGGCTCTGCACTTAGAGCCATAACTCAATAACTCACGTGCATTTTGCTGTGCTCTGTTCCAAAGGACTCTGAGATCAGCCTGCTGCACATAAGCAGGACACAAAAAAAAACAAAACAAAAAAAAACACAGAGCATTTGAAGGAATTTCTTTGACCAGAACAAGGTCTGCAATATTCCACAAGAAGCCTCCCAAAGCAGAGTCTTAGCATTTGTACTGACACAGGAATTTGTAGACAACACTGCAGAGATGCTTGAGAAACAACCTGAGAAAAAACCCCGGTGGCTCCACATTTGGGGTCATCCCAAATCCCAGTTTTTCAGGAAGGGACAGTTCCCATCACCATGAACTCTGTGCCCCCAAAGCAGCACTGGTGACTGGAGCCAGCAGCAGAGCCCTGGGCAGGCTGGGACCCGGCAGGCCAGCACAGAGATTGCCCCAGGCACAGGGAGAGGAGAGTGGCTCTGCTCCTTCCCAAGGGAATGCTGGCTGGGAGTCCGGAGGCGGGGAGAGCTCAGCTCCTCAGCACACCAGCCACTGGGAATTCTGCAGAGGGGACTTTTCCTGTGACACGGCTCCGAGAGCAAGGTCAGGGTCAGCCCGAGCTGGGTGAAGGCTTCACAAACCTCATCCCACACAGTGGGAATCGCTTTCATGGCTTCCCTAACAATGGACTCCTACACTTCCTGGGCTGCACTGAGCAGCAGTGTGCTGTGAAAGGGCGTTTCATCCCCAGCCTGAGAAATCCCAGCTATCTGCACCTCCTGATGAACTGCTAATGCCACTGTGGCAGTTTAATCGCAGCAGCTTCCTTGGAGCTGCTTCCCACTGTGTCCTTAGTGCTGAGCTCCCAGCCAGGACTGAGGCTGCTGCAGGGCTGGGGGTGCCCAGGGGGCATTTCCCCTTGGGATGATCCCTGTCCAACATCACCCAGGGAGCACACGGGCAGCCCTGGGCACTGACATCCCTGGGCATTTCCCCTTGGGATGATCCCTGTCCAACATCACCCAGGGAGCACACGGGCAGCCCT
>JAYDZK010000025.1:1103432-1133020 GCA_034509185.1 Euphonia xanthogaster
GGCCGCGCCCGGCGCGGGGGGCTCGGCTCCGGCCCCGGGGCTCGGGCAGCCGCTGCCAGCGCTCCCGGCTCAGCCCCGAGCAGGTGCGAATAGGTGGGAAAGCTGGATTCCCGCAGGCTTTGTCTCCTCCCGGGCCTCCTCCTTCCTCCCGGTAACACGCGGGCTCTTCCCACCCCGTTATTCCAAATATCCTTCGTTTTCCTGCGCGGACGTTCCTCGGCATTAAAACTGCTGAAATCCCGCTGGTTTGGCGGGGGTTTTGTTTTAATGCATTTGAAAAATGGTTATTTATTGTCCCCCGGAAGAGAGCCCAGTGCAGAAGGATTCATGGAGGCAGCGTTGGATTCCAGCACAGCTGGAATCCACATCTGCCGCAGAGCGCCGGGGTTTGGGTGGATGAGGACGAATCGCGCTTTTTAGGAGGCTTTTTCTGAGGATATTTTGATTTTTAGGTAGTGGTTGCGGTTAAGAGCAATACAAATAAGATAAATAAAAATAGCAATGCAGTGTAAGATGGATGCCCCATCCCTGGCATGTCCCAGGCCAGGCTGGACAGGGCTTGGAGCAGCCTGGGATGGTGGAAGGTGCCCGTGCCCTGGCAGGGGTGGGATGGGATGGGCTTTGGTGTAGGGAGCAGTGTGTGCATCCAGGGAGCTGCCCTTGAGTGAGGGAGCGGGAGCCTGCCGGGTTATCGTGGAGACAAAGAGCCCTTCCTGCAAATCATCCGTGTGTTTTAAGAATGAGCGTTCCTCAGTAACCGGGGTATCTCTCCTGGAAAGCACTGCACAGCCCTGGGGCAGGGGTGTGTCTGCCACCAGCACTGTGACAATGAGGGTGGCAATGTCACCTCTGATTGTCAGCCCTGTCTGTAGGGGCATTTTTAAATAAATAAAAGTACTGCCCGTGTGATGTGTCAGTGCGGGCGCTTCCGGGAGAGCCCTTCTGAGCCTTTCTCTTTGTTGAGACACAGAAGCATTTCACAGCTCTGCAGCTCACCTTCCCAAAACCGGGAGGCACTGCAGCTTCCAGGAGATCTGTGCCCTCACATACCCTGTGTTTAGTACCCTGCAGTTCCCACAGTGGAACCACGCCATGAGACTTGGCCAGGAGGAGATAGAACCAGGCTGAAGGACAATCTCATCCTGCTCCAAACCCCAGAGTCAGGGGGTTCTGCTGCTGCCCTGCCCCATTCCACAGGCTGGGGGGGTCTCTCTTCCTGACTCCCTGAGCTGGGAATGCCACGTGCTGCCCTTCCTGCAACAAAGGGACACGGGTGGCAGTGGCTTTCAGGTGTCAGGAGCTTCAGGTGCAGAGGTGGGATCTTAGGAGGGTGCCCTGGATTGGGAAGCCCTCAGAGGGGCAGCTTTGCCTGCCTGTGGCTGAGCCCAGCCTGCTTGGGGGCTGCAGCCTGAACTGAGCCTGGGGAGGGGATCTGGGCACGCCAGGGAGGGGCAGGGCTGCGGGGTTTGCTGCCAGGTGCTGCCAAAGTCACCCGCACTGTGACTGTGCCAGTGTGCAGCTGCTCCTGGGATCCTCAGGGATCTCTTCTCTGGGCTCCAAACAATCACATCCCTTTGGAGGGAGAGGGAATTTGCTTCTGCAGTCAGTTCCTGCCTCAGAGCTCTCCTGGGCTGCTCTGTGCTGTTTCTGGTGACGGGGCTGTGGGCAGGGCCCTCTGAGCTGGTTCTCTGTGCTTCCCTTGCAGGTGAGCGAGTGCTTTGTTTCCATGGGCCTCTCCTTTATGAAGCCAAGGTGGGTGTGTGTGGCTGCAGATGGCTCCTGCTGCTGCCCAGGAAAACAAGGACGTGTTTCTGTCTGCTTTGTGCATCTAGATGGGACCAAGGACTGGAACTAAAATTAACAAAAACCTGTCTGAAATCAATGTCAAACCCTGGGGCTCTATTCCAGAACAATTTCAGGGAGCACAGTGGCACCGTGCAGCTATTCTGGGAAGCTCCCAGAGGCTGTTAGAACATCCCAGAACACTGGAAATATCCTAGAACACTTTGTGCCTGCAGGATTTGGTGCCTGAGCTGCTCAGGGGGAGGGGGCTGTGTACAGCCTGTGGTCTTCCACAGTGCCCAGGAGGAGCTGCACTGCAGTGACAAAGGAAGTGGCATTCCCAGTTCTGCTTCTAGTTCTGGCTTTTTAACCACAGGAGCCTGCACTGCAGATTTGTGCCCCTGCTGCCTCAGTGTTGGAGTGCTTCCACTCCCTCTGGAAGGGAAGGAAAGGGCTCTGGGAGCTGTGTGGATTGGAAGGTGTGCAGAAATTCCTGGGGTGCCTGAGACAGAGATTTAAGTCCTTCAGGGTTTGGTGTCAGTGAGTGTTAACACAGGGAGGGAGGAGAAACACTCAGTTTCTCTCTTCAGGAGAAAGAGTTGCGATGCTAAAATCTCACCCAGAGCACTGAGAGGGATTGGGCTGCTCCAAACCATTCCCCTCTTAGGGCTCCTGCTCTGCTCCTTGCTGCCTCTGGAGCAGGAGGATGAGGCTGTGGGAGTGTGGGACGATTCCCACCTTTTGTTGGGAGGCTTTGAGGAAATAACCGTGTGCCACTCAGCCAGCCCGAGCTGCACAGCAGCTGTGCTTGCCCTCCTTTCTCCAGAGTGGAATGAGTGCTGCAGGGGATCTCCCAGCTCACAAGTGGGTTTTGGCTGGCTCTTTGTACTGAGTGCATCCTTCTGAGTTCCTGCACTGGCAGAATGAACTCGAAGTTTCATTTTAAAAAGGTTTGACTTGTTTATTTTAAGGGTTTAATTTTCAAAGCTGCTTTGTCAGTATTAATGAATAACAACCTTGGCTTTCTTCCTGCTCCTTTGATCTGTTTTTCTCCCGTGGTTCTCAGTCCAGCAGTTGTTTTGTTCCTGGCCACATCCTTGGTGTCCCACAGCAAGGTGGTCAGAGCAGCTCTTTGTGAGAGCTCGTGGCAAACAGGAGCTGTTTGTGAATCTCTGCCATGCAGAGTTCAAGGAGATTCACTTCAGGCCCTTCTAACCCCCAGCAGGGAAAATATTTTGCTGCAGAACTGTATTTGAGTCATCTTTTGCTTGGTGCTCAGCCCCTTTATTCTCCAAAACAAGCAGAGGCAGGCACAGGCTGTGTGTGGCTGGGGTTAGCTCCAGGCTGTCAGGAGGAGCAGGAGAACCTTAGTCCTGGCTGGGTTTGAGTTCCATGTGTGGCATTTTGCAGCTGTTTCCTGAAACAGGAGGGTCCTCTCTGGCAATATTTTGTAGCTGAAGTGGGTACAGCACAGTGTGGTCTTGGGACGATGTTGTATAGCCAAAGGTTCTGCCCTCTCAAACACTTGGAGGTGGCTCTGCATGCCAGGAAAATACCAGTTATCATTTTGGGAGTAGTTTTTTACTTCAGTGGAAGAAAAACTCTTTTACAGAGACTCAGATCTGGAGCCCTGCAGGTTTTACAGCAGCCTCATTCTGTCACTGCTCAGGGGGGCAGTGGCAGCTGAATCTCAGCACCTCCAGAACAGGACTTGAACTTCCTGGAGGAAATGTTGAGTTGGTGGATTTGATTTGTACAGCCAAGAAGTTCAGGGGCTGGGAAAACTCTGCAAGCTAAAGCAGCAAAATTCCCTGAGATCTCCTTGTTTTCCCTAGGACTGACTGACCTTTCTTCTCTGTTCCAGTGTGTAAAGGTTGCCATAAAGGACAAGCAAGTGAAATACTTTATCCACTACAGTGGTTGGAATAAAAAGTAAGTAGTGCATGGAATAAAAGCAGGATCTGTCTTTCCTTTCCAGGGAGATGCTTTGCCTGAGTGTGGGCTGGGTGCAGCAGCCCTGCCATGTCTTTGCTGGTGGCAGATCCTCTGGGACTGGCCAGAGTGATTTAATACCTGAGCTGCTGATTTATGGAGCACAGAGGACATTGCCAAACTGGCCATTTCCTGCAGGGCTGGCAGGAGGCTGCTGGGAATGCTCTGGGACATTCTGGTTGTTCAGGGTGGGAAACACTGGAGTTCCTCCCTGGCAGAAACCTCTGCTATGAAAACTTCCTTGTTATGCCTTGGGAGGAAGGGCAGCTCCTTCTGAGGTGGGGCAAAGCCACTGAGATCCCCTGCCCTTGCCTCTTCCCCCAGGTGTTCAGGGGGTTTTGGAGCACAGCTTGCTGAGGGCTGGGCTAGCAGCAGGTGCAGCCTGTGTTTCAGCTCCAGCCTCTCCGATTAAAGTAAACATACAGATGCTTTTCCTCCTGCAGAACTGGCAGGGTTCCATGTGGGAGATGGCTGAGAGTTACAGACACCTCTGTGGGATAAATGTTGAGCCCATTAGAGGTGAAAGCTTACATGAGGTTGCTATATTGATGTACTTTTCTTCCTTCTTTTGAGTTGTTTTGTGCCCCTCAGTTGGAATTTAGGAAATGGAGGCTTTTTCTAGGTGATTGAAAACCTCATCTCTTCAGACACAGAAGTCTCAGAGGGCAGTTCCCTGTTTGGTTTGGTTTCATTTCAGTGCTGAGGACTCTTAGTCACAGCAGTGATGATTTCTGTGATGTGACTAAAAGCTGAACCTCGTGTTTTAGATGTGACTTTTAATTGCATCCGCTCTCCCTGCTGCCAGAGGGCCAGGGGATGGCTCAGTGTAAACACAACACTTCCAGGGGCACAGTCACTGTGTGCTGGCTCCTCTTCATGAGGCAGCAGCAGTTGGCCCTTCCTTCCCTTGTTTGTGCCATGGAGGGGCAGAGGTGCTGTCCTGATCCCGCTTTTCTTGCTTGTGCTGTTTGAGTTTCCATTTTTGCCTTCAAGCTCCAATTAAGGACATTAAAAGTGGCGTTGCAGTGAGAGCCAGGGCAGCAGAGCCTCGTCTGCAGCTGTCAGGGCCTGGCTTGAGTTATTTTGCCAGTATCAACAGTCAGGATAGCAGAAGGCTCTGCCTCTGTGGGGCACAGAGGTGTCACCTGGGCACACAGCACTTCTGGAAGGTCTCTTGCAGCTGGGCAAGCAGGAGTGGGATAAGTGCTTAGACAGCTGAGCAGAGCACTGCCCAAGCCCAGAGGCTTTGGGCACAGCTGGAGGTGTCTCTCTGCAGTCTGCAGGTGTTGCCCTCGCCCTCTCTCCACCCTCTGAAGTCCTGGTGCTCCTGCAGCAATATTGGTTTGGCCACATGCTGCTCCCAGAGTGGCAGCTGCTGAAAGCTGGCACAGAACTCTTCATAAAGAGCTTTAACTGATGTACTTTAGAATACCTCGGCCACTTTTAATGTGTTTTATTTGAGATAAGTTGTCAGATTGCTCAGCTGAGGCACTCTGTGTTGAAGTGGAATTCCTGCTGTAATGGCAATTTCCCCAACAGCTGTTCTCTTAAATCGTTCACTTCAGATTCTGCAAATATTCATGCCATCTTGGTTCCCTTCACAGACAGAAATCAGAGCTCTTCTCCTTACAGTAAGATCCTATTCCTGAATTTGTTAACCTGTAAAATGTTGGAATAGATAAAGGAAACTTTCTCAGTAATATACTATGGCTACAGATATCCCATAATTTTGTAAGCTTAGAGTAATATTTTTTTCCTGTGATGCTTCTTTTGAATTAAAGACTGTTCTCTCCCTCCTAAATTGCCCACCCCTCAAGTTTGGGAAGCTGGAAATGCCAGAGGGTTACAGTTCCCTGGATAGATCATTCCAGCTCCAGTCCTTGGGGAACGTTTGGTAACTTTGGCTTTGAGCTGTGCCAATCCATGACTTGACACAAAGCAGAGTTTAGTCCCAAATTCTGTGAAGCTTTTAATTGACTGTTGTGTGTAGAAGGCAATCATGGCAAGGCTTTGAGTGATGATTTATTTCTCTCTGGGTTTTTTCCAGCTGGGATGAATGGGTTCCAGAAAGCAGAGTGCTCAAATACGTGGACACCAACCTGCAGAAACAAAAAGAACTCCAGAAGGCCAACCAGTGAGTAGTGGGGAAGGAGGGATTGTCAGGGAATGTTTGTTCAGCAGAGCGTCCATCCACAGTTTTCAGGGGAAAACCAAAACCAAAGAAGCTTCTTTTCCCACCAAAATCTTATTTCTGAATCCGCTCTGTTTAAAGGGAACAATATGCAGAGGGGAAGATGAGAGGAGCTGCTCCAGGCAAGAAGACTTCTGGTCTGCAGCAGAAGAATGTTGAAGTGTAAGATTCTTTTTATTTAAAAATAAAAAACCCAGCCCCAACCCTGCCCAAAACACCTCCCAGACTTTGGCTCGGCAGTTTCACTTTAAATGGCTCTGCAGCTCAAGTCAGTTTCTTGTGGCACAGCCTGTGCAAAAGCAGTTTAGTGGCACCAAAAAGACCTTTGTTAAAGTATTTAATTTGAAATGCCTTTTGGATGGTGCACAGTTAATGTTGAATTGAGGTGTTGAGCAGACACACTCTGCATTTTTTGCAGTCTATTGTTGGTGGCCTGACACTCAGAAAGTGGTGGTTCCTCATAAGTCTTGTGTATCTCAGTAAAATCAGTTTCTCTGTAGAATTTCCCAGCTCTCCCAAGCACTATGGAATGAAATCCTTACAATGCCTTGCCTTCTGCCATGGTGCAGTTGTCAAAACTGCATTTAAAGAGCCTTTCTGTGGCTGATTTTGACAAAACTAAACCAATAAATACACAATTAAAAATGGGTCTGCATTCTGAGAGACCAGAACCAAGCTCAGGCATCTACTAGAAAACTTAATTTGAGTTGTGACTGACAGATTTCCTTCACTCCATCCTTTTGGTGTTTCAGGAGAGATTTTATGGTAGATTTTCAGACAATCAGTCCAGCTCTGCTCATTTGTCATCTTCAGTTTGGGCAGGGTTTCACTTGATGATGAACGTGGCCCTTGCTAATGGGCTGTTTTGAATCCCTAACTTCATTTGTGATTCTGGCTGTCATAAGGAAGCTGCTGAAATGCCCCCAGTTCTTCAGAAGTGGATTTGGCAGCAGCCTCGGGCTGCAGGGCTCACTCAGGGCGGGTTTGGTGTGGAATGTGAGTCATGGCTTTGAGGAGTGCAGCACAGGTGGGGACAGGGAGCTGGGGTTTGTTCTGCATCTCTGCATCCTGGGGCAGCTTCACTTTGGGACTGGCCAAAGGGGAGCCAGAGGACCTGCTGGGTCCCCTCCTGCCCTGCTTCTGCTGGGTGTCCCCTGGCTCTCCTGGCTGGGTGCTGCAGGCAGAGCTCCAGCTGAGTCCTGCCAGCTCAGGAGCAGCTCAGCAGGAAGCACTCACTGCTGTCCTCAGGTGGGGTCAGACAAAGCCCAGCCCAGCTCTGTAGGCAGCTGATGACGAGGGTCATTAAAGCCTAATTGAAACTGGTCTGAGTGATGACCAGCACTGACTCTAAGGGGCTATTCCAGCTGAGTGTCTCCCATGTGAGTGCTGGGAGGGAGCTGATGGTGGGTGTGAGTGTGTGTTGATTGCACTACAGAGTAATGCTTCCCAAAATACACTTCCAAAATCCAACCTGGGGGTTGTTCCCTTGTGCATCAGAGCTCATTGCAGACACACCAGGTGCTGGTGCTGGGGAGAGGAGAAACTGGTCACACAACTGTTCTAAAAGGGTGACACTGTCCACCTCTGTGGGCTCAGAATGGACCTTTTGTGGCACTCCTGGAGGATCTGAGGGAAAGGTGGTTTATGTTCTGAAATGCATTCCCTGCTAAGCAAGCAGGGGTGGCACTGGTGTGTCCCCCGGGAGTGCTGAGTGCCCGTGAGCTGCAGGAAGGCAGGCGCTGGGCTGTGTGAGGCTGCCCACGAGCTCTGTGTGCCCTGTCCCCAGGTTCTTCCGGCGGGATGGAGCCCACACCGTGTGCTGCCTGGAGACCCCGGCCATCTCCACACGGTGAGTGAGGCCTGGGGCAGCTGCCATGCCGGGGCTGCCACCCCGGGCCCACCTTCCCTCTCTCCCGGCTGCTGGGCAGGCCCTGGGAGGCTCCCCTGGGGCCCTCCTTCCCTCTCTCCCGGCTGCTGGGCAGGCCCTGGGAGGCTCCCCTGGGTTCTGGGCAGGCCCTGAGAGCCCTCAGCTCCCCTGGGTTCTGGTCAGGCCCTGGGAGCCCTCAGCTCCCCTGGGTTCTCCCCTGGGTTCTCCCCTGGGTTCTGGTAGACCCTGGGAGCCCTCAGCATTCCTGGGGCTGACCTTTCCTTTCTCCTGGCTGCTGGTCAGGCCCTGGGAGCCCTCAGCTCCCCTGGGTTCTCCCCTGGGTTCTCTCCTGAGTTCTGGTAGACCCTGGGAGCCCTCAGCATTCCTGGGGCTGACCTTTCCTCTCTCCTTGCTGCTGGGCAGGCCCTGAGAGCCCTCAGCTCTCCTGGGTTCTCTCCTGGGTTCTCTCCTGGGTTCTCCCCTGGGTTCTCTCTTGGGTTCTCTCCCGGGTTCTGGTAGACCCTGGGAGCCCTCAGCTCTCCTGGGGCCCATCTTTCCTCTCTCCTGGGCTCTTGCCTGGTTTCTTGCCTGGTTTCTTTGTTGGTGTCTGGGCAGGCCCTGGGAGCCCTCAGCTCCCCTGGGTTCCCCCGGGTTCTGCTCTGGGTTCTAGAGAGGCCTTGGGAGGCCTCAGCTCCCCTGGGTTCTTCCCTGGGTTCTTTCCTGGGTTTTGGGCAGGCTCTGGGAGCCCTCAGCTGTCCTGGGGCCCACCTTTCCTCTCCCCTGGCTTCTCCCCTGGGGTCTCTCCTGTGGCTGGTTTTGACAAAACTGAACCAGAACTAGACAGGCCCTGGGTTCTCCCCTGGGTTCTGGGCAGGCCCTGGGTTCTCCCCTGGCTTCTCCCCTGGGTCCTGGGCAGTCCCCGGCTTCTCCCCTGGGTTCTGGGCAGGCCCTGGATTCTGCCCTGGGTTCTCCCCTGGCTTCTCCCCTGGTTCTGGGCAGGCCTTGGGTTCTCCCCTGGGTTCTCCCCTGGGTTCTCCCCTGGGTTCTCCCCTGGTTCTGGGCAGGCCCTGGGGGCCCCTGGCTGTCCCGGGGTGCTTTGGCAGCAGAGCCCTGTTTGGGGCTGTTGAAAGCCCCTCTGCAGCTCCTCTGCCCTGCACCTTTGTGGTCGGGCTGGGGGCAGTGGGAGCACCATCCCTGTGTCCAGCTGACTCCAGGCTTTCCGCCCTGGATCCTTCTAGAAGCTGCTTCCTGCAGCCCGGAGCTCCTGGGAAGCAGCACCAAGGAGTTTTCAGGAGTCTGGGGAGCAGTGCTGGCGTTGGAAGGGAAAGCTCAGGACCTGCTGCTTGTGCTGTGCTTTTGTTTGAGTCTGCTCAGGGTAACTGTTCTGCAAACTGCAGCAACTGGTTCCAAAAGCTGTGAAGCAATCTGTGATCAAATAGAAATATGTTTGAAATGCAGGTTTGGGTTTAAAATAATTGCTCATCTTCTGATAACTGGAAGCTGTAGCAGAAGAAATGTGTAGTTAAAGCAGGCTTTATGGCTGCCTATGCAACACCTCCTGACTCTGTTAAATGTGCTGAATTCCAGCTTCCAAGAATTTATGCTACATTTCATGGGCCTAAACATCAGTCAGAGTTAATGGATGCTTGGAAAATAGGAAGGGTAACCAAGTGTTCTGGAGGGAAGATATGGCAGCAAGTAACAAATTAGGGAATAGCATCTGGTTTTAAATTACCTAAATGGAGTTTAAAAAAACTCTGCTTCTGTTCTAATGATTAACCAGATTTTTATCTTGTGAATTAATCCTGGGAAGGGCTCCCTGTTCCTCCCTGTTGGCTTTGGGTTTGGAAGAAAAGCCTTTCTCTTCAATGCACCAGCCCAGTGTTGGTGACTTACCCTGGGAATTGCTCCCTCTGAGGGATGAGCTTTATCCTGCCCACAGTTTCAGCCTCATTTCAGCTGCTTTGCCTTTAAACAAGCCCTTTCCTCTCCCTATCTCCAGCCCTTCCTCAGAGCTCTGCCTGTTTCCTGGTCCTGATAAACCCAGTCCAGAGCCTGAAAACAAGAGTCATTGAGGGAGTGCTGAATTCCCAAGGGATCAATGTTGGCCTGGTAGAGTTTTGCCCACCCAGTGCCCAGTTTTTGAGCAGTGGATCCAGGCTGCTGTTGGCAGGGAGCAAACTGAGAATGAGTCATGGTACTCCAGCTAAAACTTGCTGAAAATGGGTAGTAAATAGACAAGAGTTCTCCTGCATCTTCCCTCTGCTGCTGCACTGGTAAAGCTGGAGTTTTTCTCCATCTTTTACTGGAAGTTAATTCAGTTGAGTGAGATTTTCCTGGGAATTCCCAGCACTTCTGTTTCCTTGTGCCATATTCTGTCTGAAATAAAACATCCACAAACCTCATGTAGTTCTCCAAGAGCATTTGGGAAGGACAAAACTCCCCAAAAAAATGGTGAATTCTAACCTGTCCCATGAAGAATCTCGTGGTACCAAGCTCTGAAGCCAAGTTGTAGCTTGTGTTTCCTCTGTGTGTCCTTAGCTAAACACTGCCCAGGCCCCTGGGGATTGCTCCTGCTGCTTGAAACACTTTCTGGCTTTCTGCTGTGGCTTCCTTAAGTATCACTCTCTTGACATGTGCACTAATTTGTGTTCTTCTTGCAGGAAAACAAAAAAGAACAAGCAGAAGAGTAAGTGTGATTTATTTTGCATCTGAGTGGGTCTCTCTAGTGAAGGATTTGTAGCTGAAATAAGACCTTCAGCCTGCCCCAGTAATTCACTGACACCTTCTGCTGTCCCTCCTGGGCTTCTGGGGCTCTCCCTGCTCAGCAAGAGGAAGGTTCACATTTTTGTGCTTGGTACAAAATCTACTTGTTTCAGTCTGTCAGGAGTTTGAGCTCTTGCAATTGCAAAGCAAAGCTGATCTGCTGAAATAATTTCCTAACTCAAACTTAGGTTTTCTCACTGGAATGGAGATGTGACACAGCTGCAAAGCCGAGCTGCTGGGTCCAAAATTCTCCCCCAAAAATATGACAGACTGGTGTGCTTCTAGTACAGAAACCTCCCTCAGATAAGTGCCAGTGCAGCAGTTTAAAATGGCACAAACGGGGGGACTCCCAGAACAGAAGTAATATTTAAAACAACCACAAAAAAACCCCAACAGGTGCAAAGGTGACCTGAGAAAAATCTGAGCCTTACTTTGAAATCCTTGCCCTAAATGTTGCCTGCTGTTTTTTCCTGCTGCTGTGTGTGCTGTGCACAGCTCCAGGCATTGGGGAGGGGAGCAGCACCAGTGAGACTCCCCAGCCTCCCAGGAAGAAGAGGGCTCGAGTGGATCCAACTGTTGAAAGTGTGAGTATTTTCCATTCCCTCCCAGGGATTCTGGGTGGAAAACAGAAGGGTGCTGTGCTCCCAATTAGTACCTGAGAGTAATTAGTCCGGCTTGGCTGTTCTCAGGAGGAGACGTTTATGAACAGAGTTGAAGTGAAGGTGAAGATCCCCGAAGAGCTGAAGCCATGGCTGGTGGATGACTGGGACTTGATCACCAGGCAGAAGCAGGTACCTGTGACAATCCTGCCCTGTCTGGGTGACACCTTCCACTCTCCCAGGCTGCCCGGCTTGGTTGGGTATTTTAATGCCCAGCTAAACTCTTGGAGTAGTCCTTTCCTAACCTGTATCATCTTAACCTGCTGGTTTCACCCTAGACATGTCCTGGTGAGAAACGGTTTCAGTTCAGCTTCCAGGTACAAATGTCTGCAAGAATGAGACAAACTTGTATTCTGTTTTGCATTTGTAGCTCTTCTACCTCCCTGCCAAGAAGAACGTGGACTCCATTTTAGAGGATTATGCAAACTACAAAAAATCCCGAGGAAATACTGATAACAAGTGAGTAGTGCTCACTGCCAGCCCTAAACACCTCCTTGGCTCCTGTCTTTGGACTTGGATTCCGTGGAAAATGGAAAAAGGTTGTGAAACCTGACCCAGCCCCACGTCCAATGCCCCGTCCAAGCCCAAGGTGATAGTGTTGTTCAGAAATCCTGAGGGAGTAATTCCAAACTGCTTTCTGGATATGATTTCTGCTTCCCCGCTTGCCCTAAGCCTTTTCCTGAAGGAAGCTGATAGAAACTTCCCAGAGAAGCCATGTGGGGTGAGCTCAGTGCCCCTGGGCTCCCTCACAGAGCCAGGGGCCAGGGAGGTGCACGAGGAACTTGTAAATACTCAGATGGGCAAAGCCAATTATTGTTTGTAATTACCCCAGCAATCAGCCCTGAGCAAAACAAGGTGTGTTTACTCTGCAGGAGACTTTCCTGTTTGAAAGGGAGAACAGAAAGGGAAGTAATTTTCTTCCATTCAAGAGGAAGCAGATTATTGACTTGTCAGGGTGTTTTAACCTGCTCTGATGTAATTGTCCTGATGCCTGTTCTAAATTTGTTGGCAGGGCGGGGTGAGGGTTGTGCTCCTCTGTCACTGCCAGGTCCTGTACAGGCAGGGTGAGGTTGGGGGCCTTCAGGAATCTGGCAGGAGAAGCTTGAGAGGAAGGGAGCAGGTGTCTGAAATACTAGGGGATTGTCCCCCCGTTCAGTGCAATTAATTCAATATTGTCCTTTGAACATGGGATGAGCTGGGATGAGCTTTGGGTGACAGCAGAAAGCTGCTGAATGTCCCCAGTGCTGCCTGTGCCTTCAGAAGGGCTGCTCCGAGTCCATCTCTGCTGTTCTTGGTTTTCCTACATCCTGGCTCTGTTCAGAACAGCCCATTTTCCAGGGAGGTCTGGAATTGCATCCCTCCCGTGGCTGTAGATTTTAAGGTCTCCAGACAAATTTCCTTGCAAGATGTGAATGCCTGTGAGGGACCCTCCTGATTTTGGTGATCTCCCCAAGCCAAGCCTCGCCCTGGAGCAGTCCTTGTTCCTTGGAGCAGGCCTTGCAGAGCTCTCTGTCCCCAGGGAATACGCTGTCAACGAGGTGGTGGCTGGGATCAAGGAGTATTTCAATG
Source organism: Euphonia xanthogaster (assembly GCA_034509185.1). Lineage (NCBI taxonomy): Eukaryota > Metazoa > Chordata > Aves > Passeriformes > Fringillidae > Euphonia > Euphonia xanthogaster. The sequence goes on from JAYDZK010000025.1 coordinate 1,116,259, forward strand.
TCATGCTGGGCACCCAGCTGCTCTACAAGTTCGAGAGGCCCCAGTACGCCGAGATCCTGGCGGATCACCCCGACGCCCCCATGTCCCAGGTCTACGGGGCCCCGCACCTCCTGAGGCTCTTTGGTGAGTGCCACCTGGGCAGGGAGGGGTGAACAGCCCTGGGAAGGAGTCAAGTGCTTGTTTCCTCCTCTCGAGCCTGTGACAGGCAGCTCTGAAGGGGGGTTCATTCCCTGTCCGTGTACCCAGAAGGCTCAGAGCCACTGTGGGCTTTGGGATGGAAATGAATTTTTAAAGTCTGGTTGGTTTGGGTGAAATTGAATATATTGGAATAGATTCCTGGGCTGCTTTCCTGTGCTGCTGTAAGGTTGTGGACTTACACAGTGACTTGAAGCAGTGTTTGTGACAAGTGTCCTTCCTTTGGGCAGTGAGGATCGGAGCCATGCTGGCCTACACGCCCCTGGATGAGAAGAGTCTGGCTTTGCTCTTGAACTACTTGCATGACTTCTTAAAGTGAGTACTTGTGAGGTCCTCCAGCAGGGAAGAGAGAGGTCAGGGAGCTCAGGCTGCTGTGAGGCTGCTCCTTTTCAGTGAATTGTTGTGTAACTGGGGCCTGTGTGTGGGATCTCCCCCACGGCTGCAGTGAGGCCTCTCAGATTCCACTTCTCTGGTTCTGTTAATCTGCACTCCTACCCTGTCCCATCTGCTCCTTGTTGCAAAAGAAATGCTTCAACATTTATTTATAGCTGCTAAAAAAAGCAGATGATAATTCCAGCAAGCTATTAAATTACACAACAGTTACTCAACAACGATTGAGCAAATGTTTAAAAAGTGATGAGCTTTAGGAATGTTATTTCTGGGACAGACTGTCACTGGGGCTTTAGTGTGCTATGGTACGCTGTAGCTGTGGGATGTTCAGGAGGAAAACATCCTGATAATAATAAAACACTTCAATGTGAAATGAGGTGAGCTTTAAGGTCCCTTCCAACCCAAACCATTCCGTGATTCTATGATTAGGAGCTATTGGAAGCTGAAAGAAAACCCTCAGTAAATCCAGGACAGCTCTGCAGCAGGGCTTGAGAGGAGTCAGCCTGGTAGCCAGGGAAAAGCTGCCCTGGGATAGCCCTGGTCCTGTGGGGCAGTCTGAGGTAAATGCAGGTGCTGAAGAGCTCTGGCTGTGAGGCAGAAACGTGAACCCAGTGAGCAGAAATCCTGAACCCATTCCACGAGAATGGATGGCACGTGACCTCTACCTTTGGCCATTCCTTGTTTTGCCACCCTCAGCCCTCGAGGGTCCCTGTTTGTGCAGAAGGAGCTTCCTGGTGTCGTGATCTGTCTCTGCTCCTTTGAGGAGAGCAGTACCAAATCGATTCTTGGTACAGCAGCTGCCTGAACCTCAAATACCAGCAGCTTCATCCTGTTAATCTAGAGCTCACCTGCAGCCAGGGGTGCTTGGCAGCTCATTTGGAATGGATTTTTTGGCGGAGCTGTCAGATCTGTAAGTGCTTGGCAGTGCTGATGGGAGCAGCTACTGTGGGACTGACTGGTGCTTCTCAAACCGTGTTGTGTCTGGGCACTCACTGAGCAATGGAGGGTTCGGGCAAGAAGCCATGCCATGTTTTTGTTGTTTTTGTAGATATTTAGCAAAGAATTCCTCTGCGTTGTTCAGTGCCAGTGACTACGAGGTGGCCCCTCCGGAGTACCACCGGAAAGCGGTGTAACCCCACGGAGCAAGGCTTGGGTCCTGCACCACTGTCCACTTCTGCATCCTGTCCTTCACCTCCCCATCACACAGCTCCTGCACAGCTCCTGCAAACATAGAGTGATTAAAGTTGTGTGTGTGAAGTGCAACTGCCACGTAAGTCCGGAAGATTCCTTGTTCTGCAGTGGAATTTCTTGTCCCGAAGTGGAAGCTCGGAGCTCCGGGAGCTCCGTGGTGTTCCTGGCTTGGTGTGTGCATCGCTGGGATGTAAAGGAATGTGTTCTGCTGTGTCATTGTCTGGACTCAGTGCTCGTAGGGCTGCTCTCCTTGGAGGCTCGGCCTCACTAACCCGCTTTATTCCATAGTAATGACAGACCACGAGGGCTGTGTCACCTGTCTCGGTGCTATTGACTGTCTCACTCACCCCAGTGACTTTTTGGTGTTGAAAGTTCAATGTTTGGTTCATAAATGTCTGCTTTTCATGGGGTAGTTGAAGGACTGTGACTTTTTTTTATATTCTAATGATAGGAAAATGCATTCTCATCTCGTAGTGTTTGGAAATGTTGGTCTTTCGCAGAGCTGTTTTACAGATCTGCAAATAAACTTTTTTAATTTCAAATGTGGTTTCTGATGTTTGTGTTTGCATCGGTCGCTGCTGTGTGAGTGTCCTGGCCAGGCTGAGCAAGGGAATGAGGGGTTTGGGCTCCTAAAGACATTGCATGACTTGGCTCTGAGTAGCTGCTCTTTGCAGGCAAAATACCAGGTTTTAATCACAGATGTTACTGCAGGAAGCCACAGCGGCCAGGGATGTGGGACCCATCCTATCCCAGGGCTGCTCTGGGGTGGGACTGAGCCTTTCCTGCAGGGGCTGAGGGGCAGGAGGGTCCCACACGTGTCCCCAGCATGGGTGTGCCCTCCCAGCCCCTGCTGGGGGTGAGGATGGGCTGGGCTGCCCAGGGCTGAGGGAAGGTGTGAGCACATTCCCTGGACAGGAGCCCGGCAGGGTCGTGTCCCACCCTGCCCTGGTGCCCTCCTGTGCTGAGCGCAGCCTCCAGTGGTGCTGGGGCTGGGATGGTCTGCTTGGATAAGGAGCTGTTTGAAAAAGCAGCAGGATCTACTGTTCCATGGAAAAAGAACGATATTGAGCAATGGGGTGAGGGGAAGTTGCCATGGAAACTGAGGCAGGGCTGGGAGCAGCTGTGACACTTCCAAGGCGAGTTCCTACTCGGAATTCTGTTCAGGGCAGGCAGGGAGTAGGGAAGGGGGCACTGTGGGTTCCCTGCCCAGCGCCAGGCTGGGCTGGAGCCGTGGGGGAAGGTGGGTGCTCCTCTGGCTCGTGGTGCTGTTCCAATCACTGCCTGCTTGCCTCAGCGTTATTAATTAGCCACTTCTCATTATTTATCCTGGCCATCACCCGGAGCCAGGATCATGTTCCAGTCTGAACAATGGATTTATCCTTTGCCAACCACCCCAAGAGTGAAAATGGCCTTTTGCTGTCAGTGCTCGCGCTCGCAGGACAGGGTTTGTACCGAGGCCTGTTGGGATCTTCTGGTCATTCTCTTTTATGTGGGAAGGTCCCTGGGCTCCTGCTGGCAAACCAAGGTTCCCAGGGAGAGTTCACCTGGTGCTGTGTTGCCCCTCTGAGCTGGGAGCCTCTGCTCCCTCCAGCTCTTCCTGGAAAAGGTGAGCTCTTCCAGGCTGGCCCGAGGCAGGAATTGTTGGCTTCCCTTGTTGGCTTCCTTGGTGCCCTTGGCCCCCATGGAGGCTTGGTGTGCTCATGGCTGTGGTTCCTCAGACAGGGCTGTACCCCCTGGAGAAGCTGAGGAGTTTCTAGAGCAGGAAATGAAATCTTTGCAGGGATGGACAGCTGGAGGCCAAGCCCCATGCCCAGGAAGGGAGGCCATGGGAAGTGGAGTCCCTGGCACCGCACGATGTGACAGAGCCTGGGGGAGCTCAGCTGGCCGAGCTCCCTGCTGGAAAAGGTGCTTTTCCACATGGGCAGTGATTGTTTGAGGAGTCGTGGGGAGCAGTGAGGAGCTGTCCCTGACCCCGGCGGGAGGATGGGGCTCTGCAGCACCAGCACAGCTGTGCCAGCTGTGCCATTCCCGATGTTCCAGCCGTGCTGTTCCCAGTGTTTGGGCTGTGCATGCTGCCCCGTGCTGTGTCCCTTTTCCCTTCCTTTGCTCCATGGGAGGGTGGTTTCCTGTGCCGTGGGTCCCTCCTCTCCCTGTCTTCCTGCTGCCCTTTCGAGCCTGGCCGGCGCAGCAGCGCCTGTGCCAGATGCAATCCCAACACTGCTCCAGCCAGGGCTGCTCCCTGCCCTGCTGCCTCGGGACAGCCAGGAGAGGAGAGGAGAGGGCAGAGCAATCCCTGCAGCACTGCCCCAGCTCAGCCATGGCCTCCGCACAGGTGAGTGCCCCCAGAGCCACCATGTCCCGGTGTCCTCCTGGCTGTGTCCTGCATGTGCCGTGGCTGTGTGCCTCGGGGTGTGCTGGGAGCTGTGCCCTGCCCAGGGATCTGTGCTGGGGGGGCTTGGGGGCTCAGCCCTGACATGGCCAAGGGAAGGAGCCGTGGCTGTCAGAGCTGCTGGGGCTTCTGGAGCTCTCTACAAGGGACAAGGAGCTTATTGCAGGGGATAAGGAGCTAACGGGTCCCAAAGCCCATTAAGGCTTCATGGGGCTCCCTGTTACCTGCAATAGACACGTGATCACCGGGCTTTCCGTGCTCTAATGCCACACCAGGATTATGCCAAGGCTTTGCCCTACTCCCTCCTGTTAATTATTAACTGGAATTAATGAGATGAAGGGTGAAGAGATGCAGGGAGCTCTGCAGAGGATGCTCCCCTGCCCCATCACCCCAAGGACCTGCTGGTGTCCCTGGAGCAAAGGCAGCACCCAAGCCTCCAGCCCCAGCATGGGTTCTGCTGCCTGTGTGGCCTTCCTGGCTGCCAGGGAGCTGTAATCAGCTTCTCTGGAGTAAAGCAGCTTTCTGCAGCTGCCCTGGGCCATGAGCAGGGGGTGCCAGGGGCTGCCAGGAGCCATGTGTCCCCTTGAGGACCCTGCTGCTGGGTGGCACTGTTTGGTTTCCATTCCCATGGCTTCACCAGCTGCTGGAGGGTCTGGAAGGCCTTGGCCAGGCAGCACCCACTGGCCACATGAATAGGTGGAGGGTGGGAGTCCATGGGATCCAGTCCCTGTCCTTGGCAGGAGCAGCCAGGGAGCAGCTCTGGCTCAGCCGCTGCTCTCGCCTGTAATTGGCACTGAGGGGTTGCTAAATGCAGCAGTGAAGGCTGCTGGCTAATTAGTTTATTCTATAAAGCAGCCTTTCAGTAGCAGCTCGGTGATCTGGGAAAGGGCAGGGCTGGACAGGGTGTCATTACCTCATTAGGCCAGCTAATGGAGCTGGGAAACACAAACCTGTGCACGCTCCGCTGTGACACAGCAGCCGTGCGTCCCTGGTGTGCTACGGGCACCCCTGAACCTGGGAAACCTTCCCGGGGGACAGCGCCGAGCAGCTGCCCTGGCTCCCGGCCCTGCGACCGAGGGAAGTGGCTTTTCCAGAGGCCGTGCGGCTGTGAGCTGGCTCGGGACGCCCTCCCTGCGGAGCCGCGGCCGCGCTATCAGCCAGACGCTCCCGCTGCCACAATCGCTGCTTTTGTTTCTCAACTGGGTGGGGAGTGCAAACCCGGCGTCCCTTCCCGTATAAAACAACAGGGGCCCCAGTGCTCGCAATGGAACCGATGGAGCTCCCACCCCTCTCCATCCCTTCTGCTCTCTATGGAGCTCTCCATGGAAACGGGATCAGCGTCATCCCCGCGAGTCCCACAGCCATGCTGGTGTTATCAGGGCTGGGGCTCCGAGCTGGCACCAGAACAGCTGTGCCCTCCCCGGACTGAGGGAACGCCCCGGTCCCTGTGCCCTCCCCTCATTGAGGGGATGCCCCGGTCCCTGTGCCCTCCCCAGCCCGAGAGCATGCCCCGGTCCCTGTGCCCTCCCTGGACTGAGAGGATGCCCCGGTCCCTGTGCCCTCCCAGGACTGAGAGGATGCCCCGGTCCCTGTGCCCTCCCCGGACTGAGAGGATGCCCCGGTCCCTGTGCCCTCCCCGCACTGAGAGGATGCCCCGGTCCCTGTGCCCTCCCTGCATTGAGAGGACGCCCCGGTCCCTGTGCCCTCCCTGGACTGAGAGGACGCTCCGTGCTTGGGGGACCGCTTGGCCCTTCCCTTCCCAGGACCTGCGGTTCCACACTGCAGCAGAGCGGGTTCCAGTGCCCGCCGACATCCGAGAGGCAGCGGTACAGAACAGGAGAGCTGCACGGCAGCGACTGGGCCGTGCTGGTTTTCCCTGTTCCTCCCTGGGTTGCTCAGTGCATGGGTGATGCCGGGAGGGAGGAATGCAGGGCTGGCCGAGCTCCTCCTGCTGCTGCCAGCCCAGCCCAGGGCAGGTATCGCCACCACACCCAGACCTGTGCGGGGAGCTCTGACCCCGACAGCCCCAAGCCTGTGCTTGACCCCGGCCGCAGGTGGAGGTGATGCTCCGAGGAGGAGGAGGAGGAGGGATAATTACTGGCCCGGGCCATCCTTGCGTGCTTCGTGGTCCAGCGGCTCAGCAATTAGCGCTCGGGAGCGGCGGGGCGGAGCTCCTCGTGATCCTTTGTCTCTCGGAGTTTCCCAGCAGAAGCTGTTCCCCGTGATTTGCTCTGAAGTGTCGCTGCCCCAGCTGAACCTGTGCGGCAGCTGCTGCCTCACCTGCCCGCAGGTCTGGGCAAAGAAAACGCTGCTCCCTCCATAAAGTCAACACCACAGTAGGCTCTGATTATATCTTGCAAACAGATGCAGTCACATATCCATGATTTTTTTTCACCCATGGAGAATTAATGATAGAGGAAAATTAATTTTTATTAACAACTGTTGTGTCACCAAAAGGGATTTTAATTTTTTATGAGGGGAAAAACGGTTATGCCAGAATAATCCCAAACTGGTGCCTCAGCCAGTCCTCTGAGGAGATGGGGTCAGTACTCCAGGAGCAGGGAAAACTGAGGCAGACAGAGGCGAGGGTTGGTGCTGGAAGGAGAAGGTGCAGCAGGACAGAGAGCTTCAGTGGCTGGCTTGTCACCTGTCACCTCTGCTCCATGCTCAGCTCCTGCATCCCTGAGCCCAGGGCAGTGCAGGAGTGCTGGGCCAGCTGGAGCTGGGAGCACGGCAGGTCTGCCCGACTGTCACCAGTGACTGAGGTTTTGGTGGGTGACCTGCAGAGTGTGGGCACCTCGTGTGCCCCCCCAGCACCTCCTGCCCTGCCCTCGTGTGTGGCAGCCAGGAGCTGTCCCCAGCAGAGCTGTAACCAAGGCTGGGAGGTGCCCCCAGTGGTGTCTGGTATGTCCCAGTGGCCTGAGTAGGGAGCAGTGGGAAGAAAGCCCTGCATCCATTGGCATGTTTCTCCTTTTAACATGTTAGGGACTGTGTCTGTAACCTGCCCTAATTTTAGGCATTGGTCTCTGGTGCTGTCTCCTGCAGGGAAGAATGAGTGCAGGTGTAAAATTAGCTGGATTATTCTGGGCTGGCAGCGACCAGTGCCCCACCACGGAAACGTCTGGCTCAGCTCTGTGTGTGCTGCTGCCCCCCAGGCAGCCCTGCTCCCACCTCGGGATCAGCCTGCAACCACAATCTTGTTATCCAGGTGGAGGTTTTGAGGGAAAGGACACCATTCCTGCATTTAGGAATTGATCCATGTTAGGGGCAGCTAAACAGAGTAGCCTTGCAGTCCCAGTGGTTTGGCCAGGAAGAGGCTGGGAAGCAGAGACTGAACAAGGATAAATGGTGCATTTCTAGGCTCTGCCACAGCTGGAGAAGAGATTATGTGAAATAACTAACATGGAAATGTTAATCAGCATTAGCTGTAGCCCAAATTCCATTAGAGGAATGCTAAACAAAGAGAAGGAAAAGGCTGGGATTAGGGTGGCTTGGCAACAGGCTGTCCTCCCCAAAGTTTGGGTCTTGTGCTCCAGGATTTAAGCTGTTATTTAAAATACAAGTAATTTTCTTTCCCTCCTCGGTGCAAACACCAGAATGTTCAGGTGCAGAGCAGCTGGAACTGGCACACAGAGTGTGCAGCAGCCTGGAACGCTCCTCTGAGGACACAGCACAACAGCAGCTCCTGAGTGTGAGCACAAACATCCCTGCCCAGGCTGCTCCTGGCACTGCACTGCCAGGGACCAGTGTCACAGAGAGGCAGTGGCCGAGGGGGCTGCAGGGGACAGGGCCAGGCTGGCCAGCTGAGGGGACTCTAAAGGACATTTCTTGGGGTTTTGGTTTCTCATGCCTGGACATGATCTCCTGAGCTTTTGGGGTTTTAACACTGAATGTTACCTTGTCTTCAACTGTTCGCTCCCTGGTTTCAGTACTTTTCCCTGCTTGCTTTGTCCTGGCCCTTTTTACCAAGTTTTCAGAGTTAATATTTCTGAAGTAACTCAGGTTCCTCCTGTTCTTCCCCTAGGGAGCCAGGCTGGGAGAGCTAGGGGCTTCAGCCTGGAGAAGAGAAGGCTCCAGGAAGATTTTAGAGCCCCTTCCAGTGCCTAGAGGGGCTCCAAGAGACCTGGGGAGGCACTTTGAATGAGGGCCTGGAGGTACAGGACAAGGGGGAACGACTTCACACAGCTTTAAGGTCCCTTCCAACCCAAACCAGTCTGGAATTCTGTGATGCTGTGTTCTCATTCGAGCTGGAAATGCAGGAGGACGTGGAGCTGTGGAGTCTGACACAGGGGAAACCCCTAGGGCAGAGTTCACCCCAGTCCAGCAGAACTGGAAAGGGTTTGGGTTGAGCTGTGCCTCTTCCCCCACTGGCACACTCCTGGAGGGCTGCCGGGCCCTGCAGGGGATGGAGAGGGAGTGAAGCTGTGCAGTCACACACGCTGGGATCTCTGCCTACAGCTGATTGTTCGAGAGGCTCTTGTGGCAGAGGCCACTCTGGAATGCATCCCAGGCTGGATGTGAGGTGGAATTTGAGTGTGGAAGCTGCCCTGTAGCAGGACAGAAGTTATTTTCTCCATGGAGATTGCAGATTGCTCACTGCACTTGAGAGACTGAGCAGGCAAGTGTGTTCAAAGAACAGAATCCAAGAGCAACGGGCACTGACACTGCTCAGCAGGGCTGAGTCTCACCAGCTGAAAGAAGCCCTGAACTGAGGAGCAGGAGTTGCTCCCACAGCCAGGGAAGCATTCCCAGGTGGGATGCCCCAGCCAGGGAAGCATTCCCGGGTGGGATGCCCCAGCCAGGGAAGCATTCCCGGGTGGGATGCCCCAGCCAGGGAAGCATTCCCGGGTGGGATGCTCCACAGCAGGCTCCATCCTGCCGTGCTGGAGGGGCTGATGTCGGGACAGTGTCTGGTGCCTGCTCCGGGCACTCACCACACCTCAAGGGCACGGCACAGCACTCCCGGACAGGTTCCCAGGCTGTCTGGGTGCTCTGCCCACGGGTATTTTTTGCCTTCTCTTGAAATGACCAGACTTTGAGCAGAGCCATCCTTGAATAGCTGGGGCAGCGCAGATCGGCAGGGAGCCGGCTCGGGTTTCCCAGCTGCCCAACCCACCCAGCAGGTATTTCGGGCAGCCAAGCCGTGGGGTGCCGGTGGAATTAGGACACAGTGTGCCTGCCCCTTCTCCCGGGACTGCTCCAAGGGCTGAGGCCTCTGCTCCACAGCGAGATCAGCTCCTGGATTTGCACACAGATTGCTGCCTAGCAGGAGCCGGAGCTCCTTCCCAGAATGAATCCTATTCACAGGAAATTCAGCCCGTTTGCCATCGGCCAGCATCCAAGAGAGAGCAGTACCAGCAGACACAGGATTTATATTGAGTACCATGAACTCGGGGGTGCAGTAACTGGTGTGAGTGACAGTGGTGTGCCAGCCCCAGGTCACCCTGCTCTCATGTGCCACCCGGGGCTGTTCATGCCCCAGCCTCTCTCTCTGCTCTGTGAGCCCAGGCTGGTTTGGCTGCTGCAGGTTCAGCTGCTCCCTCCGAGCAGGCAGGAGTTCAAACCCCGCTGGTTTCCCACTGCTTGGAGCAGATGGGGAGCAGGGAAGGCCCTGTGGAAGATAATGGAGCTAATTTGTGAGGCTGGGGAGCTGTGTGGCGTTTCTCTGGCTTCAGGAGACGCTGCTGGTTGGGATTACTGTGGGAGACACTGGGGTTGCTATTATTACACTGCATGCCTGGATGATTGCTAACCTGGGCCACTGCTTGCTTTGCTCCTCATCATCCTAAAAATGAATCCAGGATCTCTCCGGTGCTGACAGGAGCTCCCAAGAGGAGACAGAGGGTGAGGGAGCTACTGAAGGTCACAAGGCTCCAGTTTCACTGTTGAGCTTAAACAAGGCTCCGAGCTGCTGATGGTCCAGCCCCAGCCATCACACACACACAAGGATAAGAAGCTTAGGAAGGGCTTTGCCTTTGGTACTGACTCTAAAGCTTTGGAAAGTGTGCTGTGGTTGCCTGGGAGCTCTGGCTCCCAGCTCAGCCGGCCAGCCCATCCGTGAGGGTGGAGGAAGATGTGCTGATGACAGCAGCCATTTGAGATGTTTATTCCTGAGCTGGGCTGGCTCCCCACAGATAGAGCATTGTCTCCCTGAAGACCTGTCTGCGGCTCTGCCAGTGCTCTGATGGATTTGCACATTTTGTTGCCACAGAGTCCCGTTTTTCTCTCTCTTTTGCTGCAAATGAAACAGTTAAACAGCAGCACGGTCACTCCCTGGCCAGAGTGCTCTGTGCAGGAAGGCATTCAGCTCTGGATAAGTTCCTTTTGATCTTTACATTCCTTTGGCTCCTTATCACTTCTCCTTATCCTGCTGTTTGTCTGTCCTCCCATTTACCATAGTCCATGGTGAGGCTTTATCTCCAGGATCAAGCCAGTCCAGGGGAGATCAGTTTCTCCTGACATTGCTCTGTCCCCTGGTGCAGCCCCAGAGGAGCCCTGGTCCGAGGTCCCTTTTGCCTCCATGTTCCAGGAGCTGCATAATCCCATGGAAAGCCTGCCTGCTCATGCTGATAAACCAAGGCAGCAGCAATCCCCGCTTCTGTTTGAGGTGAGGGGAACCAGAGCCTATTGGCAACAATGTCCTGATGGGAACGTGAGAAGATTTTGCTCTGTCCCTTGCACCCCCTTCTGTTTCTAATCCAACTTCCCACCCTCGGGTGTGACCAGAGCACCGTGACACAGTTCAGTCTGTGTGGGACATGCTGCCTTTGGTTCACTTGGAAACTCAGCTCCCTTACACTTGCTGGAATGTGCTGCTTAATTAACACCATTTACCACACAGATACTGCCACCACAGTGAACAGGGCTTGCTGGCTGTCCCCTGAGAGTGAATTTGCTTTCTCTCAGCAGCTGAGGTGCTCAGCAAGGCTTGGAGCCCCAAGGAAAGATGCCTTCACTGTACACCTTCCCCAGTGACATTCCAAAACTTTCTCCTGGCATCTGGAACAAGAGCTTACTGCAGCTCAGAAAATTAAATTCACCACTCCCCTGAAAGCACGTGTGAGCGGGGAAAAACTGAGGAGCTGTTTTCAGTCTTCATCCACAACCTGAACTTTACCCTCTTCTGCTGCCAAAACAGATTCCCTTCCTTTGGGGCGTTTTCTTCTTTAGGGCTGTGTTTTAATCCGTAATGAATCCCAGGACAGTCTGTTCCGTTGGCTCTCTGGGCAGCAGGCAGCAGCCCTGGTTTCTACACCCACTTCTGAGCTGATGCACAGCCTTGGGGAGCCATTCCCCGCCTGCTCCCGCTCCCAGCGCTGCCCTGCTGGCCGCACACCGCCGCTCTCCAGGCGCTCCTGCCAGGCACGGTTTGTGCGCACGCCGGCTCCGGGCGCTCCCCGCGCCTGCCGGGCACCGCTCTGCAGCAGCCGCGAGCAGCGAGGGACGGCAGTCAAGCTGGCACCGGGCACGGCTGCTCCCCGAGCCTGCCGGGCACCGCTCTGCTGCAGCCGCGAGCAGCGAGGGACGGCAGCCAAGCTGGCACCGGGCACGGCACCGGGCACGGCTCCGGGCACGGCTCCCCGAGCCTGCCGGGCACCGCTCTGCAGCAGCCGCGAGCAGCGATGGACGGCAGCCAAGCTGGCACCGGGCACGGCTCCGGGCACGGCTCCGGGCACGGCTCCCCGGAGGTTGGCACACGCTTTGTTTTTCCCAAGCTCGGCCTCAGGCCAGGCGGGCTCAGGGCTCAGTGTGCAAACACTGCTGAGCTCAGATTGAGGTCTAAACACGTTCCCTTCCTCCTCGCTTTCTGGGAACCCAGGACAAGAGGGGGGTGACAGGAATAAGAAGAAAGGAGGTGGCAGTGATGTGGGGTTGGGCTCTTCTCCCAGGGAACAGCCCACAGGATAAGAGCAAACAGCCTCAGGTTGTGCCACTGGAGGTTTAGGTTGGATATTGAGAAAAATTTCTTCACTGAAAGGGTTATCAAGCTTTGGAAGAGGCTGCCCAGGGAAGTGGTGAAGTCATCATCCCTGAAAGTGTTCAAAAAACCACTCGGATATGACTTTCAAGGAAGAGGTTCAGTGCTGAACATGGTGGTGTTGCATGGTTGACAACTGGACTTAATGAACCTAGAGGTCTTTTCCAGCCTTAACAATTTTGTAATTCCATGATTCTCTAGAGTTTGGACACTGGTTTGCTTTGGCTATGTGCTGTTAAACCTTCCCACTGCTGGTCTGTATGTCCCTGGGGCCATGTCCACTCCCCAGTGAGCCCAGGTTTGTGCACACCTGGCTGGCACACCTGGGGATGGGCAGGAGCTGCCCTGGGGAAGGTGGGAGTCAGCCAGGCTCAGGGCCTGGCAGTGACTGTGTGTGTGCTCCTGCCCATGGGGTCATTGCTGCTGCTGGGACGTGCCTGGTGTGTCCCTGGGACCTGGATCCGAGGGACACTGAACAGACGTGGGTGTCCTGCTGGGGACACTGCACCCAGAGGGGTGGCAGACACCCCACAGCAACAAGGCCACTCTATCCTTGCAGTGGAGACTGGGACTCTTCCTGGGCTCAAGAGCAAAGGGAGATTAAATTATATTCTCCTCTCTGTGTGTGCCTGGCATGGGGATTAATTTATCTGCATGATTAGGGCAGCAAGTGATGCAGGAGGTGGCTGGGAAATTTAATGACCCAGGTGGAAATAGAAAGCCAGGAGCGTGTTTCCCTTTCAGTTGTGCTGGGGTTTGATTTTTATGTCCTGTTACAAATGGATTGATAAATGAACCCCCTGGAGAAGTGGAATATATTCACACTGCTCTGCTTCTCTGTCACACGAAACTGCTGAGAGCCAGAGCTCGCTGAGCCCCTTTTTGGGGACAGATGTGGCCCTGGCTTGTGCAGAGGGGGCTCCCCAGCTCCTGTGTGGCTCACATCCCTATGGATATGGGCCTCACCCACTCAGGCAGTACCACGTCATTTTGTGGGGTGCGTGGCCACCTAGATCTGTGATTTTGTGGCTGATTCAAAAGCTCTCTGAGTTCTGACTGGGGTAAGAGAATGGCACAAATGCTCCTCCACTGGAGCAGAAACACAGGCTCTGGCACTGTAACTCTGGAAATCCCACCGTGCTGCAGCAATTCCTTCCTCCTGCCTCGCTGTACAGTTTGGCTCCAATTAGTTGGTCTCGACTGCTACATGTGCAGGCCAGCCCCGCTTCTATTTCAGGGGACTTGCCAGAGATTAATTAGATCCCAGGCCTGCAGAGGACCAGCCAGCACATTTCGTGTGCCATTAACTCGGCACTTATCAAGCCAACATTGTCGGGATAAATCTCCCCTTTGTTGTGCTGCTGCAAGCGAAGGTTGTCACAAAGATGAGCTTTGAGCAGACACAGGGTGATGGTTTGGGAGCTGCAAAAGCTGCTCGCCAGTCCCGGTCTGCTCACGGAACTGCTGAGGCACAGCATCCAGCAGGCCCTGAGTCAGTGCACTGAGATGTGCAGCGTCAGCCACTGCTCCAAGGAAACCTGTGCTCTGAAGGGTAAAATCACAGACAGAGAAGGCACGGAGCTGGGGAGAGCAGGGAACAGCTCTCCAGCAGGGGCTCCAGATTTCTGTTTGGAAAGGGTGAAGTGACCTCATCTCACCAGCCCCAGGTTGTGCTCTGCTCTTGGTGCCCACGCACTGGGAACACAAACACAGCGGGCTGGCTTGTCCCGGCTCGTCTCACTTCCAGGAGAGCTGGGAGAATGCCTGGCCAGACAATGAGGGACAGGAGCCAAGAACCAGGAATGGCGTGATGGCAAGAGCAAGACAAAATCAGGGAGCAGAAACAAAAAAGGGGCTTGGAGCAACCTGGTCTGTGGAAGCTGTCCCTGCCCATGGCAGGGGCTGCAACTGGATGGCCTTTAAGGTCCCTTCCAACCCAGAGCACTCCAGAATTTTATGATTCCATGATAAACCATCTAGCTAATCATCTAGAGGGGATGGGGTGTGCAGAGGGGTGATGTAGTGGGAACTACACGCCAAGAATCTCAACAGCAGCACCCTGAATTAATTTGAAGAGCAAAGTGAGAAGTCTGGAGAAAAAGCCTGCAGAAGTGTCCAGAATGAGGGAATAGTCCTGGCAGTGTGGTCAGGGAATGGCCAGAGGTGGAATCTGCCCGGACTGCACGGGAACAGCCCGGCCTGGGGACTGTGAGGTGAGGCTGGTTAGCTGGGCTCCTGCCACTCACACCCACAAGTCAGGCTCCAGAAATTCCACGTGAAACATCTTGTTCCTGTGCTGACACATCGGGCTGGGAGATGGTGTTAGATAGGGAACTTCCTGCTTTGACAGCAGGGAAAAACGGGAAGGTTCTGCTCCAGCTGCTCTGGCTGAAGGCTCTACCCTGCCCGGAGCTGGGAGCGAGCACGGCAGTGTGCCTGGGATGCGCTTCCCTGGGATGGGCTCCAGCAGGACACAGCTGGATCCCAAGGCTGGATGCCACCCTCTCAGAGCCACCCTCCCAGTGCCACCCTCTCAGTGCCATCCTCTCAGTGCCACCCTCTCAGATCCATCCTCCCAGTGCCACCCTCTCAGATCCATCCTCTCAGATCCATCCTCTCAGAGCCATCCTCTCAGTGCCACCCTCCCAGTGCCACTCTCTCAGTGCCACCCTCTCAGTGCCATCCTCTCAGTGCCACCCTCTCAGTGCCATCCTTTCAGAGCCATCCTCCCAGTGCCATCCTCCCAGTGCCACCCTCTCAGAGCCATCCTCTCAGTGCCACTCTCTCAGTGCCACCCTCTCAGAGCCATTCTCTCAGTGTCATCCTCTCAGTGCCACCCTCTCGGTGCCACTGTCCCAGTGCCACCCTCTCAGTGCCACCCTCCCAGTGCCACCCTCTCAGTGCCACCCTCCCAGTGCCACCCTCCCAGTGCAGAGCCCTCAGCAGAGCCATGGCTCAGCTGGCTGGGGCAAACGTGTGGATGTGTGTGATCATCAGGGGACAGGGAATGGCGCCGGAATTGGCCAAGCTCTCGGAACTGCTCCGTGCAGCTTCTCGGCACTGACTCGAGAGCAAGGAGTTATTTTTAAGATTCTGCTTTCCCTTGTACTGGAATGACACAGAAGGAGCTTCCTTTACACAGCACAGATTTGGGGGGGAAAGGGAAAGCTACTGGTGTTAGCTTGGTCCTGAGAATGTGACAATATTTTTGTAAAGCTGAAACTTTTGGTAAACTTTTGGTGAGAGGGGTCCGGAGCTGTGGCTTCTGCTCCAGGACATGGTGGAGTTCTGGTGGTGGCAGATGCTGCCTGAAACATGGCTCTTCAGGGAGAAAAACACCACAAACTTGAAATGGTGTTTGGGGCATACACAGCATGTCTCCAGAGGGCCCAAATCTGGGATTAATCCGTGCGGGATGAGGGGTCAGAGTGTGCAGGGGAAGGTTTCCATTCCGGAGCTCACCGGACTCCCCAGCCACCCTGCTGTGCACAAAATGAGCTCATTTTTAACAGCACCATCTTCTTTCCTTCTGAACAGGCCACCTATGGAGTAACCCAAATGTTTGAACAGGGTTTGGCCAGATTGATTAAAAGGCACTGACATTTACCTCCAGCCTTGCTTATATTAGAGATCCATTGATCAAACAGCCCCGTTCCAGCTCTAATAAGCAAGGTCTTAAACCCAATCCATGGGCTGTAATAAATAAATCTCAAGTAAGCTTTAAAACCTTCTGTCATCAGCGCAGTGTGTGGGGAAAATGGGGTCAGAAGGGGACAGTAAATAAGAGTTGGGACAAGCAGAGCTGAACTCAAACTCGGACATGCTCACGCCGAGGCTGCAGCTCATGGTGCTGTTTGAACGGCTGCCTGTGCCCAGCTCGGGCCCCTGCTGCGTGACCCCTCCATCCCTGTGCGCACACATGTCGCGTTTATCACAGCCACTGCTTGCACCGCGGCCATTGGCTCGGACCGCCCGCTGCAGGTGAGCGGCGGGGCCGGGAGCTGCTTGGAGGGACGGAGGCGGGGTCTTCCCGGCACCAGGTACACCTGTCCCGGTGCTCTTCCCGGTGCTCTTCCCGGTGCTCTTTCCGGTGCTCTTTCCGGTACTTTTCCCGGTGGTTATCCCGGCAGTTATCCCGGTGCTTTTCCCGGTGGTTATCCCGGCAGTTATCCCGGCGCTTTTCCCGGGGCTCTTCCCGGCGCTTTTCCCGGTACTTTTCCCGGTGCTCTTCCCGGTGCTTTTCCCGGCGGTTATCCCGGTGCTCTTCCCGGTGCTCTTCCCGGTACTTTTCCCGGCGCTTTTCCCGGTGCTCTTCCCGGTGCTTTTCCCGGCGGTTATCCCGGTGCTTTTCCCGGTACTTTTCCCGGCGCTTTTCCCGGAGCTTTTCCCGGTGCTCGTCCCGGCACTTTTCCCGGCACTTTTCCCGGTGCTTTTCCCGGCGGTTATCCCAGCGCCCCCTGCCGGCCGGGCGGCTCCGCGCCGCCCAGCGCCCCTCGAACACGAGGAAGTCCCTCCCCTCCGTCCCGCTCGCTGATTGGCCGCAGCTGCCGCGAGGGCGGGCGGCCATTGGCTGCGGGCGCGGGTGGGCGGGGCGGGGCCGGCGCGTCCCGGCCGTGGCG
>JAYDZK010000025.1:1133216-1155732 GCA_034509185.1 Euphonia xanthogaster
CTTGGGGCGCAGAGCTCGGGGGTCCCGGCGTTTGGACGGGCGGAGAACGGCGGGTCCGGCTCTTGGGGCGCAGAGCTCGGGGGTCCCGGCGTTTGAACGGGCGGAGAACGGCGGGTCCGGCTCTTGGGGCGCAGAGCTCGGGGGTCCCGGCGTTGGGACGGGCGGAAAACGGCGGGTCCGGCTCTTGGGGCGCAGAGCCCGGAGGTCCGGGAGCACGGAGGATTCCGGCTCCCGGGGGAACGGGGACTTCGCGGGGAGCTCGGGGAGCCGCGGTAGCGCGGGGCGAGGAGAGCCCGGGGGCCGTGGGAGGGATCCGAGCTCGGGGCACCGCGCTGGGCTGGAGGAGCGGCGCTGAGCGGTCCCCGAGCCGCCCCCGCCTCTCGCTCCGGCTGACCCTCCAGGTTCCCTGTGCCCGTCCGCCGCTTCCCGGCTCCAGCACGAATTAGCGCCTCTTTTCGCCAAAACCTCGGGGAGCCGGCGCGGAGCCGGCCCGGGGCTCGCTCAGGAGCGGGTTCTGCGCTCGCTGGGAGTTGGTGTGAAATCGGAGCGCTTCTGGTGGAGGGTTCGCTCGGAAAGCGGGCAGGAAGCCCGTGAGCACGCGGCTGCGGTTGCCGCTCATCCAGCCTGGAATGCCGAGCTGGGGCAGGCAGCGCCTCTGGAAGCGCACCTTTGTCGTGGTGCAGTTCTCTGTCCGGCTTCCGAAGTTTAGGCTGGTTTTAGCTGGCTTTGACTGGCTTTCTCGGTCTTTATTTTCGCTTCATTCATCCCCGCGGATGCCTTTTGTTGAGGGAGGAGGTCTTTGTAACCTGAGAAAGCCGTGTTTGGGAACTGTTCGCGCGGTAAATCATCTTTAATTGTGCCTGCTCGGTAAATGCTTCCCCGGGAACCCATCCTGAGCTAGCGCTGTGCTCCTCTTCCTCTGCTGGCTACGAGGAATAGCGGGACATGTGAGGCGCTGGATTTTATCAGGCGTCCTTTGAGATGCTGGCTGTCTCTAAAATCCTGCTCTGAGGATGCTCCCTGACAGCCCCAGCCCGTGGCGAGGAGCTGGAGCTGCTCTGAAGTGCTCCCCTGGCAGGTGCCAGCTCCCATCGCCGTGCCCCAGGATCCACGGAGCTCGGCGGTGATTCATGAGCCTGTTATGAGGATTTGTCATGCGTGGGCTGGCGCTGCTCTGTGTTCATTAGCTGTCCTGTACTTTAGAGCTGTTTGTTATTCTCAAATTAGCCCAGTAATTACATTCAAACGAAGACTGCCAGCACCTGTGTTTGGTTTTGAATAGACATGGAGATTTTTCACTTCCAAAAAACCTTCTCTTCAGAGGAGGTTTCAGCAGTCTCAATACCTTTGAGAGCTGAGGTTACTCTGAAATACGCGAAGGGAAACTCCTTTCAGCAAGATCCTGTAAAAACAGGGATTTTTCTCCATAGTAAATTGACTTCCCCTGTTTGTTCCATAGTTTGGTTGTGTGATGCTCAGCCATCTCATCAAATAGCAGCTTTTAACCTTCCCTGCGGGGGACAAGCCCATCCCGGTGGGTGGGTGTTGGCAGGGGGGCTGCTGGGATGAAGCCGCTCTCTGTCCTGCCGGGAAGGAGGGGAAGTGGGTGGGATCCCTGCCAGCGGCAGCTTCAGAGATCCTGCCTGAAAGGAGGGCACAAGAACCGCCCATTTGAGAAACCTCATCCCTCTCTCCTCTCCCCACCCAGCGCTGTTTCCTGGGGGGTGGAGAGAAACCTAATCCAGCCTGCTTTTGGAAGTTTTCCTCCCGGTGAAGGTGGAAGTTACGTGCCTACTGATGGGAATGGCTTTGTTACTGATTTGTGATGGAGGGAAGCCACAAAAAGCAGCAGGAAGTACAAACCACGTTAGTTATTACCAATTCCACGGTTATCCAGAACCTGAAAGTGGAATTACCTGGTTTTGTCAGCTCCAGCTGGCTGATGGTGCTTGGAAAATCATCTGAGCAGCCTGTTCAGTGCTCTGCATAGTGAGACAAATGCCTGTCATTAGCAGGAGGGCAGGCTGGAAAGTTGGCTGTGGGCTTCCGTGGGGCATGAAGGTCAGAGGAGGTGCCTCATCCACCAGCATTTACAGGAAAGATCCTAATTAATCTACTCAATCCCACCGGGACCGCAGCAGCTCCCGCTGCCCCTGCCTCTGAGATTCCAGAATACATCCTGACACCAGAAACGTGTGTTTGGGACCTGGATTGTGGTAAGGAAATGTGTTCTTCAGCAGAGCTGGGGGTCGTGTCTGTACCCGTGGGATACTCCCTGCTTGGTGTCTCTGGAGAAGCCGGCTGGGGAAGGGTTGGTTTGTTGTTCTGCAGAACAAACCTCTTCCCTCTGCTCAGACCTTGGCAAAAGGACCTGCAGAGCTGAGTTCTGACCGTGGCCTCTGCAGGGGAAGAGGCACCTGCTCATTGCTGTAACTCTGGGGGAACAGCTGGGCAAGGCTCTGCTCAGTCTCAGGTGTGTTATCCCCTCAGCTGAGCCTGGAATTCAGGGAAGGGGCACCTGGAGATACTGGGACACCACCAGTGGGGTTGCTGGTGGTGCTCTGAGCAGAGCTGGAGCTGCAGCCCCAGGAGTGGGATCCCCACAGTGCAGGGGCCTCACCTGGAGGGGGGTGATGGGGCTGGGCAGATACAAAACGATGTGCAAACTCCTACCAGTCCTTTCTCCTCTGGGAAAAGTGTTGCTGGGTTTTGTTTAATTAAGAGAAACCCAACCTGCCATATAATTAACAGAAACCATTGTGCCAGGAACAAAGGGACACCTGAGTGCTTGCCCTGGTATAATGAGCTGTGATTGTTAAATGAATATCTGAGCAAGCTCTGGAGTTAGTGACAGCTGAGCTTGGTCAAGGTTGTGTCAACACTTCTCTCCCTGTGGATGCTGCCCAGCTCTGTTGAGCGGATGAGTTTTCCTCTGGGAAGGAAGGAGGGGAGCTTTGTGGGGTGACCCAGTGCACATTAACCATCTGCTCCTGCCCTGGCAGCAGCAGAGAGGGCAGGTGCCACCTCCTGCTCCGGGCTGACCCCTTTTGTCCTGGGAATGAAGGATGGATTATTTATGCTGCTTGGATTTGCTCATTCATCAGCAGCACCTCTTGCTGGATGTGCAGCAGCACAAATGTTAGCAGTGATTTGTAGCCCCAGTGTGCTGTCAAATGCACATCAGTGACCAAAGGGGTGAAGTGAAAAATGGGTGTTTGCTAGCATCATTTTAACCCTTTAAAGGTTAAGGTCGTTTACAGAAGAAGAACCTGGTGCTGCTGGGGGCACGTGAGAGTTTGTACACGAACAAGACTTTTTGTGGCACTGTGTCCTGACTCTGCCCTGTGCAAGGACACAGACCAGTTTGTCAGCCAGGCTGATCCCAGTGCCCTGACCCATCAGCAGAGTTTTTCCAGTGCTGTTGCTCTGGCTGGAGCAGTTCTGTCCTGTCCCCCCTCCCTGGGGCAGCCTGAGGTGACTTTGCCATGGCATCCTCAGGCACCCACAGCACTGTAATATTCCAATGTCATTCCTGGCCTGGCTGGGGTTGTTCCTTGGAGCAAGTTTGGTTCCAGGAAGCTTTATTCAGGCTCGTGCTAATGTGTTTGTTCTTGGAAAAAAATCTCTTCGTGATTCATTTGCATTTAGTTAACTGGAATTAGAGCTTGTTTGTGGGGTGAAGCTGCAGAAACACAACGGGTAATTTGTGGTGCAGCAGAAGCTTTGTGGTGCAGCCTGCTCACAGGTGCATTGTAATTTTCAGGCTCGGTAGAAAGGAGAGTTAATGCTTTATCACTTTGGAATGTAGCAATTAAAAATATTTAAAAGAGTGGAGGTTCAGTGCAGGCCTGGGAGTTCAATATCCCGAGCTGCTGTGCAGACATAATTACACAGATAAGCTCTATGCTTACCTGTTTAGAGTTCACGTGACCTTTTGTGTAGAAGCAACTTATGGAGTACTTTGTCAGTATTTAAATATTAATACTTGCAAGCACATGCTGGAACATCTGAGGCTGATGCTGCTTGCACCACTGGCTGCTGCCTGAGCACGGCTGGGCTTTGTTGCTCCCTTCCCCGGGTGCTCAGGGCTGCTCCCTGTGTGCTGGATGCAGCACTCACGTCAGGATTCATCACCCCTGACATCTCCTGATGCTTTAATGGATGGCAGTGCACAGATCCATGGGGAGAGCTCAGAAATTCCAGCTGATGCCGTGCCTGGAGTCCTGGGCAGGCAGGAGCTGTGCTGCTCCCACTGGCAGCTGGACTCTGGCCCTGCTCCTGTTTAAAGGGGGAATCTTTCTCCTGGGCTCCTGTGGGGTGAGGCCAGGCTGCAGCAGGAGCAGCAGGTGCCTCTCTCC
The DNA here is from genome assembly GCA_034509185.1 of Euphonia xanthogaster. Classification (NCBI taxonomy): domain Eukaryota; kingdom Metazoa; phylum Chordata; class Aves; order Passeriformes; family Fringillidae; genus Euphonia; species Euphonia xanthogaster. The sequence continues at coordinate 1,137,575 of JAYDZK010000025.1, forward strand.
AGGTGCCCCTGGCTGCAGGGGTTGGGATGCTCCTGGTGTGTGTGAGTCTGGCTCCAGGTGCCACGGGATGTCCTCAGCAGAGCTGGGAAATGCAGAGCCCCAGCAGCTCTGGTCTCTTCTCTCGGTGCCTCCAGGCTGGCACTCTCAGGCTGTTTGATCAGTGAAGTGCTCTGGAGTTTTGTGTTGGCCACGAGAGATGAGAAAGTTGTTTCAGAACAAAACTGGGACTGTTTTTAGTTCTTTGAGCTGGCTTTGCCTCCTGCAGGGGTTGCAGGCAGAATCCTTTGGCCCTTCCAGCGCAGCCTCTGAGCTCTTGCAGCTTCTGGATTTTCCCCTGGCACAGCCTGGAAGAGAGAAACTGGCACTGCTGTGGGGGACCTCTCACTCCTTGTAGCAGGAAATGTTCATTTTGAGAGGATTTTTTGGCATGTAACAGAACTAGAGGCCAATTTGAATTTCCTTGATTCTTAATGAATTGATCCTGACGGGATATGCTGACTTGGGAGGAATCTCCCTTCAGAGCAGGGTGAGATCAGGAATGCTTGTGAGGAGATGCAGTTGCCTGCTCTGAGCCCTTTGTTAGGACTCTGTTACCTGCATTAATGCCAGCTGCAGTTACATTTGAACACGCCAGGCACAGCTGCTCAGGTGAGTCTTTGACACCATACCAACCCAGAGCAGGCCTAGGGGAGCTGCTGGTTTTTATCCCGTTTTGAGCTAAGCCTTGCCCACTTTGTGGCATTCAATGGCTTTTTTATTCTGGGGGATTCAATGGCTTTTTTATTCTGGGGGATTTTTGGTGGATGAGGTGGTAATACAAAGTGCTGCCTGTGGGAAGGTGCAGGGTGAAACAAGAGCCCTGTGTTCAGGCTGTGTCTGGTTTTCCCTTGCACAGACTAAAGCCCACATCTCACTCCTGGCACTCCAGAGCCTTTACACGTGCAGACAGACGTGTCCTGGGAAGTAAGATGTGCTTGTAAAATACAAACTGCCCTTCCTGCTCGCCCCCGTGGGGTTTAACCCGGTATGTGCAGTGTTTTTTCAGAGAGGTAAGCCAAATTCTTCAGGAGAGATGGCTTTAGTGAAGTGCCCTTGCACTGCAGGGGAAGCTGCACCTGGGGAACCTTTCTAAAAACCAGTTTTCTAAATCTAATTTACCTTTCCATTCTGTCTGTGCAGTCTTAAAACAAACCAAAGCACTTCAAAGGCGTTTGTCACTTTGTGCCATTGAAAGGGCAGGGTGTGTCTGTGCTCTCATTGGGTTTGATGACAAATGTACTCTGCCCTCTGGAGAAAGAGCAGGGACTCCAAGCGTGGCACCTGGAGGACGTGTGAGCCTGCCCTGGCTCTGGAAGGGCTGCTTTGGATTGGATTCTGGGAGGAAATTCCTCCCTGGCAGGGTGGGCAGGCCCTGGCACAGGTGCCCAGAGCAGCTGGGGCTGCCCCTGGATCCCTGGAATGTCCCAGGCCAGGCTGGGCACTGGGGCTGGGAGCAGCCTGGGGCAGGGGGAGGTGTCCCTGCCATGGCAGGGGTGGCACTGGGTGGGATTTAAATCCCTTCCAGCTGCTCCTGGGGTTCTGTGGAGGGCCAGTGAGAGCGTGTGAGCTGTGCTGTGCTGGTGCTGGCAGTGTCCCCAGAGCTCTCTGCTCTCCTGTGTGCTTATGTCACCCGCTCATGGCATTACAGGGGCTGTGCTGGGAGCAGGATCAGCCTGGCCCCGTGCTGCCAGGAGCTGGGCTCACTTTCACAGCTTTATCCCAGCTCACTCTGAAGGGCTTAGGAGCTGCTTTGAGTTACAGCTGGTATTTCTGAGCTGGGCTAGGTGATCCTAGAGCTCATCCAGTGCCACCCCTGCCATGGGCAGGGACCCCTTCCACCATCCCAGGCTGCTCCAAGTCCTGTCCAGTCTGGCCTGGGACACTGCCAGGGATCCAGGGGCAGCCCAGCTGCTCTGGGCACCCTGTGCCAGGGCCTGCCCACCCTGCCAGGGAGGAATTTCCTCCAAACCAACCTAAAGCTCCTCTCTCCCTGTGGGAGGCCATTGCCCCTCTGTGCTCTGAAGTTGTTCAGTGTCTTAGCAGAGGGTGTGGAGGATGCTCAAAGCCCACCTGGACTCCAGGAGCACCTGAGGGAATCAGTTCTTTCAGCTCAGGAGGTTTGCCACTGGCTGGGAGCTGGGAGGGCAGGTGGGGCAGGGTGTCTGTGTTCTGTCTCTGCTCTGGTGTCTGTCTGCAGGAGCCAGGCTGCTGGCAACCAGGCTGCCTCTGGTGCTAGCCCAGCGGGGAGCTGGGCAGGAGTCCTGGCTGGGCTTGGGGAAAGGGTGCTCTGTGTTAACACAGTGGGCAATGTCAGCCTGTGGTGGGGGGGATGGAGCACCTCCAGAGATCTGCACTGCTGGGGTCTGATGATGGTCGTGCTCTTAATTTTGAGAAAAAAAGGTCTGAATTAGGCTATCCACTCGAAAGAGCTTGTTTGAGTTGGTGCCTTTGAGCTCTCTGGGTTGAGCTGCCTTGGAGAAGGTTTAATCCCTGGGGTTTGTGTTTCCTGAAGCTGCTCAGTGCTGATGGAGCCGTGGAAGCTGCTCTGTGCCTGGCTGGAGCTGGGCAGGGCTGTGGAACGTGGCTTAGCAATCCTAAATCTCGTGGTCAGGGCTGTCTCAGGAGGATCTGCAGCACAAAGGGGCTGCAGGATGAGTGCAGCTCGGGAGACACGAGGAATGTCTGCAGGCACGTGAGATGGAGACAGGGAAAACCTTTGGGATGAACACCTGGAAGCCACAGTCTTACCTACATTTCTCCCAAACTGCTTCTGGTGGAGTGGGGCTTTTCTGTCGCTGCCAGCTGGGAGGTGTATTTATTCCCCCCCAAAAAATATCTGTTTATAGCTTGAGGAGGCAGACTTGGTTGTGGTCAGAAGACAACACAGTCACTGCACTGTTTTGGAGCGGCTTTGTCACATGGATGCTAATTGCAGAGAGGTCTTGGAACATTCCTTGGGGAATGTTGGTGCTGTGGGGCAAAGGCTGGTGCTCACACAGGAAACGAGGGGGTAGTTCACAACGTACTGGAAAAGAGAGAATTGGCCCAAATCGGAGTGATTGATTTTAAAATTCTCTGCTGAGAAGATCCATTTATTAGGTTATTTGCAGCCTCTGGTGTGTGTCCTCCAGGGTGAGTGTAAGTGGTTTTCCTGGCCCTGGACCAGGTTTCTCTCCTGCAGACAAAACAGTGCCTTGCTTGTCTTGTTGACCTACTCCTCTAAATGTGGCACTTGGGAGATCTCCATTTAAATTTAAAACTTGTGAAAGGGGATTCTCCATCTCCCTCCTGTTAATCATCGTGCTGTCTGTTTAATGTTTTCACAGCCTCTGCGACTCCTCTCGTTTCACATGTTGGGAGACAGACTGGCAGCAGCAGTAAGCTGAAACCAGGTTTTATTCAGAAAGGGTTTCAGTGCTGTAAAAGGAGAATTTTTTTTACAGCAGAGGCATGTGTGTTGTCTAATTTAAAATGGGTTACATTTCTGTCAAAATAGGACGGCGCATTCCATCTGCTCGGCGGCTGGAACCGCCTGAAGCCTGAGCGGCGGAACGGGGAAAGAATTGCTGGGAGTATTTCAGTCCTGCTGGGTTCTTAGGGTGCTGAGCGCGACCTTCCCCCGCGTGGGTGCGCGGTGGCAGCGAGGAGGAGCGTGCTTGTCATTTCAGAGGAGCGCTTGCCTGTCTGCGGGGCTGGGGCCGTGCCTGGCCCCTGAGCTCGCTCCCAGCGCCCTGACTCAGGGCACGGGCACGCCGGGAATGTATTAACAGCTATTGCTCTCTATCGCCTGCCTATCAAGTAGTGCCTTATCAGAAAATAGATCGGGCTGCTGAGGCTGCCTGCGTGTTGTTTACAGCTCCCGGGGTCCAGGCGGTATTTCCCCGGAGCGCCGGCCGTCCGTCCGTCTGTCCGGCACCGAGCGCGGCTCTGGCCGCACGCTCCTCCAGGGCCGGCGGCGTGGCCCAGAGTGATGAAGGCTGAGGATGATGCTGAGGATGGGGAGAGCACCCTCGGGGAGCCGAGCGCCGTGAGGATGGAGCAGGAGGAGCCGCAGGGCAGCGCTTCCTCGCCCTGAGCTGGCTCCTGGCGCCTCGAGCTCAGCATGATTTGTTGGTTCTCTTGTGCAGCCAAGGACACAGTAGGTATCTTGGAGCTCTGGCTGGGGTTTCGTATCCTGGCAGGGATTTACAGCTGCAGAAATGTGAAAGCTTGGGGGTGTAGTAGTTCTGTTTAATTGATGAGTGTTGTATCTCCTTAGCAACTCCTCCTGCGGGCAATCTTCCCTAAATGTGAAATGTGTTTGTTAAATATATAATGGCTTAAGTGTGGAATGGTTTGGGTTGGAAGGGATCCTAAAGCTCATCCCATTCCACCCCTGCCGTGGCAGGGACACCTTCCACCATCCCAGGCTGCTCCAGCCCCAGTGTCCAGCCTGGCCTTGGACACTGCCAGGGATCCAGGGGCAGCCCCAGCTGCTCTGGGCACCCTGTGCCAGGGCCTGCCCACCCTCACAGACAGGAATTCCTTCCCAAGATCCCATCCATCCCTGCCCTCTGGCAGTGGGAATCATTCCCTGTGTCCCATCCCTCCATCCCCTTTTAAACTCAGCACACCACAGGCCGTGGGTACAAATGACTGAAGTGTTGGTTTTTTTAAAGCAATGCTTCTGTTAATTGGAACTTTTATGAAATGGGAGCAGGGACTGGCTGGCGAGGATTTGGGAGGATTTCCTGTCCATTTGGGTGAGTTGTGCTGGCAGGTATCAGCTGCAGAGGTGCAATCCCACCCCAGTGTGGACAGCCAAGGTGAGATCTCTGTGCTGTGGGGATGGGAAGGCACCGGGAGGATTTCAGGAGCACACGGCGTGATGCTGTGTGTGCAGTCTCTAAGGTATTTGACAGGAAAAGCTGAGCCTTGCTTGGGGAGGTGGCTTTGCAGGGCAGCCTGTCCCAGCTGGGGAGGGACGTGGCACTGGTGGTGTCACCAGTGCAGTGACTTCTCAGGCCAGGCTGCCTTGGCTTTCAGGCTAATGGATGTGTTAATTGATTGATGAGTCAGGGCTGCACCTCAGCCAGGCAGCACTGGTGCTAATTTCATTAGTGCTCTGTTTTTATTGCTCCTGTCCCTTCCAGCAGGGCTGGACTGGGTTAGCTGCTGCTAAGCCTTCATGATTACAGTGATCTTGTTTATTGTGGGAAAGCAGAGTCGAGATTATCACCCAGGGTCGTTAGGGCTGGAAGGGCCCTCTGGAGATCCTCCAGGCCAGCCCTCTGCACAGGCAGCCTCACCTGGAGCAGGTGACACAGAAAGTGGCCAGAGTGGGGTGGGGATGTCTCCAGAGAGGGAATCCAGCCCTCCCTGGGCAGCTGCTCCCGGGCTCTGCCCCCTCTGTGGAAAGAAGTTCTTCCTCATGTTGAGGTGGGATTTCTTGTGCTTTAGTTTCTGGCCGTTGCTTCTTGTCCTGGGTACCACTGTAGAGCGTGGAATCATCCTCTGACACCCCTTGGAGATACTCATATGGACTGATGGGGTCCCCTCTGTCTCCTCTGATCATGAGTGCAGCTCCCTTTTACAAATCACTGCAGATGCAGGTGGTGGCAGTGGATTTTGGGGGTTGTTCTCTTTTGTATGCCCTCTCTTGCTTAAACAAACCCTGGGCTGGGGTTACCTGGTTTAATGTTCTTCATGTTGTGAGGAATTTCTGACCCACAGCGAAAAGTAACTTCATGCACCCCCAGGCTGCTTGTGTCTCACCCTTACCAGCAAATTCTCTTGCTGTGCAGAGTTAGATTTGAATGTTAAACTCCTACTTTGAGTAAAATGCTCCTCTGGAAGCCTTGTTCTTCCCTTGAAAGCTCCTTGGATATCCAGCCATCAGTGTCCAGCATGGCTGTGAGGTTCCTGTCACAGAGCACTTCCCTGAAAAGCCCTGAGCCATTCAGAGGGATGGTTTGGCAGGGAAGAGAACAAGCTCCAAGCTCTGCATTTTGGGAGGGGAGGCTTGGCCTGGGGCCTGAAATTCTAAGTTTGAAGTAAACAAGAGAGGAGAGGGGGGTGAGGGCTGTCTGGGCTGGATGGTGCTGGTCTATTTATAACTGACTTGGGCTTTCTCTGCCCTCCGCAGTGCTTTGGGAACTGCAGGCAATTCCAAACTATCAGCTTGGACGTTCTTCCTTCTGCAGCTCAGTAGCTGTTCTTCCCTTGAACATCACACTTAGCTAATTTATGACCCACTGAAGAGTCTGGCACAGCCAGGAAAAGCCATGTCCTGGAGTGTATTTTTAGTGCATCCATTTGTTGTCGGAGTATGAAAACTGAACAAAGACAAACTGAAACAGAATGAGGAAAGCCAAAGAAATTTGATCCTAAAGGTCTCCTTTAGAATAAGAGTGGCTTAACCAGGCTGTGCCAGAGTTCTGCACGTTGTTCAATGCCAGCAACAGCGACAGGGATGTTGCACAAATAGCTCCAAGCTTCCTGCTGGGTGCAGCACTGCTTGTAAACCAGTTTGGGGTTTTGCTGTGGCTCAGCCCCGGGTGGATCCTGTGCTCCGTAAACTCACACCTGTGCTTCTGTCCCCCAGCTGAACCCAGACTGGAGCAAGTATGATGACAGGTTAATGAAGGCAGCTGAAAGGGGCGATGTGGAGAAGGTTTCATCCATCCTGGCCAAGAAGGGGGTCAGTCCCACAAAGCTGGACGTGGAGGGGAGATCCGCGTAAGTGACTTCCCGAGCTCGGGAATGCTGCTGGGGGCTGCTGAGCATCACACTCCTGCTGCTCTAGGAACCCTTCTTGGGTACAGAAATCTGGGTGACACCTCATCTAAATCAGCTCCACTGAGCTGGAGCCCAGCTCGCTGGAAAGGGAAGCTCCCAAACCATCTTCCCTTCAAGTGGAGCTGAGTGTTTAAAGACTGGCTCTTGCCAGGTTTGAGTGTTAGAGAGAAACTGAAACCCCACTGGTATTTCACCTGGTTCACTGATCCAGGTAAATAATGATTGTTTCTCAGGACATTTACCTTGTTCCTTGAAGTAATATTTGCAGAACCCTTAACTCTGGGTGCTGTCCAGAGCTGGCCCCTGGAGCACTTCCCTGCTGGCTTTGGCTTTCCTGGCCAATATTGCCATTTTTGTGTACAAACCAGCTGTGCCTAAGCAAGATCTTTTCTATTTTTTTTTTTTTTAGATTCCATGTTGTAGCATCAAAGGGAAACCTGGATTGCTTGAACACCATCCTGGTGCACGGAGTTGATATCACAGCCACTGATGCTGCAGGTGGGTTTCCTCACAGGCCCTGGAAGGACAGCTGGAAATGCTCCCAGCTGGGTTTCATCCTGAAATAAAGTTAAGCTGGACCACAGGATAGCTCCTCCTTCTTTCTGTAGCTGGCAAAAAATGAATTATTTGTGTGGCTTGTTGCTGGTCTTGGGGAAGCTGGCCTGTTTTGGAATTCATGAATGCAGCAGAACCTAAGGAATGGGTTTGTGCTGCTATAATTGTGTTTATAATGTGCTCCAGACTCACTGGTGAGATCAGCATTTCTGGGGGAGAACAACAGGATAAGAGCAGTTTTAAATGAACTCGAGGTGAGGATCCTGTGGAATGTTGTGGGAGGTGTTTGTGAGCCCAGCTGAGCCTCAGGAGCTCAGAACCTTCCAGATTTCCTTGTGTGGTAGCAGAGTTTGTGGAAGGTATTATGGAAGAGACAGTTAAAAACAGGTGATAATTTTCAGGTTGTTACCTCAGAATTTAATAGGTTTAATATGAAGCTGAGAGCAAGAAAATTTACAGAGATAGCTTGGCCTCCTCTTATGGGAGAGTTGATTTTTAAATCCTTGTGTGGAGTCAGATGCAGTATTTTGAGATTAATTTCACAAATGAACTGTACCAAAGTGAGGTGTGGAGAGGAGAAGTCTCAGCACACACCTGCAGGGGTTGGCACACAGGAACTGTTGTATCCAAAATGCTGGGAATACTCCTCAGGAGTTCACTGGCCCAAGCCTGAGCTGCTGTTCTCTGTTTTTAGGCAGAAACGCCCTGCACTTGGCTGCAAAGTATGGCCATGCTCTGTGCTTGCAGAAGCTCTTGCAGGTACTGAAAACACAGCTTGTCTCTTACAGCTCTTGCACTGAGGGGGGAAAGGTGCCTTTAATACACTGGTTCAAAACTGGGATATGTGATTTCTTTCTTAACCAATCAGATTAATTTTTAAGAGTCACGGGGAAAAGACCTTTTCATGTTAAATACCAGGTTGGGATGAAAGAGGGCTAAAATAAAGAAAATAAACTTTTGGGGGTTTTTTAATCTTTTCATAGACTATCAAATCAAGTTGTAGTTTGTGGTTCTTGAAGAAAATGGGGCTGAGTGTCTTTAAAAGACTTCTGTTCCCTGTCTGTTTAGAAACAGCAACACTGGCTGCTCCAGAGCAGTGTTTGCTTCAAGCATTGTGCATGGTGGCATTTATAGCCACAAACTCTCATTAATGGAACAGTGTTGGAGGGTTGTCTTAGGTTTGTGTGATCTTTATTTTTTCTTCATTTCTTCCTGGTTAGTGTACGCTCATTTGATTTTTTTTAAATTTTTTTTTTTTTGTTATTTTGAATGGCTTCTTTTAAACTTTTAATTGATGCGTGTCTCCATGCAGATATAAAGGCTCATTATCTGTGAAAAGTCTAATGAATTGTGCAATTCTTGTGCATATTTTTTTACTTAAATCACGTTCTATTGCTTTATTTAAAGCTCAAACACCTGATGTTGTAAATGCAGTCTAGATTCTGATTGATAACTGGGATTATTTATTTTAACAGTACAATTGTCCGACAGAGAATGTGGATCTCCAGGGAAGAACTGCTCTTCATGATGCAGGTGAAGGGCTCTGCTTTGCTGGTAACTGTATGGAAACAAAGATTTAATTAATGGATTTTCTTCCAGATGGGCTGAATTCTTCTCTTTGAATTTTGGTGGCTGGAGCAGGAGAGAGTATTTTATATTATCACAACATTTATGAATGTCATGGGTGGATGGACTGAACAGCGTTACAGAGCTTGAAGGTCTGAGATGGAGTAAAATGTTCAGGTGCCACGAGCAGAGTTTTAGGGCAGTGCTGAGGACCCTCTGCCCTGGGTTTCCTGCAGCCTCCCTGTGCTGCAGGCTCTGACACGGCAGCGTGTGATTGCCGTGGGTGGTGGGAGAGCTGAGCCCTGCAGCCTGCTCAGCCTGCAGCTCAGCCGTGGGGGCTTTGGTGAAACACTCACCCCCGGGGCTGTGCCTGGGCCCTCCCCAGGCTGCTGTCACAGCACGAGGTCCCCTCCCTGCCCTGTGTCACCTCTCCCCCTGCTCTGTCCCCAGCCATGTCCGACTGCTCCGCCAGCATCCAGCTGCTCTGCGACCACGGCGCCGCCGTCAACTCCAAGGACGGGGTAAGGGGCTGCCTCCCCCTCCTCCTGCTCCTCCCTCTGCACACAGGGAGCTGCTGGCCCCCTCTGCCTGCTGCCCTGCCCTCACGCTGTCCCCTGTGTCCCCCAGGACGGGAGGACCCCGCTGGTGCTGGCCACCCAGATGTGTCGCCCCGCGGTGTGCCAGCTGCTCATAGACAGGGGGGCCGAGGTCAATGCCAGGGACAAGCAGAGCAGGTGAGTAAGGCCTGCAGGGCACTGCTGGGCTCCTGCACTTCAGGAGTGGACCTGCCAGTTCAACACCTGGTCCTTTTTCCTGCCCCTGCTGGCATCCAAAATATTCCCAGGCTTGTTCTTGCCGGCAGGGAACTTGCGCTTGGTTTTTTTAAGGGTTTTTCTGTCCCAAGCAGCCTTTGGGATCAGTGTGCTCAGTGGGCCGTGGCAGAAGTGGTGCTCTGGCAAGAAGTCCTGAGTCTGCTGGAGCTCCCAACTTGAGCTGTTTGTTCCTGGGGTCAGGGGAGGGGGGTTCTGCTTGCAGCTGCTGCTTTTGCCAGTGATTTCTTGGAGAATTCCTCCGTGACATGAGGCTGCCGTGGGACAAAGCCTGGCTGCTCACACTGCACGTCCTGGGGAGTGCTGGGGGAAGCTCTGCCAGGGCTGCACTGCCAGGGCTCCCAGGCACCCCCCTCCCCAAACCTTGTCCAAACTCCTTGCCTGGTGTTTGTTGTGTCTGTTGAGATTTGTGTCTGGTAGAGGAAGCCAAAGTCACGGGAGTTCTCCAAACACTGGGTGGCTTTCAAAGGCAGCAAGTCTGTGCTGGTTTTGTAGATTTGCTGTTATTATGGTGGGTCTGTTTGCTTTGGCACAAATATTTAAACATTGCCCGAGTGACTCTGGAAAGCTGTTTCTGCTGTGGGCAGAGGGAAGGTGCCCTGGCTGAGGTTTCTGTGAGCAGACAGGTTTGTACCAGGGCTGGCTCTGTGAGGGATGCTCTGGGATCCCTGGGTCTCTCACCCCCCTCTCTCTCCCCATGCCAGGACTGCCCTAATGTTAGGCTGTGAATATGGCTGCAAGGATGCCGTGGAGGTGTTGCTCAGGAATGGTGCTGATGTTGGTTTGACTGATGGCCTTGGCCATGACTGTGCTTACTATGCCAGGATTGGGGACAATGTTGACATTTTGGCTTTAATAAAAGCTGCCCTTGAGGACTCCAGCAGAGGTAGGAGGAACCTACAGCATCTTCCTTGGGGTGGAATTGTGTCCCTGCTGCTGTGGCTCCGGGGGCTGTTTTGGAGGGCAGCTGTGGTCCTTTCACCACAAAGGTCATGAGCTGCCTGTTTGGGAGGGGAAGGACACCTCTTGGGGTTGTGTGGTTTTAGCAAAGCTTTTAACAGGGTTGCAGGCTCTGATGCCTCGAGGGCTTGACAGTATTGATCATGGGAGTTATTTACCCTTATTTATAGAAATAAATAGCCTTTATTTTTCAGAAAACCTTGTGGATGTTTCCATGTTTGATTAGCTGGGGGAGTGGGGAGCTGTTTTTTGAAATGCCCTCCCAGGGTGGAAGGGGGATGGGATGAGCTGAACGTGTCACGTTGTTGCACGAATCTGAACAAAATGCCTTCTGTAACTGCCTGGTTTTGTGGTGCCTTTTTAGGGAGAGACAGCATCAAGAGAGGGCAGGCTGAGCAAAAGGTACTTGGAGAAGCCCTCTGTCACTGAGGTGCTGAGAGGGGATCGTTTGTGGGAGGGGGGAGGTCGGGGTGACCCCTGTCCCAGGGGAGGTGGGATGGTGTAGGGATCTAAAGGAATGTTCTCCTGCTGCACTGACAGGCCACCAGCGTGTCCCAGATGTGGGGCCGGGGCTACGGAGCACAGGAGGAGCTCCAGCTGTTCCAGAAGGAGCCCAGCACTCAGGTGGGTGGGCAGGGAGCATCCTGTGGGTTTCCACAGGAATAATGAGCCACAGGCACTTCAGGCAAGCTGGGCTGCTGAAGTGAGCACTAATGATCCCATCAGCAAAGGTCACGCACTGCTGTTTGCTTAAAGCCTAATTGCATGTTGTGCAGTGTGGCAATTATGCAGATGAGCTGTAAACTTTTTTCAGGAAAAATCTGCATGTTTTTTGGGCAATAAAGTGTCCCTGTCTTAACCTTTCCTGCCTCTTAACCTTCTGCCTCTGCAGTAAAATCAGGCACAAATGAGGAAGATTTATTTTTTTTGACATTCTCAAGAGATGTATGTTTGTGTCATGCTAAAAATAATCTGTGTCATAATTGTTCTACTAACCAGCATTAATTTTTCCATCTCATTCCCATGTCATTGCAGTTTTCAGAAGGCTAGGCAGGGCTTGGGGTGCTCAGTAGCTGTTGGCTCAGGGTCTTTACCTTTCCCAATGTGTGTATAGTGTGGGGAGGTGTTTGTTTTTTGGGTTTCTTTTTTTTAATGCCATTTTTACTTTTAAGGACTTGGAGCTGGAAAACCAAGATTTGAAAGATCGAATGAGGGAAGTGCAGGAGGAGCAGAGGATGCTGCTGGACAGAATCAGTGGGCTACAGCTGCAGCTCACTGAGGTAAACCAAGGCTTGGAATGCCTGCCTGGAAAGCTGGGACAGCCACCTGGTGCTGCCAGGAAGGCCCATGGAGTTAGGATGTGCACTGCTGTCCTGGGAATCCCTGCCACGTGTGTCACCCATTGTCTGCTGGAAAAGCCTTTGGTCTTGCAGTTACACCTGAATGGTGGGGAGGCTGGTGCCACCTCCTTCCCTGACACCCAGAAACGTGGGCAGCAGCATCTGTGGCTCTGCCCCCAGTGCAGCTGAGCCATGGGCTGCTCTGGGGTGCTGCAATTTGGAGGCTGAACTTCCTCTCTCCACTAAATCCAGGTGGTGTGTGGCAGGGCTTTGTCATCAGCTGACTTTCCAGCTGTTACTGCAAGGGGAGGCACAGAGAAAAGAAAAAATCCTCAGTTGGCAAGAAAACAAAGGCAAAGGTTTTCAACAGAACTTTCTCACCCAAATTTGAAACACTGATTTTTAAAAAATTTCCCTCTTTTTGGAGGTCTAAGTGTGACCTGTAGAAAGAAAACATAAAGAGGATGTTTTGTTGGTTTTTGGCTTTGTGGAGGCTGTTTCTTTGCTGCATTTTTGTAGAGGTACATTTATGCAGCTCCTCCTAAATGTAGCCCATGGATTGAAAGACTTTCTTAGTGCAGTCAGTGGCTTGTCTGAACTCCTGTTTAAGCATTGCCTTTATAAAACAAACTTCTTAATAGCCACTTCCCCAAATCAGCAAACCTCTTCTGAAAAGCTGTGCTTGGCTGCCTCAGTAGTGTCTGAGCTGGAAAACAGGAGATATTCCAGTTCCCAGAGACATTGCTCTGTCAGACACCCTTCATTCCTGGCTAGGGAAATAGGACACAGAGCAATGAAACTGGGTGGAAACTGGAAGGGGAGCATTAGAAGCTGGGGTGGATTTGTCAGCTGATGAACTGTGTGAGCCCCTTAAACATCATTGAGAAAATGATTTGGGGGGGATTTTTTTGTCATTTTTGCAGGAGCAAATGCTTGCAGATGATCTTGAGAATGAGGTAGGATGTGTCACCTGCAGGTGTAACAGCACTGGGGAGTAGGGGAAGCAGTTCTCTCCTTTATTTCCTCTGAATTTTTAAATACACTACTTAAAAGCTACCTAAAAATGCCAAGTGAAGCATCTACTGCTGCTCTGGATCAGTTTATGCAGCTCCACAGCATTTCTGTAGCTACAAATAATTACCCTTCCCACGGCTCCTTTAAAGCACACTTAGGATATTGAGCACACTGATAATATTGAGCATCTCTGTAGTGACTTTCAGTAATGCAAGAGTAACAAATATGAGTGCATTAAACAGCAGCAGGTTATGTTGGTGCATATTCTTGGCTCATTCTTCAAGACTCCTCCTGTAGAGGAGCAGTCTTGAAGAAGAACTCCAGAAGCAAAAATGAGGGATTCTTTCGGTGCTGATCTTGGTTGAAGTTCTGTCTAAACTCTTCAAAAAGTTCCTTGAGGTCTTAGAACCCTGTCCATTCTTGTGGCTTTGGCTATGTGGCACTCCTTCTCTTTCAGAAAGATGAGTTGAAGAAAATCCTGACTACCAAGGAAAAGCAGCAGGAAGAAAGTTTAAGGACTATTGAAGCTCTCAAGGCTAAACTCAAGTATTATGAAGTATGTTGAGTGATTTGAAATGGGATCTAGCAATTGATATTTACAGTAGGAAGTACTTCAGCATGTTAAATTGCTGAAAATGTTGAATGGTTATCTCATTGCACAAGCTCTCCCTGCCCCCTCACCCCTAGCTTAACATAGAGCAGAAGTGTGACATGAATTTTCAGCCTTACTTTTGTTTCTTGCCCTTTGATTTTAGGGCGACTCTGCGGGGTCTGGGGGTAACTTTGGACACAGTAAGTACTTGTTCAAGCTTGCTGTGCGTGGTGGGGCGTTGGAATGCAGGGATGAAGGGAGTGGCTGGTCACCTCTTGCTGCTGCTGCTCTGAAATGCAGGCAGGCCTCGTGGCCAGCCCTGAGCCCTGCCAGCAGAGCTGTGCTTGCAGGAGCTGCCAGGGCAGCACTGCCCCATCTCCCAGCAGTGCCTGGCCTTGGGACATGTGCCTGGGGACCCTGCTGTGCCCTCTGCTCACGTGAACAGCCAGCTGAGCAGCATCCATGCTCCCGGTGGAGCTGCCCTGCCCATCCCTCCAGGCTGAGCAGTGCCCCTGCCTGGCTGAGGGGCAGCAGCTGTGTCAGTGTCAGAGCAGGAATGAGCCCCTTTCCCAGGAACTGCAGCCTCCTGCATCCAGCCCAGCTGCAGGCCTGCCCTGCCCTTGTGGAACACAAGGGCTCTTGACAGATTAAATGGCATTTTGAATGTTTGGCTGCCTGGCAGGAGGAGTCCTGGCTGTGGAGTGCAGGGGATGCCTTCCCTGCTGAGGTCATGTGCAGACACGAGCTGGGCAAGCTGCCAGCCCTGACCCTTCTGCAGGACAGAACCCAGCCTGGCAAGCCACTTCTGTCCCCTCCTCAGGAGGGCTTTGGCCAGGCTTCCTGTGGGGATTAATTAAGTAGAAGTTGTTTCAATAACAAGTGCTTAAGCACCAGCCTTCAGCCTGGTGTGACCCCAGGGAGCAGAATAAAGCTGGGCAGGAAAATCAGTGTTCTTGTGATTGTGTTCCTGTTTTTAGCCAGAGCTAAACACTGTTTGCTTTGAAAATCCAGGAAAAGAAGATTTATTACTTAAACAAGGCCAAGCATTTGCAGTGGAATCCCAGGTAATAAATATTTTACCACTGGAAGGAACTCTGAGCTAGTCGTGCTGGGAAAGCTAAACGTGCTTATAAAAGTGTGTTTATTGAGCACTGCTTCTGAGCACACGGTTTTGGGGAATTCTTGCTTTTCTGTGTTTATTTTTTACTGCGGGTGCCCTCTAGAGTCCTGTCTGTGACAGGGCTGGAAACGCTGGGAGCTGCTGGGTCTGTCCTGAGTTCTCCTAAACGTGTTTTCCACAGTCACTCTGTAAACTGGGGGCTCATCTCCATCATATTTTTCTAATTTAATAATATATTATAATTATAATATTATAATAAAATAATATCATATACTGATGATTTCATTTTCCTGCCTGCTATATAATAATTCCCTGACAATTCTGTTTGATGGCTATCAATCTTTTAAAGCAACAATTTGGGTATAAACAAGGTCCAGCAGAGCCTTGGGGGTGGAATGAGATGGGCTTTAAGGTCCCTTCCAACCCAAACCCTTCTAGAATTCCCAGTGACTGCATTCCTCAGTCTGCTCAGCAAGAAGGGTCTGTTAGCCATGGCATTCTCTGCTCTGATTCCTTATAAAATTATTTTCACACACTTGAGGGATGGGAGCAATATCTTAATAAATTAAATTTGTTCTAGCAGATGAGTGATTAAATATGAATGCAGGACAAGGGAAGGGGAATGAATGCATTACACCTGCCCCTCCAGGTTTAGATGGGATAGTGGGAAGGAATTGTTCCTTGGGAGGGTGGGGAGGGGCTGGGATGGAACTCCCAGAGCAGCTGGGGCTGCCCCTGGATCCCTGGAAATGTCCAAGGCCAGGTTGGACACTGGGGCTTGGAGCAGCCTGGGGTGGTGGAAGGTGTCCCTGCCCATGGCAGGGGTGGGATTTAAGATCCCTTCCAACCCAAACCATTCCATGACTGGGAAGCAGTAATGGGGAGCTTTATTTGAGATTTTTGCTGTTAAAAGCTGAAATACCTGTTCTCTAATAGGGGCAAGAATAACTTACTGGGAAAAAAAAAAATCTCTTGTGATACTGATGCTCAGATCAACTGGATTTTAGGCAGTTCCCATACTCTGAATGATGGCAGTTCCCATACTCTAAATAATGGCAGTTCCCATACTCTGAATGATGGCAGTTCCCATACTCTAAATAATGGCAGTTCCCATACTCTAAATAATGGCAGTTCCCATACTCTAAATAATGGCAGTTTCCATACTCGAAATGATGGCAGTTCCCATATTTTAAATTATGGCAGTTCCCATACTCTAAATGATGGCAGTTCCCATACTCTGAATGATGGCAGTTCCCATATTAAATAATAAGCAATAAACACAAGTACATGACGTGTCAGAGCTGTGAACTTTCATTTTTTGTGCCCATTTCCCTCCAGTCCAGGTCTATGCTGAGGCCCCTGGAGCTGTCCCTGCCTAGCCAGTCCCCCAGCTCCGAGAATGAGACTTTGAAGAAGGAGCTGGAGAGCCTGAGAGGCTGCTTTGGTGCAGCCAAGGAGGAGATCAGCAAGCTGCAGAGGGAGCTGTCCCTGAAGGCCTCGGAGTGCAGAGCCCTGGCCTCGGAGTGCGAGAGGAGCAAGGCAGAGTCTGACAGCCAGGTCAGGCAGCTGGAGGATGCCCTGAAGGACGTGCAGAAGAGGATGTTCGACTCTGAGGGCAAGGTGAAGCAGATGCAGAGCCACTTCCTGGCTCTCAAGGAGCACCTGGCCAGCGAGGTGGCCTCGGGGAGCAGCAAGGTGACGGAGGAGCTGAAGGAGCAGCTCCGGGAGATGAAGGCCAAGTACGAGGGAGCCTCTGCCGAGGTGGGGAAGCTGAGGAACCAGATCAAGCAGAACGAATTGCTGGTGGCAGAGTTCCAGAGGGACGAGGGCAGGCTGGTGGAGGAAAACAAAAGGTTGCAGAAGGAGCTTGTGAAGCTGGAGATGGAGCGAGATAAAAGGGGCAGGAATGTCACGGAGTTGGAAGGGCAGCTCAGGGAGACGGCGGCCAAACTGGCCCAGTCTGTGAGCGCAGAGCAGTTTGAGAACATGAAGGGTTTGCTGTCAAACGAGGTGGAGGAGAAGGCAAGGAGGTTAGCAGAGGTGGAGGGGGAGCGGGAGAAGCTGCAGGCAGAGGTGGTGCTGTTACAGAGGGAGTCTGAGAGTCAGAGAGCTCAGCTGGCACAGCACGTGAAGGCAGAGGAGCACGAGCAGATGAGGAGTGGGTTTGAGCAGAGGGAAGAGGAGCTGGGGAAGGCAATTTCTGAGCTATCACAGAAGAATGAGACTCTGCAGAAGGAGCTTGAAAGATTGCAGGCTGAGAACAAGGTGCTGAAGCAGCAAGTCCAAATGCTAAAAACTGAAATTAAAAGCCAGAATGTGCCTTTAAAAATTCATGAGGAGTTGAAGAAAGCAAACGATCTGGCTGTGGGTGACCTGACAAAAAAGCTTTTTGAAATAACAAAGAAGTACAATGAAAGCAAAGCAGAAGCTGAAAAGTTGCTGGCAGAGAAGAACAGCTTAAATGAGAATATCAGCCACTTGCAAGCTGTGTACCTGTCTCCAGAGCAGCACAAGAAAGAGCTGGAAGCTTTAAAATCTAATGGGATTGAGCTTGAGAAGCAGCTTGCTGAGCTTCAGAAGAAATATGATGAGGAGCAAGCAAAAGCGGGCAAACTGGCGGCTGAGAACACAGGCTTGAGGGAGAGCCTGAGGGATCAGTACGTGCTGGCCACCACGCACGAGGAGGTCAAAACTGTCCTCAACAGCACCCTGGAGAAGACCAACGGGGAGCTGTCAGACCTGAAGGGCAAAATCGGAGAGATAAAGCAAGAGTTCCTGAGGGTAAACGAAGAAAATGGAGCTTTGAAAAGCAAGGTGAAACTCTTACAGAACCAATTAAAAACGGAGTATATCAGTTTAAAAGATCACGAAGCCACGGTAAATACTTTAAATAAAAGCGTGGAAGAGCTGCGGGAGAGCAGCGCTGCCGCTAGGGCTGAGCACCAGAGGGGGCAGGATGAAATCTTACAGTTGCATGCAGAAATTGAAGCCCAGAAGAAGGAACTGGACACAATCCAAGAGTGCATCAAGTCGAAATACGCCCCGGTGGCCTCCTTGGAGGACAGAGAGCAGAGCCTGGAAGGCACGGTGAGGGAGCTGAGGGCGCAGCTGCAGGAGCAGCAGCAGAGGTGCAGGGGCAGCGAGGAGGAGCTGCAGAGGTGCAGGGAGGAGAGCGAGCAGCTCAGGCGCGGGCTCCAGTCCATCCAGAGCGACCTGCAGCAGAACTACGTGCTGGCAGAGAAATCCCGCCAGCTGGAGCGGCTGTGTGCCAGCAGCATGGAGGAGCTGGGGCAGCAGCTGCGGGCCCTGCTGGGGGAGCGTGCGGGCCGGGAGGAGCAGCAGGCCGCGGCCGGGGCCCCGCCGCC
>JAYDZK010000025.1:1179600-1190386 GCA_034509185.1 Euphonia xanthogaster
CAGGGCAGCTGTGCAGGGCAGCTGGGCAGGGCAGGGCAGCTGTGCAGGGCAGCTGGGCAGGGCAGGGCAGGGCAGGGCAGCTGGGCAGGGCAGCTGGGCAGGGCAGGGCAGGGCAGGGCAGCTGTGCAGGGCAGGGCAGCTGGGAGTGCAGGGCAGGGCAGCTGGGAGTGCAGGGCAGCTGGGAGTGCAGGGCAGGGCAGTGCAGTGCAGAGCAGCTGGGCAGTGCAGAGCAGCTGTGCAGGGCAGCTGGGAGTGCAGGGCAGCTGGGAGTGCAGGGCAGGGCAGCTGTGCAGGGCAGGGCAGCTGTGCAGGGCAGTGCAGGGCAGGGCAGCTGTGCAGGGCAGGGCAGCTGTGCAGGGCAGGGCAGTGCAGAGCAGCTATGCAGGGCAGGGCAGGGCAGCTGGGCAGAGCAGGGCAGCTGGGCAGGGCAGAGCAGGGCAGCTGGGCAGAGCAGGGCAGGGCAGGGCAGGGCAGCTGGGCAGGGCAGGGCAGCTGGGCAGGGCAGGGCAGGGCAGCTGGGCAGGGCAGTGCAGGGCAGCTGGGCAGTGCAGAGCAGCTGGGCAGGGCAGGGCAGCTGGGCAGGGCAGGCTGTCCCTCCTGCCAGGCTCTGTGGCCATTCCAGGCAGAGAGGAGCAGCAGCAGGATTTCTCTCCCGTGCCAGGTTCCCTGACCCCGTTTGCCCCAGGGCCAGGGCTGAGGCTGAGCGGCCGTGAGGGCCGGGAGCAGGTCCTGGAAGGGCGAGGGAATGGGATGAGGTGGGGCTGACACCTCCCATTCTCCTCTCGGGGTCCCGGCCGTGCCGGGGGCTCCGTGCCTTGGCCAGCTCCCTCTCTGTGCAGCAGAGCAGGAGCTTCCCAGGGATCCGTGCCTGCTCCTCGGTGTCCCTGCCCTCCTGTTGGGTCTGGACCACAGCTCCAGCCCTTCCACAGCTCCCTCCAAGTGCTGGATGGAGGCAGCTCCACGCAATGAGGGGCAGCAGCACTACCTGGAGGGCTAAAAGAGGTTTTGGCAAAGTAAATCCTCTCCGTGGCAAGGTCAGTGAGCAGGAGAGGACAGAAATGCTCCTGGGAAAGGGGCTCTGGCATGGGGAGCAGAGGGACACGGGGGCAGGGGGCCAAGGCATGGCTCCAGGGCCTGTCTTCTGCCCAACCCACCCCTGCAGCCCCCCAGAGGGCTCCAGTTGGGAGCTGATGCCAGCACAGACCCCACACCCCCCTGTGCTCTCCAGCCTTGCCCTGGCTGCCCCCGGGCTGGCTCTGGGGCTCTGCTGCTCCCCGCCAGTGGGTGCACTGTGGCTCTCCCAGCACTCAGCTCTGCCGTGCCTCTTCCTGGCCCTGTGGTGTGACCAAGATCCCTGCGGGAACGCAGAGCAGCTCCCTGCAGGTGAAATCCCAGCCCGGGGAGCACCCGGGGCCACAGGGCTGCGCTGGGGCCGCCCTGTTTGCTTTGGAGGTGTCTGCAAACACCCGAATTATCTGTAATTATTGCTGGAAACCGCCCAGGCAGCCTCTCCCGGGTTAACCAGCGCCGTGCTCCCCGGGAGCCGGCGGAGCTCCCCGCTGGCGGCAGCTCCGGAGCCCCGCCGGGCACATCACAGGGAGGCTTTGGCTGTCACCCGTGGCTGGCCAGGCTGAGCTCTGCCCGGGGCTGCTCTCCAAGGCTGCCTGGGGCTGCCCTCCAAGGTTTTCCCCCTTCCCAGCTGCTGCTGGAGCGGGAGGGCAGCAGGACGTGGGGTCAGAGGTGGTTTTGGGGTGGCAGGCAGCCCCTGACTGCAGCCAGGCTGGGCTGTGCCAGCACGGCCCCTGGGCTCCTGCATCCCAGCCTGGAGCTCTCCAGCTCCCTGCAGAGCATCCTGGCCAGCACCAGCCCCAGCTCCAGCTGGACATCCCGAGCTTCCCGCTGCCCCGAGCAGCCACAGACCCGTCTGTGCTCGGGTTTAATTGCTGCTTTTCTGGAGCACTTCAAAGAATGTTTCTAACCGCAGTATGTGGCACATATTATTAGATTTGTTTTTGGAATATAATGATAAACTGTTGCCATTATGGAGGTAGACGTAATTATCTGAAATCTATTTTAATCTATTCTGCCTTTTAAATATTCTATGTTCCCTTTTAATAAGAGGTAGCATCCAGCCTTTGATGTTGTAGCGGAGGTGTAGAAAGCTCTCCTCTCCTTGCTGCAAATGTTAATTGAATAGCCTCCCTTTCTCTTCATTAGCCGCATTAGCTTGCATTAACACCTTTTAATATCTCTTTAAAATCTTGTTCAATTTACTTTCTTTAATCTTTTCCTTTCCCAGAGTGTTGCATCACTTTGATCCTCATCTTCTTCTTTTCTTTGATGACAACTTGGAGTTTAATTTGTATTTGAATTGAAATGGAAATTTCCTAATTCCCCAGAATTCAGCAGGCATTTTACAAGGGTTTGGCATCTGCATTAGCATTTGGGGCTGCCCGTGCTGGGGAGGGCATGGGGGAGGCTTCCTGGAGCCCTCTGGATTCTCAGCTCCCCTCCTGTGCCTGCTGCCAGTGGAGGCCTCCAGGATCCCAGGCAGGGTGATGAGGGCTGGTGCAGTGCCTGCTCCTGGGCCTGATCCCAGATCCTGGGTGTTCCTGGTTGTGCCAAGGGCTCAGCAGCACCTGGGGAGCTGCAGAGGTGCAGGAGCAACCCCTGCATCCCCCCTGCCAGCCATGCAGCGCTCACAGGAGCTCCCACGCTGCTGGGAATCTATCCTGGCATGGGATGGGATCCTTAAATCCCTTCCAGTGCCACCCCTGCCGTGGCAGGGACACCTCCCACTGACCCAGGCTGCTCCAAGCCCCATCCAGCCTGGCCTTGGGCGCTGCCAGGGATCCAGGGGCAGCCCCAGCTGCTCTGGGAACCTGTGCCAGGGCCTGCCCATGGCCTCCTCTGAACTCTCTGACTATGGATTGTTAGGATTAAAATGTAAGAAATCAGCTCTCCTTTGAAAGAAATACTAATTTTTTTAAGGCCTTTATTCCTGATGCTCTTCCTCAGTGTGCTTGCTATTTGTCAAAAGCACCTTGGTGTGGATTTTAACAATAACACCACAGATGAATCACTGTTTTTTTCTGAGTGCTCTGAATGGCACTCGGTGGGCCCAAAAGAAGAGGCTGTTGATTGATACGTTATTCCCAGGCTTGAATTCTTGATTTCTGTAAATCCTTCCCTCCCCTGCAGAGCAGTGGCTGGGATATGGGGGTCCCTGCTGGGACCATGGCTTGGGCTGGGTTTGCAGCGATGGGTGGCTCAGAATGCCAAACCACTGAGGGGCAGAGAGGCCCCTTCTGACCCCCAGCACCAGCGTCCAGGGCAGTGTCCAGGTGACACTTCCCCGTGTCCCCCATCCCTGGGGATGCCCCTGGGTGTCACCCCTCAGCTGTGACAGCAGCCAGAGCTCAGCTCAGGGCTGGGTGTGCTCCAGCCCATCCCAGCAGCTCATCCCAGCCCCTCCATCCCCTTCAGCCCCCCAGCCCTTCCTCACAGCCTGGTCCCCTCTTCCCCAGGGGCTCCACACGCCCTCGGTGCCTGGGGGCCATGGTGAGCGCCCTCAGCAGCTCCAGAGGGATCCAGGAATTTGGGATGAGGCTGATGCTGTCCCTCCTAGGGCTCTCAAAGACTCCAGTGTGGGAATGGATGGATCTCCAGGCTCCAGGGGGTGTTGCAGAGCGGGGAGTGTGCTGTGCTGCTTTGTCAGGCGACTGCTCTCACCTGCACAGCCCTGCCTGCACAGAGGGGAATTCACAGCACGCTTTGCATCTTTTCCCTTTTAAATCCCTGTAAAGGAGGCTCTGATTTCTGAAGCGTTGCTCTTTTCCTTCTCTTCCTTTTCGGGGAGAGGAGCTTTGCTGGGAGGCTGGTGCTTTGCTCCTGGGGAAACGGGAGATTTGTCACTTCCCCACCCTGCCTCTCCTCCCGCCTCTGATCCTCCATTTAAACCAGAGGCAGCAGCTCAAAGCACCTCCCAGGCTGGCAGGGAAGAGCTGTGTAAGATGGAAGGATACAGGGAATGTCTTTAAGGGATCACAGCTGATCAGGGAGCATAAGAAACTCCCGGGTTTGGGAGGTGCCTTGATGCGGGGTCACGGAGCACGACCTTCCCCCAGGCTCCTGGCAGAGCAGGAGCAGGAGCTGGATGGGATCATGGGATCGGGAAGGAGTGAGACAAAGAGTGTCAGAGAGGCAGAACTGGCAGTGTTCTGTGTCCTTCCTCAGCCACACACCTCCTCCTCCTCACCACAGCTGGGAGGTGTGTCCTGCTGGACACGCTCCAGGCACGTGTGGCCTCCTGGATCAAAGTGTGAGGTTGTCCCCGTGGCAGGTGAGCTCTTCTCGCCTCTGGTGTTGGTTTTGGGCTGAAAGGAGCCCGGGGGTGTGACCTGGCTGTCTCTGAGGGTTCTGTTTGGGACAATCAGCAGGGAAGAGCCATCACACTGAACCCTGGACCTCGCCGTGTCCCCTCACCCAGGTCTGGGGCACGAGGACCTGCACCAGTGCCACCTCCAGCAGGTCCCACTGGCCCAGGGGTGCAGGGTGAGGAGCTGGAGGCTCTATGGATTGAGGCAAAGTGCCGTTCCCATCCCAGATTTCCAAGGCACCTGGTGAGTGCAGCGCTGCTCTGGCTGGCTGCGGTCCTCTCCTCTTCTCCGGATCCTGGGAGAGGAAAAACAGCCTGCAGCACTGTTGGTTTTCCTCCCTCCTCACGTCCTGGGAGAGATTTGTCTGTACACTGCTCCTGATTGAAGTGGACTTTTATCTTCCTGCTTATTTTCCTGTCTCCAACTCTCTTGGTAAACCTCACGCTCTGGTGGAAACCTCCAGCTGCAAAACCCCAACCGGAGCCGCGCCCGGTGCCTGGGTGGCACAGGAGGGGCACGGGGATGCCTGGGGCTGGGAGCAGCCTGGCAGCCCCTCCGTGGGTGCCCGGGGCACCTCGGGGTGCCCTTCCCACAGCCCCACAGCGAGGGGTGCGGGGTGGCCCTGGGGACAGACCCCACCACGCCCGGCGGTGCCGCTTGCGCAAGGTCCCGTCACCAATCCCAGTGAATCCAAACACGTGTTCGTGCTCCTGCCCGGTCCTGCCCGCTCCTGCGGGAGCCTGGCGGGCCCAGGCTGTGTCATCCCAGCCTGCAGTTCCATGAGCAGCCCGCAGGAAGGGCCTGGCGTGGCGTGAGAAGCTGCCCGTGGATGTTTGCCGGGCTGCTGAGCCTCCGCCTCCTGCTCCTGCACTCGGGGCTGCTTCTCTCGTGATTTACAGCATGGAAGGAGGCACGGGATGTGAAACCCGGCCTCGGGGGGGATTAATTGGGTTATAGATTAGAGGAACAAAGAGCTTGGGGGGGCTGAGGGCCGTGGCAGACCCCAACCTTGCTGGCTGTGGCAGGGGGTGGGATGTGCCAGGGGTGCTCCTTGCCTGCTCTGCTGGGTATTTGCACAGTGCTCTCCTGCCACCCCCTCCTGCAGCAGCTGCCAGGTGCCCCCAGACCCCTCACTGCTGGTTTTTGACTGCAAACTGGGCTAGGATCCTGCTGTGCCCATGGGCTGCCCCGTGGCAGTGGGGATGCTGGCAGACCCAAGGGCTGGGCTCTGCTGGGAAGCTGCTGGGAGAGACTGGCTCGGGGAGCTCTCGGAAAAAGGCGGCAACAAAGCAGCTCCTCGGTAATTTTGAGACTCTAAGGGAAGGAGATTTAAATACTGCCAGGAGGCTGTGCCCACATGAAGGGAAACAAACCCAGTTTTCCATGTGCTTTGGTCCAAAGAGCACCGAGCATCCAGCACAGACCCCCTTTGCTGGAGAGGGACGCCTTCGACGAGGGTGGTTTGACTTCAGAGGCGTATGCACAAGAATGAGGAATACTTCCATTATTAAATCCAGTTTTATTTGCTTATAACATTACAGTTAGCTCGGGGGGAAAAGCTTTCTGTGGGCAGCGTCTGCTTTAGGTTGGAACTTTGTATTTGGGAAGTTTTGGCGAAAACAATCCGACCACATCTGAGAGGCTGGGAGGGAAGCAGTCTGCTTTGACATGTTGAAAAAGCCAAATGAAAGGCACGCAGAGCCCCCTGGCACGCTGGGCAGCACGGCAGAGCCGGGGCTGCTGGCACCCCGGAGCTCCAGCCCTCTGGCCCCGTGCTTGCTGCTCTTGGGGCAGGACAGATCCTGAGCTGGGCATCCCCAGCCAGGTGTGGCTTTGCCCTTCAGGGCTCCTGGGTGGGGAGGATGAGCCAGGATTTGTCTGTGCCCCACGGGGGTCACATCCTAGTGTGGGTATTGGGGGGTGCTGGCCCTGCCTTGTCCCCCTGTGCTGGGCACAGTGGGGCTGGCACGGGCTGTGCCATGGGAGCAGGGCGGCTGGGCCTTGCCCTGGGGCTGTTTGTGCTGGCCCATTGCCGTGTGCCACTTGGCAGTGCTGCAAAAGGGGATTTCTTGGGCTCTGGGGCACCTCCCTCCCACCCAAGTACGGCTCCATCACCCTCCAGGAGCTTCAGCTGCAGCACAGCCCCGGGGGCTGGGGGCACCAGCAGAGCCAGCTGAGCCCAGGCAGCCTGGGAAGGAGCAGAGCCCTGGGCAGGGGTCTGGGATCAGCATAGCTGAGGAGCAGCAGCACGGCCCAGGCTCTCCCAGTATGGCCCAGCCTCTCCCAGTATGGCCCAGCCTCTCCCAGTATGGCCCAGCCTCTCCCAGCACAGCCCAGCCTCTCCCAGCAGGGCTGCTCCTTGTGCAGCTCTGCAGCATTTCAGTGGCTTCCATCCATCCTTTGCCTTGGGGATGCTGCCACAGCCTCCTGTGAGCTGGGGAAGCTCGGGGCAGCTTTGCTGTTCTGCTGCATCCCTGCTGGCCCCAGATCCCTGGGAATGAATCCCTGGGGTGCTGCTGGCCGAGGGATCTGCAGGGATCTGCAGGGGCTGCACTTCCAAGGCAAATACCAGGGTGGGGATGCTTGGGCTGCATCTAAACGTGAGCACATCACTGATATTGGATTCACTTCATCAGTGCCAAATTCCCCTTCCTCCCTCTGCAGCAGGAAAAAATAATTCTCCCTTGAAAGCTGGGCTGGGTCCTCCCGGGCTGTGTCCGAGGTGTGGCCCTGGTGTCCACCTGAAGGGCTGCTGGAAGGAGCACCCGTTTCTGTGCAGATATTGGCATGGAAATCCAGCAGGGTTATTAGGCAGAGAGCAGGGAATTTATTCTGGTCATTTATTATTGATAGGTAACATGACACTATTTTAATAATGTTCTCTGATCCTGCTGCAGCTCAGCAGGGAGGGGCTGGAGGAAGCTCGGGGGGAAAACAAATCTCCTTCCCACGTTTCTGCAATGTGCTGGATCAGCTGAGAGCCTGGCTGAGCCCTGGTGTCCCCTCAGCTGCCCAGCCTGGCCTGGGTCACGGAGCGAGCAGGGGGCAGCTGGCACAGAGGGTGCTGGACACGGAATCAGAAAATCCTGGCACGGTTTGGGTGGGAAAGGACCTTAAATCCCACCCTGTTCCATCCCCTGCCCTGGGCAGGGACACCTCCCACTCTCCCAGGTCACTCCAAGCCCTGTCCAACCTGGCCTTGTCACTTGGAGAAGGAAATGATCCTCAGCCCATCCCAGGAACTCCCGGCTCCCCTGTGCCTCCCAGCAGACAGCGGGGACGCCGTGGGCACCGGGGCTGTGAATGCCCTTTCCCCATCCCCCGGGGGCTCAGGCGTGACCCCGGGGCTCTGCGGGGGCTTCCTGGAGCTCCCGGAGCCAGCCCTGGCCCAGCTGAGCCCGGCTTTGTTGGGAGCAGCCGGGAAGCCGGGCCGGGGTCTCGCTTGGCTGCGGGCACAGGAAGGAGGAGGCGCCGGGGCTGCTCCCGCACAAAGCCCCGGCCCTGCCCGAGCTGCACTAATCAGCTCCTTAATCCTGCCCGGGACAATCAGAGCCTGCCTGGCCCAGAGGGACCCCTGGCCCTTGCAGAGCTCGGGGCTGAGCTTGGCTGCCCAGCCCGGCATCCCTGCAGGCTCCGGCCCCGGCTGCAGCAGCTCCTGCAGCTGGCACGGGCAGGGACCCGGCTCTGGCAGCAGCCCAGCCCGGCCCCGCCTGTCCCACTCGGGCTGGCCTCTCCTCCCTCTTGGTGCCTGCTCTGCCATTGTCCCTGTGAATGAGGCATGGCCCTGGAGCAGCATCTGCTGCCCATCCCCGTCCCTGGCCTTCCTGCCAGGGTGGGATCCGGAGGGATCCCAGATCCTGGTGCCTGTGGGACCTGGGCGGCTCCAGCCTGGGGTGCAGGGGGTCCTCCTGGGGGGCAGGGGGTGCTAATGGGGTGTGGGAGCTTCTATTGGGGTTCAGGGGGTCCTCATGGGGTGCAGGTGATCCTACTGGGATGTAGGTGATCCTACTGGGGTGCAGGTGATCCTACTGGGATGTAGGTGATCCTATTGGGGTGCAGGTGATCCTGTTGGGATGTAGATGATGCTGTTGAGGTGCAGGTGATCCTACTGGGATGTAGGTGACCATGTGTGGCTGCAGGTGGTCCTGTCAGGGTCCAGGGGGTCCTGTTGGGGTGCAGGAGGGCGCTGCAGGCACAGGGAGCTCCGACACCCACATATCATCACCCCAACCTCTGCCCCATGAGCCCTGCCAGAGCCCAGCCCTGCCTCCCTGCAGCCCTGCCTCCCTGCCAGCCTGGCCAGGTGCCCCACAGGTGTGTGCTTTGGGGGCAGACTCTGGGGATGAGCAGGGACCCCCCAGGGCTCTCCCCACTGTTTATCCCGGCCCGGAGCCGCAGCGGTGCCGAGCAGCTCCTGCTGGGTTTGCTCAGGGTTATGATGTACAGAGGGCTGGAAATGAAAGGGAATATTGTGCCTTTGAAAAGGAGAGGAATCGTGTCTGCTGTGTTAAATTCAGAGACCTGGATGTGGAAAAAAAATGCGTGTGGGTGTGATGAAAAGCTTCCCAGGAGTTCATGCCGTGTAATTGGGCTGGGAGGGAAATCATGGAGCTGGGCACGGAGGGGACACAGGGGAGGAGGGACACGAGTGCCACAGCCCGGGCTGGTGTTTGAACAGCGCCTGCAAGTCCCAGAACGGGCCATTAGGAATTAAAGAGATGCTGTTAATCCGGGCTGGAAATAAAGCAGGACACACACGAGCTCGTCTGGTTGGTCTGGCCTGCTGCTGGTGTCAGCTTCAATTGGAATAAACAAGTGTTGCTGGGCTGCTGCAGCTCCTGGAAGGCAGAGCCGGGCTGGGAGCGCCGCTCCCACATGAGAACCACTTGCCCAATTCCTGCTCATTTTTAAAGACAGGCGGTTGTGAAAGCGAGAGGGTACTCAGGGGTGCTCATTACCACTTCTGCCTTGCAAGACTTTTCCTCCAGCGCCCATAAAAACCCTGCTCGCTCTCACCAGAGATTCCACATCAAATATTCAAGGCAGATTACACCCAGAGCCACACAGGAGGAGGGGGGAGGGAAAAAAAAAACCTCTAAACTGTTCAGTTGCTTTAATAAAGGAGCCAAAAAGGTTAAGAAAGAGAAAGGCAGGCGGGAGGGAGGGGAGAGACTCCGTGCTGGTCCCGGGGCAGCGCTGCTGGCGGCGAATGCCAGCCCGGCCCAGCCCGCCTTTTGAAGTGGGTGCTGCTCCTGCTGAGCCAACTCGGGGCACGGGTCGGATCACCCGAGCCAGGAGCAAAACCCTCGGCGGGGAGAGCTGCACGTGGCTGCTCCAGCAGCTCCAGCAGCGCTGCTGGCACGGAGCAGCTCCCGGCTCCGGGTGGGCGCTCGCTATTCCTGCCCCGCAGCGCGGCCGCCCCTTGGAACGGCTCCGGCTCTGCACGGAGGGAGTTCACTGCTCCTGCTGCTGCTGCTGGGGGGGGGCTTTGGGTGGAAAAAGGCTGGATGTGAGTGTCTGTGTAAGGGCTGGGAGTGTCCGGCTGGGAATGGAGCAGAGCCAGCCTCGCTGGTGGCAGGGATGTGGCTCTCCCTGGCAGCCCAGGGTTTATTCCGCTGCTGCGGTGCCCCAGTGAAACATTCCAAACCTGCCAAGGCTCCCGGGAGCACGGCTGTGCTCCACAGATAACATCTCCCCCCAAAACACGCTCTGCTCTCTCTCTCTCTCCTGTTTTCCTACCAGGTAATTACTTTTCTCCTGCTAATTGTGCTGCCAGCAGAGCCCTGGCGCGGGGCAGGCGGTGCTGCGGCGTGAGCCCAGCCCCGGGCTGGTTTTGGGGAGCTGTGCCATGCTGGCTGCTGGCAGCAGGGCCGTGCCCGGGGCTCTGGGGGCACCTGGCTCCCGACCCCGAGCAGCCTGCAGGAGCCCTGTGGTGCCCGTGTGGTCCCCGAGCCCTCCCCACAAGCCCCGTGTGTTGCTGGGGATGGTTTTTGAGCCCAGCCTGGCCCTGTGTGGCTGCCAGGCTCTCCTGGGCACAGAGCCCCAGCACTGCCCTGGTGACAGGGGCTGCCCTGGGGGGTTTGGTGGCTGTGCCCCCCTGAGCAGCCCTGGGGTCACTGCAGTGGCCTGGGAGCCCCTACCCCGCTGGCACTGCCTGGGGTGGGCGAGCAGGGGCTGTTTGCTGGGGCGTTTGTGTCACCCCAGTGTCACACTGAGGGGACCCCAGAGCCCCTCCTGTGGCTCTCAGCCCTCCCTGGGATCCCGGCTGGCCCATGGCTGCCCAGGATCTCTGGGAATGTTGACCTGGAGAGGAGGAGGCTCCAAGGAGATCCCAGAGCCCTTCCAGGGCCTGAAGGGGCTCCAGGAGAGCTGGAGAGGGACTGGGGACAAGGGATGGAGGGACAGGA
>JAYDZK010000025.1:1199469-1211209 GCA_034509185.1 Euphonia xanthogaster
TCCTGGAGCCCCTGCAGGCCCTGCCAGGGGCTCTGAGCTCTCCCTGGAGCCTTCTCCTCTCCAGGGGAACATTCCCAACCTCTCCTCACCTCACAGGAGCTCTGCTCCCACCCTTTAATTAGCACCAGGATCATTGGGGCAGGCTGGGTCTGTCCAGCTGACCCTCAGCCAGCCCAGGCAGTGTCTGGCTGTGTCCCAGCAGGGAGGTGACAGCCAGGCTGGCAGTGGTGACATCCCAGCCCCTGCTCAGCCTGATCTAAAGAACACTCACAAATGGATGGATTTTTTTTCCCCTCCCCTCTCAGCTGTTGAATGGATGATTTATGAATCTATTGCTTTTCTGTGGCTGGCTCTGGAGCCCTGTAAGGATTATTCAGGATAAAGGAGATTGACAGAGAGTAAGGAATGCCAGAGCCTTTCCAGCAGCTGATCTGCTTGAGTTTTTCCTTGTTTTGATTCTCAGTTTTCATGGCACTGAAATCCCAGCATGAAACTGGTGCTGAGGCAAATCCAGAGCAGCCTTTGCTGCTGGAGGAGAGCTCAGGAATGTCCCAGAGACTCTGTCCTGGAGCAGCTCAGGCCCAGTGGGGTCAGGCAGCTCCTTGAGCAGTGGGAATTAATCAGCATCAACTGGGGCTGGCTGCTCACACGGTGAAATTGCATCTCCTGGAGCCCTGAGAGTGGACTTGGAGACAGAGAGGGACTGGGGACAAGGGATGGAGGGACAGGAGCCAGGGAATGGCTCCCAGTGCCTGAGGGCAGGGATGGGTGGGAGATTGGGAATTCCTGGCTGGGCTGGAATTGCCAGAGCAGCTGGGGCTGCCCCTGGATCCCTGGCAGTGCCCAAGGCCAGGCTGGACACTGGGACACCCTGGGACAGTGGGAGGTGTCCCTGCCATGGCAGGGCTGGCACTGGGGGGGGTTTGAGGTCCTTTCCAACCCAAACCACTCCATGATTCCATGAAAATGGGCCCAGTTCCACGTGCTGGGAGCTGCCTGTGCCCACCCCACGCAGCCTCACCGGGGCTTTGCTGCCTCTTCCTGCTGGGAAGCTGCTCCAGAAAATCATCCCTTGAGCAATGAAATCCCCTCTTCTGAGTTTCACAGCCTGAGGACTCAAAGCTGGGATTTTTGGGGCATCTGTGGCTTGTCCCTGGGTTGTCCCTGCCCATGGGGAGCCCAGGAGTGTCCCCTGCCCTCCCATGGGATGGGGGTCCCGAAGCCCTCGGGGACCCCCGGCCCTGCCCTGCCCTAAACACGGAGCTGCTGCAGCTGGTGCTGGCAGTGCCTGCTGTGGAACCTGCCTCTGAAACCTGGGAAGCAGCTCCCTGTGCTCGGAGCTCAGGAGGAGCCTGATTTGATGGGCAAGCTGCAGAGTGGCGTGGCTGGAGAACCCCTGAGCACAACACCTTTGGAGCAGGAACCAGCAGAGCTGAGAGAATGGCTCCCCTCACACATTGGCCTGCTTATGGCACTCTGGGCACTGGAATTTCTGTATTTCCTGCTTTAGTCTGGCACTTTGATTCGGGCAGCTCCAGAAATTACATCCTAGGAACATTTTCCAAGGGAAAGAACTCCGCCTGTTGTTTGTATAACAGGCTGGGAAACAAAGCAATTGCAGGCTACTGTGAGTGCAGTAAAAGTCTGTGGAAAATGCATTTTGCTCAGCAATGTCAGCTTTATTTAGATCTTCCAAGTGACTGTTCTGCATTTAAGCATATTCCAGTGGCTGTCTGCATTGCTGCATCACAGAATCAAATTTCTCTGACAGATTATTCTGCTGCCAGGTGAAAAGGCTGCACGTGTGTCAGGCTGAGCTGTCTCTGTGTTAACAGAGCTGCTCTGCAGAGGGGCTGCAATTGCTCCTGGCACTGCCTCGTGCACAGACTGAGCCTTCCTGCCTTGCCTTGGAATGATTTCCCTCCGTGGCTCGTGGCTCATCCTGCTGAGCCCCGGGTGTTCTGCAGCTCTACTTTAGCAGCACCTGCTCTGAAGGAGCCCCTGGCAGGGACTGGGGACAAGGGATGGAGGGACAGGAGCCAGGGAATGGCTCCCAGTGCCAGAGGGCAGGCATGGGTGGGGGATTGGGAACTGGGAATTCCTGGCTGGGCTGGAATTGCCAGAGCAGCTGGGGCTGCCCCTGGATCCCTGGCAGTGCCCAAGGCCAGGCTGGACACTGGGACACCCTGGGACAGTGGGAGGTGTCCCTGCCACGGCAGGGGTGGCACTGGGGGGGCTCTGAGGTCCCTTCCCACCCAAAGCATTCCAGGATTCCATGAATGAGGAATCTCTGGGGAAGAGGTGGGAATCATGGCACTGTCAGGTGCTTGCTGGTGAGTGAGATGGGATTGGAAGCTCGTGTGCCCATAACCCCCAACTTCTACAAGTCATAAAAAAATGCCACTGAGGCTTTTTCCTGTTAAAAAAATCCAGTGAAGACACAGCAGCAGGTTGGTTCTGTCTGTGCCTTTCTGAGCCATGGAAATACAGTGTATTTTCAGCTCAGAGCCACGTGCTTGCTTTCCTTCCTGAGAAGCACAAAGGCTGAGGAGGGTTCTGAGCTGTGGGGTTCCAGCAGGAGCTCAGGAAGTGCCAAGCTCTGCCCAGGGACTGCTCCTCAGGGAGTTGTGCCAGTGCCAAGGCAGGACTTTGTGCTGCTCCTGGTGCCACCTGAGGCTGCTGCAGGCTGGGCTGAGCCAGCTGCCCCCTGTGGTCTGCATGGAACTGTAGGAGGGTTGTTTGGGATTTTTGTCTTTTTTGGGGGTTAGACACATAAAACCTAAATTTAATGGGTTTTAAGTTGGTGAATTTGGTACCCAACGAACAATGTAATAATTAGTTGAATTATAAATTAAATTTTACACTGATGCAGAATTAACTTTCCTTTTTTTTTTTTTTTTGCTGCAGTGAACTGAAATTTGGCATATTTTAGGACTGTGTAGTGAAATAAGCCCTGAGAGCTGCTGAGTTGTCCCTGTGTCCCCTTACCTTGGGGTACAAGCTGCTCCCTGCTCCTGTCACTCTTTTCATCTGTTTTCCTAGGAAAGGGAGCCCTCTGCCACCAAACTTTTTATTTGCAACTTTAATTAGTTTGAAGTCCTCTACTTCCCTGACAAATCCCAAGTGACCTCAGGTGTCAGGGCTCGGAGTTAAACGAATTTTAACAAGTTTTGTTTAAAGGCAACATTCCCCAAACCAAACATCCCCACAAATCCTTTTCCAAGCTGAAGGATTCTGTGATCCTGCAGGGCAGAGGGGTCACTCACCTCTGTCAGCCAGGGAAGGGAATGGGCTGAGCTTGTTCCTGCTGACCCCCAAAGTCTCCAACTGCAGCACTTCCCCTTTTTTGGCTCAGAACCCAGAGGAATTCTTGATGGGATGTTTCTCCACGTATCAGTGCAGCTCTGGGCTTTTCAAACTAAAGCAATTCAAGTGTTGCATTAATGTTTCCTGTGCTGTGCCCTGCCTTGGAAGGTGTTAACCAGCCTGAGGTGTGTGTGTGTGCAGTGGGAGAAGGGTGAGAGGTGTCTGTCTGTGTCCTGGAACCCCCAGTCCCCAGACAGAATCAGACTGAGGGACAGAATCCTGCTGCTCACAGCAAGCTGCTCTTGTAACAGGAATTCCAACACAAACAGTGTTTGCCATTTCTGTCTCCAGAATGATTGAGGAGAGTGGGAAGAGGAGGAGGACCATGGCAGAGAAGAGGCAGCTGTTCATGGAGATGAGTAAGTAGGAGATCTGAAGACATGATGTCCTTGATTCTTCACTGAGAGCTTCCCTGGGACAGCTGCAGCAGATCATCCCCATCCTGTCCCCAAGCCCC
The DNA here is from genome assembly GCA_034509185.1 of Euphonia xanthogaster. Taxonomy (NCBI): domain Eukaryota; kingdom Metazoa; phylum Chordata; class Aves; order Passeriformes; family Fringillidae; genus Euphonia; species Euphonia xanthogaster. The sequence continues at coordinate 1,203,293 of JAYDZK010000025.1, forward strand.
ATCCAGGTGCTCCTGGGGGCTGCTGGAGAGAACAATGCCCAGGGGGGGTCACAGCTGCCTGGGAAGGTCATTTATCCCTGGGCTCTGGGGAGCTCCTTCCTTAGGGAATGCTCACCTCTCTCATCTGTGCCAGTGCCTGAGGTTTGTGGAGAACTATTTCAGTGAGTAGTGGCAGCAGACAGAGCAGCTTTTGCTTTAAAAAGAGATAAAAAATGGCCCTGCAATGCTGGTGTGAGTCAGGAAGTGGTTTGGGGGCTGATTAGTGCAGGATTGTCCTCTGGAAGAGTTAAGAACTGGTGTTTGCATGGCATCACATTGTCCTGCTGTCCTGCAGGAGTCAGGGCTGAAGGGAATTCCTGGATTAGGCCAGCATGTCCTTAATTCCAGTTACACACTGAGGGAGCTCTGACTTCAAGCTACCTATTTATACTGGTTTGTTTCCAGAGTAGCATTGTTATGGAATCATGGGGTGGTATGGGTGGGAAAGGGCCTTAAATCCCAGCCCATCCCACCCCTGCCATGGCAGGGACACCTCCCACTGTCCCAGGCTGTTCCCAATCCCAGTGTCCAGCCTGGCCCTGGGCACTGCCAGGGATCCAGGGGCAGCCCCAGCTGCTCTGGGCACCCTGTGCCAGCGCCTGCCCACCCTGCCAGGGAACAATTCCTCATTCCCAAGATCCCATCCATCCCAGGAAGCCTTTCTGTCTTGTCCTGTCCCTCCCTGCCTTGTCCCCAGTCCCTCTCCAGCTCTCCTGGAGCCCCCTTAGGCTCTGGCAGGGGCTCCGAGGATTCCCTGGATCCTTCCCTTCTCCAGGTGAGCACCCCCAGCTCTCCCAGCCTGGCTGCAGCCCTGGAGCAGCTCCATGGCCCCTCTGGACTCTCTCAGCAGCTCCACATCCTGCTGGCATTGGTTGCAGCACTTCAGGTCCCATCTCCGTGTGATGGCTCTGCCCCTGGCGAGGTTTGGGGTCGGCACCCACGGGAATTCCCTGCCCCAGTAAATCCCCACGCTGGGAATTCTTGTGGCCAAAGGTGCCCGGGCTGAGCGTGCCTGGCACAGGGAACCCCCAGCAGCACCTCTGTCCCCATCCAGACAGATCTGATGTCTCCCCAGGCAGGTCTGATGGGCTCTCCTGGATCTCTTGGCACCAGGCTGGGTTGGTACCTCTGGGTTTGCATTCCTTGGATCCCAACCCCAGGGATCACCTCTCCTGTTATCACTTCTCACAATGCGCTCTCCTGATCCTCTCCCAGCCCCAACCACATCACATAATGCAGCTTCTGTGCCGAGATTATTCTCTTTTTTTCTCTTTTTTTTCCCCCCCTATTGTTGCTTTGCCAAGATTTCCCTCTCGTTCCGAGGAGCCGCCTGAAAAGAGCAGCAGCTCCGGAGCGCGGCCGGGCTCCGAGCAAATCAACAAGTGCCTTCCCAGGAGTCAGGGCGGGGGCAGCTGGGGAGCTGCCAAACAAAAGCCCCTCCAAATGTCTGCTTGGATTTCAGCTGGCTTTCCTGGAGTGTCTCCTCACACGGAGGAACAATGCAGCGGGCGGGAGGAGGCTGCTCCGGGAAAGGGCAGCCCAGGGAAGGGAGGCTTGGGGAGAAGCTCTGGGGCTGGTGCTGCAGGAGGAGCAGCACAAACAGCTCTGGGGCATCTCTGGGGTTTGCAGCTGGGGAGGGAGCGGGGCCCGCTGGCCCTGTCCCCTGTGGACACAGGAATGGGGTCTGGAAGAGGGGCTGGGCTGTGGGCACCACCTCCAGCCCCTGCTGCCCGGGGAGCTGCTCCAGAGGTGGGAAGAAATGGGGCTGTTTAGGCTGGGAATGGGAAAGCAGCAGGAGAGGGGGGGATTGGGGGGCTGGGGCTGATGTGGTTCCTGTGCCCTGGGACCCGGAGCTGCCGTGGCCAGGCCCCAGCCTGCCATTCCATTCCAGCTGCCCCATTCCAGCCACTGGGACACTGGGAAGTGCCCAAACTGCCCCATTTCTGCCCCAAACTCCCCGGCTGTGGCAGCCACCATGGCACTGCTGCTGTTTGAGGTCATTTCTGGGGTCATTTCTCACAGAGGCCAAACGCCAGGCAGGATTTCTGCCCTGCCCATGGTGCAGGTCAGCCTTTACCCCGAGTGATTGATTGGGATCCCTTTGGAGTGAGGGAGCAGCCCCGGGGCAGAGGCAGGGAGGGCGCAGCGGTGCTTTAGGGAAGCATTTCAGTCTCAGGTTTGCTTAGATCTGGTATTTATCAGCTGTGGGCCAGCACTGGCTGTCCCCAGTTGTCCTGTGCTCAGCATCCTGCCTGGAGCTGTTTCCATGGGAGATGTTGGCCGGGAGAGCATCAAGGATGGAGCGGGACCACCGTTCCCGAAACACCTTCGCTCCCAAACTCCCCTTTATTCCCACTTCCTTTCCTTTACAGCCGCTGGAGGATGGGTTTGTTTAGGAGCAGGAATTTCCATGTTACCTCTTTTTCCCTCCAAACCCACCCTACCTCCATTTCCCCCTCATCTCTGCATCTTTTAATTCTCGACTCCTCAGCCGTGCTGGCCACTTTAGCATAAGAAATGAAATGAATTCTCATGCTCAGGCTCCGAATGTAAATTCCTTTATTAATAATTGAAATGGATTTATTTATGCAGTTTGATATTTCTCAGGTTCAGGGAAGCAATTCATTTTTCTCGCGTTGATGATCAACAGACACCGTCATTAAGCTCTTCCCCCCCGCCCCATCCCCTTCTCCCATCTCATCCTGGTAAACAGATAAAAGCTGGGAGCCCGCTGGTCCTGGCAGCCTCCAGGGAAGACTTCCATGAGCTCATGGAAGTAAATAATTAATTGGACTTTATCTTCCATCGACTTCGGACAGTTCCTCCCCAGGAAAGGGGTGGATTCTCCTCCCAGATGTTTCCAGTCCCCAGATGTTTCCAGTCCCCAGATGTTTCCAGTCCCCACCATTTCCAGTCCCCAGATGTTTCCAGTCCCCAGGAGTTCCTGCCTGGAGCCTCCAAGGAGAGCAGCAGCATTCCTTGGTCACCCAGAGAGGCTGGAGCATCCCGTGGGAACAGAAATGTGTTTGTGCAACCACAACACCCCAGGCCAGGAGAAATGGGGACGTGGGGGAATACTTTTAGGAAGAGTCACGTGGATTTCCTTGGAATGAGATGTCCCAGGCCCGAAGCCCCCATGTGAAGCCCCCCCAGCCCAAGCCCCCCTCGGGCAGCTCCTGGCCCCTGGTTTTCATTGGCTTGAGGGCTCCTCCCAGCCCTCGGGGCAGGGATACCACAAAAAAAAACAGGATTGGTTTGAATTTCCAGCAGTTTCCTTGTGGTCTGGAGCCCTGGGAGATGCACTGAGCTCCGGATCAGTGCGGGTTTGCTTTTCCTCCGGCAGGAGTGACGCTGCAGGCGATGTCACACAGCTGAAAACAGCACTTCTGGCCCCAAACTGGGCCACGAGCCCCATGGCGTGGATGTGAGGCCTCAGAGTCAGGAGGAGCTCCTGGGGTTTCCCCGCTGGAGCACGGGGGATGTGCTGGAGGTTTCCCTTTCATCCCGGCTGTGTCAGAGCCAGAGGGATCCGGGCTGTGCCGAGCGCGGCCGTTCCGCGGATCCCCTCCTGCTCGCTCTGGAGAAGCTTTAGCATTTCTCTTTTATCTCACTCTTGTGAGCTTCAAAGAGGCCAGGGAGCCCAGTGCCACCTTCCTGCAGCTGGGAATTATCCAGCCCCTGCTCCGGGCCTGCCAGGTGTCCTCTGGAACTGCTTTGTTTGGGCTTGGGCAGCTCCTGTGCGGGTGCAGAACCAGGAGGCTCCCGGGCTTTCCAGCGCCCTGGCACCATGGAGGGCACGAGGCTGGGCAAAGCCACGTCCTCCTCCCTCTCTGCCTGCCCAGCCTGCTCCTGCAGGCAGGAATTGCACAGGAATTCCCTGAGTCCAGCACAGGTGTGGGATGGAGTCGCCAGGGGAATGGCTTCCCGCTGCCAGGGGGGCAGGGATGGGTGGGAATTTGGGAAGGAAGCGTTTTGGGAAGGTGGTGAGGCCCTGGCACAGGGTGCCCCAAGCAGCTGCCCCTGGATCTCTGGAATGTCCCAGGCCAGGTTGGACGAGGCTTGGAGCAGCCTTGGACAGTGGAAGGCGTCTTTGCAAGAAAAGTCTTTGCAGGGAACTCTTTTCAGGAAAAGGACGGGCTGTGCTGCATTTCTAAAGCAGGGAGGAGCTGGCTGGGAGTGCCCTGCTCCTGCCTCTCTGCTCAGGGCTCCCAAGCCTGGGATTCCTGCAGTGCTGCCTTCTGCATGCCCTGGGAAAAGTCAAAGGCCACACAGAACCAGGAGGAGTACTTGGGTCTGTTCTACATTCCCTTGGAATCTGACACTTTTAAACCTGGAACAAGATGGGCCTTAAGGTCCTTTCCAAGCCAAACCATTCCATGATTCCATGGAGATTTGCAGGATTTCTGCATTGCTGGAAAAGCAGGAGCCTGTTCTGGTGCTGCTGCTCCTTCCTCAGGGAGGGAGCTGGCCCACACTGATCCCTGCAGTGTGTCCCAGTCCGTGTCACCCCCATCCTGTGTCACCCCCATCCTGTGCCACCCCCATCCTGTGCACGTCCCTGAGCACCTCTCCAGGCCCAGATCCTTCTGTGCACGATTCCAGTTACCTTTGGTCATTAATTGCCAAGTGCAGGATCCCACACGATGGACAGAATTGATCAAAACCATGGAAATTCAGGGGGGAAATGCTTTGGAATGTGAATTTTGCAGCAGAGACACCTCCCTGTGAGGGGTTCCATGAGATCCTAGTATGGAAACCACGTCCTTATGGAGATGGTGTCCCCAGCCAGGCTCTGAGCACTTCCATGTTTCCCTGCTTCATCTGCCTCTGGCTTGGATTGATTCCTGGGCTTCCACTGGTCGATCTGCACGTTTTTTCAGGGAAAAGGTATTTTTGGGGTTGTTTTGAGGTAAATTATTCTCCTGGGAGGCTCGCAGGTGTTGCTCTGGTTTGTCCCATTTTTGTGGGAAAGGCTGTGCTGGTCTGAGCCTCTCCGAGCTCCCACTGGGACATTTTCATGTGGGAAAATAAAAGGCTGGTTTTTGTGGAGTCACAGAATCCCAGAAAGGTTTAGGTTGGAAGGGACCGTGAGGATTATCCTGTTCCAACCCCCTGGGATGGACCCACAAAGGCTTTCAGTGGAATTTCCTACTTTAAATGTGTGTTTGGAGGGAAATCCAGGCAGGGATCCCTGGGAGGGGGGGACGAGGGGAGCCGGGGGGTGCTGAGGACCCCCATCCCCCCTGGCTCCCCCTCCACGGAGTTTTTTGGAAAATGCCTTCCCTAATTTATTGGTTTTCCTCTGTGGCAGGTGGGGAAATGCAGGGCAGCCCTGCCTGCAGCCCGGCTTCCCGGGAAAGCGGCGACGGACATTGATTTATGATCAAAAGGGAAAAAGCAAAGCAGAATAAAAAGAATACTTAAGACTTAAAAACAGGGAAATCTCGTTTCTTCCTGTGTAGGTGCTACCTGGGAATCTTTCATGTTCAACTTAAATGGAATTAAGAATGAGGGGAAAATCACCCTGGGAGCCGCGTGATCCTTGTAGCCCTGGATTAAAATGAATCCTGGCATTGATCTGTGCAATCCATGAATAGCCTGGCACGGCGGAGGAGCCGCTGCCACAAGCGGCCCGGCCCTCTCGGAGCATCCCAGCCCCTGCCCCTGCCCCGGCTCGGCGCTGCCTCCTGGAACCGGTCCTGCCAAAGCCCCGGGAGCGATTAACGGCGCCGCCACCCCGAGCCGGGCTCCGCCCGCTGCGGAGCGGGGACGGCACCGCGGGCTTGGAACGCCAAAACCAAGAGCAGAGCCCTAAATCTTTTTGGCCGCCTGATTAATAATCCTGTCAGGCCTATCACAGGCACTAAACAGTAATGCTGGTTGCAGCTGAATTTTTTATACTTTCTATTAATCTTTAATGATAGCTTGGTCACCTAGTCTCTTTTATCTTGTCAGATAAATGTATGGTTAACAGGATAATGAGATTTCTGAGGCTCTGTTCCTGCTCCCAGCCATGCAGCACATGGGGTGACCCCTGCCCCTGCCGGGGGAGCCGGCGGAGGGCACGGTAATTGCTGGATGTGCTGGGAATGTGTTGGGAGCTGATGGATGGTTTAAACTTTGATTTGAGGTCAGCAGGTCCCTCAGCTCTGGAAGGCAACTGTGGTTTTATTACTTGCAGGATCTGATGGGGATGTAATTAGATTTAGCTATTGCTTTATTAATAAGTAATTGTTCCCTCCGCCGCTTTGGGCTGGCAAATATATTCCGCTGATAATTTGGGCACTGATGGGGCTTTGGCCATTAATAAATGGGAATGTGGGGTTTGCCTGTGGCAAGGAGCAGCCCAGGGCTGGGCTGGCCACTGCTCCTGGAGCGAGGGTCGGCTCCTGGGCAACGCCGGAATTAACCCAGAGCTGGGAAAGCTGGGAGGGCTGGGAAAGGTGGGACCAGTGGGAAAAGTGGGAAAGTGGGGAAAGGTGGGAAAGCTGGGAAAGGTGGGAGCCTGCATGTGCCAGGGGGGCAGCCAGGACCTCCAGGAGTTCGAGGTGCCACGGGGTCTGGCGGATGTGCCGGGATGTACCAGGGTGTGCTGGGATGTGCCGGGATGTGCCAGGATGTGCCAGGATGCACCAGGATGTGCCAGGATGCACCAGGATGTGCTGGGATGTGCCAGGATGTGCCAGGATGTGCTGGGATGCACCAGGATGCACCAGGATGTGCCAGGATGTGCTGGGATGCACCAGGATGTACCAGCATGTGCCAGGATGTGCCAGGATGTGCCAGGATGTGCCGGGATGTGCCGGGATGTGCCAGGATGTGCTGGGATGTGCCAGGATGCACCAGGATGCACCAGGATGCACCAGGATGCACCAGGATGTGCCGGGATGTGCCGGGATGTGCCGGGATGTGCCAGGATGTGCCAGGATGTGCCAGGATGCACCAGGATGTGCCGGGATGCACCAGGATGTGCTGGGATGTGCCGGGATGTGCCAGGATGTGCCAGGATGCACCAGGATGCACCAGGATGTGCTGGGATGTGCTGGGATGTGCTGGGATGTGCTGGGATGTGCTGGGATGCACCGGCACAGCAGCAACACTGGCAGCTCCCATGTTCGGGGTCAGCTCAGGGCCTTTGGGGGCCTCTGCTCCTGCTGCTTCTCCCACCTCCCTGCCAGGGCCCTGCCCTCCCCCAGCCCCTCCCCACCCCCCCAGGGCAGGGAGGGACCCCGGGCGCCCTCGGTGCCAGCCTGAGCCCACCCTGGAGCGCTGGGCTGGCTCCTGCTGGCTGCTCTGCCCTCCCCAGCCCTGGGGTCCAGAGGAGGGGCTGGGCAGCACGGGGCCCTGAGCAGCTTTCCCGGCTGGTTTCCAGGGGGAGGGGGCCTGGGCTCCCCTCCCCACGCACAGCCAGCACAGGGCAGCCGTATTTTGGTGGCTTTTTGTTGCTCTGCTGCTCCAAGGAAGCTCCTTGCATTAATTATGTTGCCATGTAGAAAGCTCTGGCCTGTCATATATTTTTTTTTCCTTCTTTTCTTTTCTTTTTTTTTTTTTTTAAGCTCTGTTTTTCATAAAGTGGTCCTAAAATGACACGGAAAGCAGCTGCTTAAGCAATTGTGCCAATTAATGGGTCTCTGAAATTAAAACGCCTACACAGTCTAGATGAGATTTCTCCAGGAGGGAATTCAGCAATTGTCTTCATGATAATCAGGCTTGACTTGTCTTAGCACACATTAATAAAAAAGCAAATGCATTCAAAGAGATGCCCTTTAGTGGAGAATATCCACAATATAGTAATGAGTCTCCAAAAAAAAAAAAAAAAAAAAAAGACGGCGGGGGGGGAGCGGGGGGCTGCTGAGCGGGCTCCTGCCTTTCGTGGAG
>JAYDZK010000025.1:1211309-1225248 GCA_034509185.1 Euphonia xanthogaster
CTCCAAAAAAAAAAAAAAAAAAAGAAGGAGGGGGGAGAGAGGAGGGATGCTGAGCTGGCTCCAGCCTTTCCTGGAGGGAGAGAGACTTGGAATTCATGTCATGGATTCGCTGGATTCTCCTGCTGCAGCTGCAGGATGCAAATCTCCTCTCTGAGCCCAAGCAGATCCAGGCAGCAGCTCAGGGAAGGCTCCAGAATTCCCGCTGGGAATGGCAGCCCCGGGGGCTGTGGGGACCCCCGGGCCACCAGGGACCATGCCAAGGGCTGGGGCTGCCAGGGGTGGCACAGGGGTGGCACAGGGGCCAGCGCTGCTGGAGATTGCCCCTTGCCCAGGGCATCCACCTGCTCCTGTGCCTGTCCTGTGCAGGGATGGGGCAGGAATCCCGCTGGAATGGTGGCTGTGCTGGTCTGGATGGGGGGACAGAGGGACAGGGGGACAGGGGGACAGAGGCACAGGGGGCTGGCAGCAGGGCTGTGGCACAGCCAGAGGGACAGAGGGACAGGGGGACAGAGGGACAGGGGGACAGAGGGACAAAGGGACAGGGGGACAGGGGGACAGAGGGACAGGGGGACACTGGCAGCAGGGCACAGCGCGGGCATCGCTCTGTAGCCGCCTCACCCCCAGCCGGGCAGGGAGGGCAGGGCTGGAGCCCCGTTCCCCCCGGGATCCATCCCTGTGGATGGAGCACTCTGGGGACTCAGGGAGGCCCGGGAATGCTTGGGCTCTGCGGTCTCCCAGGGCTTTTCCAGCAGGAGCAGTGCCGTGCTGTGCTGCCAGGATTCCCGGAGCCCAGCAGGGATGCTCAGCTCCCCCTCAGGGGTGCCAGGTGAGGCTGTTTCTGCCCTGAGCTCCAGCTCTGCACCAGAGGGAGGAACCCGATTTCTCCCTGAGAAATGAGGAATGCCCCCCAGCCCACCCCACACCGCTGATTTTGGAAGCAGGGATGTGCCCCAGTGTCAAGTGGGAGCCCCATTTCCTCAGCAAAGGCTCAGGAGCAGCAGTCAGGGGGGGGTTTGTCCAGGAGCACCATCCCAAAGCCCAGGAAAACACCAAATCCACACTGGGACACCCCGTGCCCATCAGGCGCTGCAGCCTGGCCCATCCCTGCTCCCACCAGGAGCCAGGCTCAGCTCTCCCTGCCTTTGGCACCTCCTTCCTTCCCTTCCCTTCCCTCCTAATTAAGCACAGCTCTGCCTGTGTTTGTTGGCGGCTGCAGCCTCCTGACAGTTTGTCTGGAAAAGTCTTTTCTCTTTTCTCCCCCTTGTTATTTTCATTTCAAAAATTTAGGAGGCTTTAAAAACAAAAGTATTTAGAGCAAACACGATCTTCCCCTATGCAAAATTGATGAAAGAAAAAGACTTACAGCTCTAAACCCCGGCACTGCTGCTGCTGCTGGAGCAACCAAAGCCTTGAGTTCATGGAATTATGGGATGAGCTGGCTTGGGGGGGACCTTGGAGATCCTGTAGTTCCCGTAAAATTAATTCAAGAGGGACCAGCACGGGTGGCTGTGGGATGGAGCCTCTCCAGGTCCCTCTGGCCGTGCTCCAGCTGTCCCATCCCTTCCCATTCCCATCCCCGGGGCCATCCCGATCTTCTCCATCCTCAACCCAACTCCCACGGGACCCCTCGGCCCCCTCAGGCCCCCAGCCTGGCCCAGAGCACAGGGAATCCTGCAGAACATTCCTTATTTTTTCCTTTAATCCTCGATGGTGTTTGGGATTTTCAGTTCCATCCCGGTTTGAGCAAATATTTTGATTGCACCCAAGTGCGAACATAACAAACACTGTTTAGACAAAAGCAGCACAGCCTCGATTAGTTTTAGACAATTTGTCCTAATATTGTTTTGGATCACGCATTTATTCCCCCATAAAGATTTGATTGCTTTGCTTGTTTCATTAATCTTTATTTGTTTAATCATCTGCTAAATCTGTTTAATCATTGGTTTAAGTGGAAAGATTACATGAAGATATTTACTGCTCCGTGCCAGAGCTGCCCTGACATCGAATCCAGCCCGGCTCCCTCCCGGGATTGCCCTGGCTCCTGCTTTTCTGCCCCCGCGCGGTTTTCCCGACCTGTCCATCATCTCCCGGGGCTGGGTGAGAAATCCCAAAGCGGGAGCGAGCCCCGGGCTGCAGCAGGAGCCCTGCCCGGCGGCCCGGGGGCTGCGCTGGGTGTGCTCAGCCCGGAGCAGGGGGACAGGGCTGTCCCTGTGCCTCCCACCGGGAGGAGACACGAGTGGATCCCCCGGAGCCCAGCGGCGTGAGGAGCTGGCCGCTTCCTCACGGGCGCTGCCGGGGGGTTTGGGGATGTCAGCCTCGGGGGGCTGCGGCTGCAGGTCAAAGCCTGGAGAAGAGGGAGGGCTCTGTGGCATTTCAGGGAGCAGAGGTTTATCCATTCCTTTCCTTTTCTCCGGCTTCTCCCTGCTCCATGCCAGGCCCCCATCCTGCTCCTGCCTGCCCCGGGCCAGGGCCAGGGGGGGAATAGTTGATGCCCGGCTTGGAAGGCGCGGTGTTCCAGCGGCTCCGCGCCCCGCTGCCTCGGTCGGGGCCGGTGTTTTGTGAATTAATGAAAAAGAAGATCGCGGAGGGTCCGGCAGGACGGGGGAGGAGCGAGCCCGGCAGAATCTTAACGAGCACGGGGGGGAATTTCAGCGCCTCGCCTGGGAGGGATTCGGGGCAGGATTTCTTTGCCCTTTCCTCGTGTTTTCGGTCCCTCGCCCTGGGGAGGGTGGTGCAGCCCCCCGGGCAGGGGGTGCCGCCCGCCCAGCCAGCCGGGCCGGCTCCGGTTGTGCCGAATATCCGGCGATTTGTGCCGAGCACCGGCGGATCCTCGCCGGCAGATCTTGTCCTCATTACTGAATAATTCATCGCCGCATTAATGGCTTCAGATCCCAGCGCGCTCCCGCTCTCTCCTCCTCTCCTGCCTCACTCTGCCCACTTGGGAAAACTTTATTATGCCTCGCTCTGACGACAGAGTATACAGATAAAAGATAATTGCTTGGCTTGACTCCCCCATTGATATGAAAATAAGATTTAAATTATTCACTTCAGTTTAAAGGTTAGTTGAAGGTTATTACAGGGGATAAAAAAATCACTCTTCATAACATTTCTGTTGGAGATGAGACAGGTTTGAAAGGCCTAATTTGCACGGCAGGCCGAGGAGGCTTGTTGTGAATAAACCCGGAGCCCCTCCAGAGATTTTAATCGCCAAGAAGTCAATTATTTATAAGCAAATTACGCCGAGCTGCTCGGGTATAGACAACCCGGCTTGGCGTGAATGGGGACAAGATGGAACCTATATAACTTAATACAGCTCCCATTGAACAGCAGCGAGAGCCCCGCCCGGCGCTTCCCCCTCTAATCCCGGCTGGAATTTAATGAGCGGCTGAATTTCAGAGGGGGGGCCTGATCCCGGCTCCCTTGGACTCCTGTTTATTTCATTCCTCCCCTTCAGTCTCCCGGCTTCCAGCCTCCGTCTCCGGCTCCCTTTTGTGTTGCCGCCTTGTAAATGGAATTAAAGGATTGTAAATTTTCCTGCCGAGCAATAGGCCTTGAAAGCAGGGACGTCACTTTGCCCGGGATCGGCTTTATCCCGGCTTTCACTTAATGCTCTTTTATGTGGGGAGCTATTGCAGCGTCTGGTGCTGGGAGAGAGGCAAATCTCCTGCTCGGAGTTAATAATTAATGCCCGACCCTGGCGGCGGGGCCATGGCTCAGCGCTCCCCATCCATCAGCTGCACCCAGAAACACCCACGGGAAACCAGCGGGGGCATCCCAGGGCTGTGCAGGGCTGAGCCAGGCTGTAAACCCTGCTCCTGCGGGGCTGCAGGTGTGCCCAGGGAGTGGGGAGGCACCGGGAGGTGTTTGAGGTCCCTTCCCACCCAAACCCAGCCCTCTCCTGTGTCCCAGTGGAGCGGGAAGAAGCGCTGGAATGGCCAATCCCCCTCCCCAAAGCCAGCCCGGGCAGCAGCCCTGGGCAGAGCTGTTATCTGCGTGTGGGTTGGGTTTGGGGAGAGCTCAAGCAGAGCCCAGGAGTGGCTCCAAACCCCTGGGCCGCAGGAGGAGGGAAGGGAAGAGCAGGGAATGTGTCTGGCCCTGGATGTGCAGCCTTGCCTGGGATGGATGCGGCTCTGGCGCATCCCTGGGAAGCAGGGCTGAGCTGTTCCCCCGTGCTCAGAGGTGCCCTGTTCCCCTTAAACCCTTTTACCTTTTATTTAACATTCACAGAGGCCTGACAGGTAATCCCGGGAGCCTCACAGCAGCCAGGGCTGGGCCATGGAAATCCCAGGTTTTCCTCTTTTCCTCCCACAATCAATGCTCCTTTCCCTCCCACTGAGTGTGGATGTCGGAGCTGTCGGTGCTCCCTGGATCCAGCCCTTGCTGTGGGCACAGCAAACCTTATCAATATATTGGGAGAGATCAGATATTGATATCTATAATGGGACAGACATCAGATATTGATAAATTGGGAGAGAGAAAATGCCAGACCCTGGGCAGGGCCTGATTTAACCCAAAAATTCCCCGAGTCCCACTGGACATTCAAGGCCTCAGCAGATTTCCAGTGGAACCCTGATTCCTGGGGGGAATCAATGGGCTGCAGGAGATAATAATAAAAAAATAACAATTAATAACAATAAAAAATAATAATAATATGAAGAAGAAGAAGACGAAGGAGAAATAATAATAATAATAATAATAATAATAATAATAATAATAATAATAATAATAATAATAGTAACTACTCTGCCTGGCTTCCCTGCTGCCCCATCCCTGTCCCAGCTCCGCTCTGTGTTTCCCCCAGCCCTGCGGTGCCTGGGTGGGGACAGATTAATTTGCTAATTGGCTGGAATTGGTGGAGCTGGAATGCTCAGGGATGGGCTGCTGCTGAGGGCTGCAACAGCCGCGGAGCTTTGATCTCCCATCTCGTTACCCAGGGCCTCGGGAGCATCCCTGAGGAGCCCCGGACATCCCTGGGAGCCGGGAGAGGAGGAGGGAGCTGCGGGCTGGGATGTTCGGGTTCCCGGAGCAGCATCCTCGGGGCTGCTCCAGCAGGAGCGGGCGAGGCCGGGCTCTCACTGCCGCTGCTGCCAGGGACGGGCTGGTGCCCACAGGGATGCTCTGCCCGTCTCCTGGGGTAGCTCCGGCGGGATCCTCGCTTCCCAGGCTTTTCCTCGTGCCCCACAACCTCCGGCACCGGCTGCCCGAGCGCTTTCCCGGCGCTCGGAGCCCTGGGAATGACGCATTCCTGGGGGAAAGCTGCCTGGGAGAGCTGAGCTGGAGAATCCCAGGGGAGGCAGCATCCCCGGGAATTCCGGGGGGATGAGGAGGGGCCGGCAGCGCTCTGCCCACCCGGAACGCCGAAATGCCGCTGCCTCGGGGGAGCCTGGAGCAGAAAGCACTGCCCATCTTTTTATCTGGGAGCAGCGAGGCTGGGCCCCTCCTGCGCTCCCGCGTTTGCCTTTCCTGCCTGCTCAGGGGGAGAAAAATCCCTCTTAAATCATTCAGTGCCTCTCTAATGTATTCACAGTGTGGACGAGGGAACAAGATCTGAAACACTCCTTTTTCCAGTCAGACTATTAACTGGTGACACTTTGACACCGGCAAGAAGTATGGCAGATTAAAAAGTAAAAACTGCACAGAAATCTAAGTGCCTTCACATAGTGCCGGAATAAAAATTGCTGTTAGGAGCATTAAAATAGAGCCCTTGTCAGGAGCGATGGATTCCAGGGACGTGCCTGCTGCTTCCCGGGAAAAGGGAGAGCAGGGAGCGCTGGGAGGATGCACTCCCAGCTGGGGCAGGGGATGGAGGCTCGCAGGGAGGGCTCCGGCCTCTCCTCCCGGGACTGCGGCACCCCTGGGCTCTCGGGGGGCGCCTTTCATCTGCCCGTGACATTTGGAGGCCCCCGGAGGCGGCTGGGGGATGAAAGCAGGAGATGAAGGAGCCGGCTTTTCTTGGCACCATTAATCATTTATCAGCTAATCAAGAACGCTCGCAGGAGATGAGGGGAGAGAGCAGCTCGTTCCTAATAGGAATTAGCTCGCTTACGGTTATTTTTTTCCCCCCCTCGCTCTGATTTCCCAAAGGAATGAGGCCTGGGGAGGGCTGCACTTACCCCTCCCTGCTTCCCAGCACCCCGGACCTCTGGGCAGCCGGGATGGGCTGGCCCAGAAAACCCCTCGGGGCCTGAAATTCCCAGCCAGGAGGGAGCAGCCAGGTGGAGGTCAGGCTGGAACAGGGACAGGATGAGGGCATCCTCGTGAGCTGCACCAGGGGAGGCTCAGGTCGGGCATCAGGAGGAGTTTCTGCCTGCAAGGGTTGGTCGGGCCTCTGAACTGCCCGGGGAGCTTTGGAGTCCCCATCCCTGGAGGGGTCCCTGTGCTGGGTGAAAATCTCCCCTTCCTTAGGAGAGAGGCAGATTCCAACCCCCCGGCTTGAAAACGTGAACTCGGCTCTCTGGAACAAAAGAAGAGCAATAAATGCCACTTGAGACCCTCGTGCCATTTCCGTGGCTGAGGGGGGATTTTGGGGTGGCTGTGCTGCCAGGCTCATCCCTGCTGCCTCCCCGGGCAGTGCTTGCAGGGAGGGTTTAATTCTCCTATAAATAAATACTGCAGCTTTACAACACAGCCCTGCTCAGATATGCAATAATACCCAGTTCTGCATTTCAGGTAAGGCTTTAAACTAAATTAAATCTCCTCAGAGTGGCTAATCAGAGATTAGCTTTGATCACAGTGTGTTAGCCCAGGCCAATCCCATTGAAATCCTCGGGCAGCCCCGGCACTGGGAATGCTTGGAACGCTGAGCCCCGGCCCCAGAGCAGGGCAGAGGGGGTTTTTCCTCTCCTACTTTTGGATGGTTTTTTTCCTCCATGCAGGGAAAGGTCTCTGTGGTGCTCTGGGCATCTCCTGCTGCCCTTTGCCCCTGGCCCTGGAGAGCTCTGGGGTGGGATCTGAGCTCTCCCAGCTCCCAGCCTTCCCTCTGGGCCTTCCTGCATCTCCTGCATCCAAGGAAAGGGTGAAGATCCATCCTGGAGATGGGAAGAAGACATGGAGCTGATGAGGGGGGTTGCTAGAGCTCCTTGTAGAGCACCAAGGTGCTGGAGTTCCCACTTGGCAGTGCTATTCCGGGGAATCCTGGGATGGTGTGGGCTGGAAGAGACCTCAGAACCCATCTCATTCCACCAGGCACACCTTCCACAGGCCAGGCTTGGGCACCCCCAGGCACGGGGCACTCGTAGGGGGTTCTCCCATCCCTTTTCCTGGCTGGGAATGCCCCCTGGTTGTTCCTCTGGATTATCCACAGCCCGGTGAGTGTCTGAGATCCCGAGCGCTGGCCCGGAGCTGCCTCAGCAACGATTTCCTGCTGCGATCGATTCTGGGGGCTGTGCCGCGGGCAGGAGCATTAACCCAGCCTTCCTCCAGCTCCCCTGGCACGGCACGGCACGGCACGGCCCTAATGGGCTGCAATTACTCAGCGCTAATTGATTGGGCACGGCGGGTGAGCAGCTCCCCTCCCTGCCGGGGTTTTATGGCCGGGCTCAGGCGGAGGGGATTTGCTCCAGTCCCTCTGGGTTCTGAACCATCCTCTGCTGGGCTTCCACCCCCAAACCGGCCTCTGGGGTGGCTTGGGAAGTGCCCAGGGATCGCTGTGGGGCAGAGGATCTTCCTGCTCTGGGAGGTGCTGGGGAGACCAGGAATGGCAGGGAGAGATCCACTCTGGGTGTGCCAGGCAGCCCCAGAGATGCAGGATCTGTGCTCAGCTCCCAGGGAGTCCCAGGGATGCAGGATCTGTGCTCAGCTCCCAGGGAGCCCCAGGGATGCAGGATCTGTGCTCAGCTCCCAGGGAGTCCCAGGGATGCAGGATCTGTGCTTGGCTTCCCAGCCCCAGGAAGGCTTTGGAATAGCTCTGGTTGATCACAGAATTCCAGAATGGTCTGGGTTGGAAGGGACCTTAAAGCCCATCCAGTGCCACGCCTGCCATGGCAGGGACACCTCCCACTGTCCCAGGCTGCTCCCAGCCCCATCCAGCCTGGCCTTGGGCACTGCCAGGGATCCAGGGCCTGCCCACCCTCCCAGGGAGAATCCCTTCCTCATATCCACTTATTACTGTCATTATTCAGCCCTTTGGGAAAGCAGTATTACTGCAGGTTCTCAGTCTTTGCCTCCTCAGCAGCCACTAAGTCTCTCCTAAAAATCCACATTTGCCTCTGCTTTGCAACAGTGTCTCTAAGAAGAAGCTTTTTTAAGGGAGAAGAAATCGGGGAGCACGAAAAGCAGGTGGGCAGGGGCTGCAGGGGGTTTGCATTCGCTCCTGCTGAGGCTGCCGAGGTTGAGTTCCCTGCCCAGAAGCTGCGGTGGGCACGGGGGGAGCGGAGCAGGGGGAGAGGCCGCCGCGAAATTGATGGCAACAGGAAAAGCGGCAGCTACAAATGGCCTGAGAAAAGGCGTGATGAGATGTGACTGCCCTGGGTGCTGGGACCGCGGAGAGCGAAATGGGAAAAGACCACCTGGACGAAGAGAAAACGCTTCTGATTGCTCGGGGAAAAACGGAGTTAAAGATCATTGGAACGGACAAGGCAATCTGGCGGCGGCGGGCGCTGGGATCGATTCCAGGGCGAGGCGGGGCTGCCGAGGGGGGCACCCTCTGCCGGGGGGCACGGGGGGCACGGGGGGCACACGGCTCCTGCCACCCCAGCCCTGCCCTCCGGGAACCCGGGGGGGGTCTGGGGGGGCACGGGGGTCTCCCTGCCCAGCCCTGCCTCTGCCGGGAAGCAGGAGGGAACCAGACCGAGCTGGGGAAGCACAATTTAGGGGTCACACAAGTTTTTGGGTGGGGCAGGCCCCCGCATCTCCCCCCAGCCCAGGGACCTTGACCCCGAGTGATGCTCTGTGCCCCGGGCTGTGGGCTCGCACAGCCGAAGGTTTCCCAAAGGTTGTGCAAAGGTTACCGCCCAATTAACGAGCCCAATTAACGTGCCGGGGCAGCACCAGCTCTGTCTGCCTCATCTCCAAACCCGGAGGGCACCGGGCAGCTCCCCCCACGCATCTGCACCGATCCCTCAGTCCTGGAGCCCATTCCAGCGCGGGGGCCACGGCAGAGATGAAGATAACAATAACGATGTGCCCATTTCCTCTGCCTTGGGCGTTTTTGAGTCATCCCATCTCAGAAATGAGCCCATTCCAGAGTTTTGCTTGACAACGTGTTGGACTCTCTCAGCCACGGGCAGATGGGGGGGCTGCATTCCCACATCGCCTCGTGGAGCACCAGACAGGCTGGGACCCACCACTGCTCTGTCCAAGGTCACAGCATCACAGAACGCTTCGGGCTGACAGGAACATCAGAGATCATCCACTTCCAGCCCCCTGGAACAGCCGCGATTCCTCCCGGGAAGGGAGGAACGAAGGTCACAGACTGACCCAGCTTCCTCCCACTGACCTGCCTGGCACCTCTGAGCTCCCGTGACACCAGAGGGAGGATGGAGATTTAGGATAAGGCTGCGTGCAGCACACGCAGAGATGGAGCCTTGCAAAACAGGCACAAGACACATTTCTTAAAAGTCCCTTCTCGTGTCATTAATTATGTCTCGGGTTACTAAACACGGGCAAATTAGGACGATTTCCTTCCCAGCACCGCGAGCCTGAGGTTGCTATTCCCTTCCTCTCAGGTCTGCCATTAGCCTTTATAGATGATTGCCGTGCCAGGCTGGCCATGCCTGCTCACAGCTCCCCAGCATTCCAATCCACCCAATCTGCGCTTATTGCAGCTCCAAGTGCTCCGCTAATTCCTCGCCTTGCAATTTCACATCCCCAAATCCTGGGAGCAACGGCAGCGGCTTCCAAATTAAATGAGCCAAGAGGAAAAACATTCCAAGACGTTTTCAACCCAGCCTTTGTGCTTTGAAGGACGTTTTAAAGGCAGGGAACACAACCTGGCTCCTGAGGATGCTCGCAAGGATTTCATCATGAGAATTGTAAACGGGGGTTGGAGCAGAGCAAAGAAAGGGGTTAAGAAGATGTGACTTGCTTTTCCATCCCTCCCTGTGTCCCACAGAGCAGGGCTGGTCATCTTGGCTGTATTTTTGGGGGCTGGAGAAAATAAAGAGCCATCAGCAGCAAAAGGTGGAGCTCAAATAACCTTTTTAACCCAAGGAATTGCAAAATCAAGCACATTTTTTTAAAGCTGCTGTTTTGGAGAGCCCCTCAAAAAAGCACATGGAAAATACCTGGAGAAGAGGCTGTGGCACTACAGAAATTCCCCCTGGGTCCCCCCATGTGCCCACCCTGCCCCACCGTGCCAGGAAGGAAAACAAACAGCAGCAGAAAGCAGAAAACTTTCAGTCTCTCTGCTGTTAATTATGATCTTACTTTGCACAGAGAACCTGTCATTCAGGCGCCGGTAATGGATAGTTTCTATTCCAATTCTCCCTCCACCCTATTATCTTTTATAAAATCCAGCCAGGCCGGTGATGGATTGATAAGGGCCAGTCCCGGCGGCTGCCTCGGAACGGCTCCCATGCACACCCCACTTCTGTATCTTTTTAAATATTTCACTTGCTTGAGATCTTTATTTCACATTTCGATTTCCTGTAGCACACTGAATTTATCTTAGCCACCCCGTCAAGTTCTCTCCGGGTTTCTTATCTTCTCCCCTCCGCACAGCCCCACACTCGGTGCCGGGATAATCCAGCCCTGGCACCCACGGCCCAAAGGGGACCTCGGAAGCCCCGGGCTGGCCACCAGCGGGAAATTCAGCGCTCAAAGCCCACGCTGGCCCCTGCCAAGGCAGCTCCAGCTCGGCTGGAAAAGCGTCTGGGGCTTCCTGCGGAGTCACGGGACAGCGGGGCCAGGGCAGCTGCTCCCCGCAGGGAAAAGCGCAGGGGAGCGCCCGGGATGGCCCCGGGGGAGGCGGCCCTGCCAGGCGGCAGCCCCGCCGTGCTCCCGGGCCGGCAGGCAGAGCTCATCCACTCCGGGATGTGCCTTCCCCCCTCTAAAGCTCAGATTTTCAAATATCTCAACAGAAAGGAGCAGAGAGAGCATCGCACGGGATGCCGCCACGGGAAACGCGCCCCGACAGCGCTGTCCCGCCGGGGGAGGAGATGGGAGCACTCAAACCGGAACGATAGCGAAAAAAAACAGCTAACAGGTAAAGCCGAGTCACCTTCTCGCTGCTCTGCCGGTGGCAGCGCCGAGCGCGATCAGGCAGCACCCCCTGGTGCCACCGCGGCACCGGCACCGGGACCGGCGGGGGCGGAGAGCCGGGAAACGGGAAACCCCTGCCCGGGAAGGCTGGAGAGCCGGGAGAAGCCTGCCCGGGAAGGCTGGGGCTCGTCCCCCGCTCTCCCCGCAGGGACACCCCCCGGTGGATGCCCCGCAGAGGCAGCACAGCCCGCCTGGCTCGCTCCGAGCACAAACCCGCTGCTCCGGGACCCTGCCCGTCCCTGCTGCCAGCAGCCAGGAGCTGCAGGACCAAGGGAATCCGGGGGATTTCCCTCCCGGGGAGCAGCTCTGGTTCATGGCAGGACACGGAGCTCGGGTCCACTCCTCTCCCCAGCTCTTGGGGTGATTTCCTCCCCCAGGGTCAAAGCCAGCAGCAGGACACCCAGTAAATACATCTGCAGAAAGGTGATTTATCTCCAGGAGAAGCCATGGAAATTCCCAAACGCTCTTAAATATCCATTTTCTGGCTCTAAACCATCAGTAAGTTGCCAGCTGGGGAATGCATTTGTCTGCTCCCCTCTGTGTATTTTCTGCTTTTCATTATAATTTGCTAAATAATACATTACAATGAGTTATTTATCACACTCAGCCCTTTCACGATGCCTCCTCCGTGGCGGGGAATTTCACCCATAAATCAGACACACAAATAGCTGCTGGCATGGCTGCAGGTTTAACCCTGCCCCAGCACCCTCCACCTGCCCCGCAGCTCCCAGCTCTGCTGAGAGCCACCACGGGGCTCAACCACAGCCAGCCCAGGGAACGGGGACAAGCTCCAGCACTGGGCAGTGACAGAGGGGGACAGCAGGGTCACCTGCAGACCCCCAGAGACCGGGGACTGTGAGCACAGAGTTTGGCCAGCTCCAGGTTGTCACTGCTGGGAAATGAGACCAGGACAGTGCTCATCTTCAGCAGGAACACCAGGAGGGAAAATTTATGATCCCTCCTTTCCAAGTCACTGTACCCCTTCCTTTGAAACAAGCTAGTTTGCAAATGTGGATTAATTTAACTTCACACCATCTTAAATCAACAGTATCCAGGCAGGGAAGGGAAAAATTTAAAAAAGCAGAACTAGGAACAAAACCCTCTCTCTGTGCTTTAACTACAAAATCATCTCTCCTCATTAGCAGCTAATCAGAACTACCAGAGGGGAAGAGATTACAGACAGGGCGGAGAGGGGAGTAACTCACAGAAATACAGACATCAGAACAGATTTTCATTTATTTACTCATTTATCACAGTGAGTCACAGGCTTTCAGTGCATGAGTCTGCATTAGCCTTGCAGGATTTGGGGATGCAATCTCCAAAACCTCAGAAGCAAACAGGTCACAGCCACGTGCCATCGCAGGAAGGAGAAAAATCAGCACTTTGGGGTTGGGCTCGGGAAGTCTGAGATTGCTTTGCCTGCTGGATTATAAGGAGCCACTAATCTTCCCTGCCAGCTCCTAATCTCCCCGAGATGCCTTATCTGAGGCTTGCTCCGTGGAGAGCAGCCCAGGCTGGCAGGCTCTGGGATGGATTCCAGCAGCCCGGGGAGCCAGGGAAGGGCAGCCAGGGGAGCCAAGGTGCCCCGGGGTGTCCCAGCCCTCGGAGCCAGGCTGGAGATGGGCAGCACCAGCCCCAAACCTGGGTGTCTGTTCCTTAACTGAGCAGCTCCAGAACCAGCCAGGCTCCGAGGGCCTGCAGCCCTTCTGCTCCTCCAAACACCCCTGTGTGTTCAGACACCAAAATAAACCACCAGCAGCTCAGGGGCTTTTTACCCCCTCCCTGTTTTTACCCAAAATTATTTGCAAGAAGCCAAGAGCTGTATTTACTCCAGGCAGGGAATGTCTCCTTTAGAGCTCTCCTTTCTCTCCTTCCTTCATCCCAGTTCTGCAGAAGTGAGGAGAGGCTCCCACACCTGAGCACCACCCCCAGACACTGCCCTGGGCTGTCCCCAAGGTCTCCGTGGGTCACAGCAGCCCCGGGATGTCCCAACAGGGCTCTACCTGCACAGAGCATCCCCTCCAGCATTCCCAGCCCACACCAGGAAATGAGGAACATGTTTTTAAACAACAGGAGGAAATGGTGTCTTTGTGTCAGCAAGTGGAAGAAATCCAGGACCAAGAGACTGCAGAGCCTTTCCACTTCAGACAGCAGGTGCTCTCCAAGATGTGGTTATGGCAACAAAATAAATGATGGATAATTGCTTTTGTGACAACTTGCCAATTAAATTAGACTCAGCAGAATAACATAATGACAATTTGTTATGCTCTGGTGGGCACTAACACACCAATCATAATTAAATGCTATGACTGAAATAGAATGCTGCTGTACACAGGAATATATAACCCCAATTCCCTCCCAGTGAAACATTATAGGTTCAGACTTGATTTCAATTTCTGGAGGATAATAGCATTAGCGCACATCAGAATGAGCTTGCGATATGCAGAGAGGCAGCAGCAGCACAGGGACACACGGAGCCAAGGGCAGCTGAGCCACCGGGCTCCTGCGGGACCCCCCAGCACAGGGACAGCCCCGATCACTGCTGGGGCCGGGGAGAGTGCAAACCCCGGGCTGGGGGCAGCCGCTGGGGGAGTGACCCGGGCTCCGGGGGAGCGACACCGGCCCCGGGGGAGTGACACCGGCCCCGGGGGAGCGACACCGGCCCCGGGGGAGCGACACCGGGCTCCGGGGGAGCAGCCCCACCGCAGACACCGGGGCCAGAGCTCACAGGATGGGGCCG
>JAYDZK010000025.1:1240297-1250902 GCA_034509185.1 Euphonia xanthogaster
GCATCCTGCATCCATCCTGCACCCAGAGCCTGCATCCTGCATCCAGAGCCTGCATCCTGCACCCAGAGCCTGCATCCCTCTGCACCCAGAGCCTGCATCCAGCACCCAGAGCCTGCATCCTGCACCCATCTGCACCCAGAGCCTGCATCCTGCACCCAGAGCCTGCATCCTGCATCCATCCTGCACCCAGAGCCTGCATCCTGCATCCAGAGCCTGCATCCTGCACCCAGAGCCTGCATCCTGCATCCAGAGCCTGCATCCCACATCCATCTGCACCCAGAGCCTGCATCCTGCATCCCTCTGCACCCAGCATTTGCCTCCTGCACCTCCTCAGCAGCAGCCTGCTCTGCACCCTCCCCGTCTGTCACCCTGCTGTCGCTTTGCCTTCACACCATCGCCGCCTTGTCACCAGCTCTGGTCACACCAGGGCCACCCCAGCAGCTCGGGAGGTGCTAAACTGCTCCTGCACGGGGGCAGGCGTGTGCAGATCAGGGCAGGAGCCCAGCCTGGGGAAGGTGTGGAGCTGCTGGAGCAATTCCAGAGGCCACGGAGCCCTCCGGGGGCTGGAGCCCCTCTGGAGCCGGGCTGGGAATGCCGAGGGTGCTCAGCTGGAGAAGGGAAGGCTCCAGGGTGGAGCAGCAGGAGCTGCCCTTCCCCAGCCCAGCCCCAGGCCCGGCTCACCCCAAACCTGCTCCCTGGTGGATGGGCTGCTGCAGCCAGGGACGCTGAATCCAGGGAGGTTGCAGGAGGTGCCCGGGCAGCAGGAGCCAAGGCCAGGCTGGTGCTGAGCTGCTGCTGAGCCCTGAGCCCGGCCTAAACACGGGGGGCTGTCAGTTCCTCCCAGGCAGATCCCGTGGGGTGTCCTGGCTGTGCTCCACAGGGATGGGGGCTGTGCCCAGAGCTCCCTGAGCATCCCAGAATGATGGCAGGGATTGGGGACACCTGCCTGGCTGGTGCAGAGCACCCCGGGCAGCATCCCAGGCACCCCAGCACCCCAAATTCCCCTCAGGGGGTGATGGTCCCGTGTCTGCACGGTGATGCCATCCTGCTGGGAATGATGTCATTGCCACGCTGGCTTTGGCACCGGCTGCTGGCCCAGGGACAAAGGAAGGATGGTCTGGGCACACAGGGATGGCCAGATGGGATCCCAGGGAAGGTGCAGGTCTTGAGCCCATTTTGTTGCCCTTTTCTGCTACAAATCCACATCCTGCTGGATCCCCCGGTGCTGGAATGGCACAGAGGCAGCAAAAGAATTGTCCCAGCCCTGGGAGGTCCTGGCATGTCGTGAGTCACCACAGAGGCATGGAATCATGGATTGGTTTGTGTGGGAAGGGACACTTGGCACTGTCCCGGGCTGCTCCAAATCCCATCCAGCCCAGCCTTGCTCCTTGGTCCCTCTTCATCCCTCCATGGGAAAGGTGGGAGAAGCCCCCAGCCCCATAATCTGCCCCGCTGGCCCCAGAAATTGGTGCTCTCCAGAACTCCAGGCCAGGAGAAGACATCTCCAGAGCCCTCTGCTCCCACCCAGGCAGTGGGAAGCACCAGAGCAGAGCATCGGGGGGGGAAAAAACTGGCCTGGAATATCTGTCCTGGTCTGAGCCAGAAAAACCAAATCACAGTGAAGCAGCAGCAGCAGCAGCAAAATAGGATTTATAATACCCTCAGCTTTCCTCTCCAATTTCAGCTGGGAAGATGAATGTTTGCTGCGCTCTTATTCATTTATCCATTATTTTTCCTATCTCCTGAGGGACACTGCATTCCCAACACACAGAGACTGCCTCTGCTTCTCTTCCTGAAATCCCACCAGTTCTGCCTCAAAACAACGTGCTCCAGAACATTCCTGGGTCCTGGTGTAACGATCCATCCCTGGGCAGCAGGGAAGGGACAGGGGGGACCTGCTCAGGTGAGACCCCACCTGCAGAGCTGCTCCAGCCCTGGGGTCCAACTTCAGAGGGACCTGGAGCTGCTGGGGAGAGTCCAGAGGAGGCCACGGAGATGTTCCAAGGGCTGGAGCTGGGCTGAGAAAGCTGGGAGTGCTCACCTGGGGAAGGGAAGGCTCCAGGGAGAGCTCAGAGCCCCTGCCAGGGCCTGAAGGGATCCAGGAGAGCTGGGGAGGGACCGGGGACAAGGGATGGAAGGACAGGACACAGGGAATGGCTTCAGACTGACCCAGGGAATGCTGAATTCCTGGCTGGGAGGGTGGGCAGACCCTGGCACAGAGTGCCCAGAACAGCTGGGGCTGCCCCTGGATCCCTGGAATGCCCAAGGCCAGGCTGGACATTGGGACTCGGAGCACCCTGGGACGGTGGGAGGTGTCCCTGCCCACAGCAGGGGGTGGCACTGATGAGCTTTGAGGTGCTTGCCACCCAAACAATTCCATGATTCATGCCGGGATCCCTGCAGGCGCAGTCCCGGCGGTGCAGGTTCCTGCCAGGTGAGTAATTGCTCCGGAGTCCACAAAGCCGCGGAGTCATTGGGAAATCTCGCCCGGCTCTGCTGCTCGGGGGGTTGTGGCTCCCCGGGCAAGGGGCTGCCAGTCCCGTGGGCGCGGGGATGGGGACAGGGCCCCCCGGGACAGCCGTGGCACGGCACGGGCACCCCGCTCCACGCGGGTCCCCGGCGAGCCGCCGCGGCCATAAAGCGCGGGTAATGTTGTGTTGCAAGAGGAACAATGAATGTAAATGAGTTGGAGAGGGTTTATTATTAAAGGCAAGATTGATGGTTCAGCTCTCTGGTGTGGGAAAAGCTGCTGTCCTTATTAAATGTAATTATCTGCAGCGCTAATAAAAGCCTGCACATTTCCCCGGGTCAGGCTGCTCCCGCTTTCCCTGCGCTCCCAAACGCTAATCAGCAGCAGCTGGAAGAGCCTGGAGAGGAGTTCGGAGGAGATGCCCATCACACCAGCGCTCGCTAATTGCTGCTCAAGGACGAGCGCGGGGCCCCGGGGCGGCTGCTGCGCCGGCCGGGCGGGGAAAGGTCCCGGAGAGCGGCCGGGACCCAGGCACGGAGGAAGGAGAGGCTTTTCCCGGAGCGGGGACGGGAACCGTCACCCCCGTGCCCTGGGAAAGGTTCCCTGAGCCGCACAGAGCCAGCCGGGCCGCGCCCGTGCCCCGCTCCTCCCGGACGCGGCCGGTGCGATGAGGAGCTGTGACCTCAAAGGGATGAGAACAAACGCCGGGATGAGGACGGGAGGAGGCTCCATCCCAAATGAGATGCTTCGCAGCGCTTTGATCTGCTATTGTTTTAATTAGTGCCTCTAATAAGAATGGGAGATTCTGGGTAGAGGATCCCTGGATCATCAATTTAATGAGCTTTCCCTTCGGAGGAGGTGGGAGCGGGGCTGCTGGCCCGGCTCAAACTTCCCGGCAGCGGCAGCGCCGGCTCGGCCGGCCTGGGAAAGCTGCGGGAGCAGAGACAGAGGCTGGGAAAACAACCAGCCCCAATAACCTTCTCAGCTTCCACCGCCTTCAGCCTGAGCTCTCAGAGCGTGCAGGGGCTGCAGGAAACCTCTGGGAGAGCCCAAATGACACTTTTTGGAGGGCAGGACCATCCAAGCCCCGATGTCAGAGGGGAGAGGCTGAGCAGGGTCCCCTCCCCATGTCCTGGAGCTGCCCCGGGAGCTGGAGCCAGAGGGAGATCGCTGGGTGTGTCCCGTGGATGCTCCAGGGGTTTAATGGGAATTCCCGGGGCCGAGGGGTGTCTGTCCATCAGCCCCAAGGATGTGAGCCGGGCCGATGGGCTGGGCTGAGCAGCGGGTCCAACAGAAGGGATTTCCTTGCATCAGACTCAGAGGAACTGTCCTTTGAGGCCAAGCCCTTTGGAACTTTGGAATTTGCCCCCCGGATTGCACAACCCCTGCGGGGTGGGATCTGCTGGGATCCCCTGAGGGATCGGATCGCTCTGCTCAGCCCAGTGCAGGCAGAACAGCAGGGAAAGCTCCGGGATCCCTGCAGGGAGCAGGGACCGCTCCAGCCCCGGCCCCTGAGCCCCGCCCCGGCGCCCGAGCCCCGCCCCAGCGCCGCTCTCCTCACCTTTCCTGCAGGTGCAGGGGGACGGCGTGGCTGAGGCGCCGGGAACCTGCAAATCCAGGAAAAAACTGCAAATCCAGGCAAATCCTTGGAAACCACATCCACCCAAGGCAGGGGCTGGAACAGGATGGGCAGAGCCCTGCAGGAGTTGAGCAGCCACCAGGTGCTTACCTCCTCTCTGTCATTCCTGGGGCTTCTCCTGGCTAAAATGTCTGGAGGGATCCCAGCGCCCCCAGCCAGGTGCTGGGGAGAGGGGAGCACCCTGAGGGGCACCAGGAGCCGCCATCCCCACCCTGATTAACTGCTCCAGCAGAATAATCCCGATTAAAAGCCTCCCAATTGCACAGGTGCCGACCAGGGGATGGACAGATGGACACAGAGCCCCCAGCTCACCCCATCCCATTCCTGCTGCTCCAGAGAGCTGCCAGCAGTGGGATGGAACCCACATCCCGGGCTCCAGCTGACCCCAGAGACCTCCCCAGCTGCAGGCAGCATTTCCTGAGCTGATTTCCCTGGCTGGGCATTCCCAGGGAAGGGTGGGGATCCCAGCCACGGGAGCTCTGCTTTCCATTCTGCCTGACCAAGGAGGAAACAGAGGGAATTGTCCCCCTGTGTCTGGATGCCATTTCAGAGTGGGAAGCTGTCATTTTCCTGCTGGCAGCGTGGGTTCCCAGGGATGGCAGTGGAGCAGCAGCACCGGGGCCAGCCCCCAGCAGAGTCGGGGGAAGTGGATTTGTATCTCCCAGAGCCCTCAGCGGGGCTGGATTGGGCCCTCGTGCTGCTGCTCCAAACCCTGGGGCAGTCCAGGGTGCTCCATAAATCATGGTCATCAACAGCAAGGCTGGCACAGGCAGCCTCAGCTCCTCCCCAAGCCTGCCCTGGATCTCCAGCGTCGCTCCAGGGTGGAACACAAGGCACCCCAGGGATCACAGAGGTGGCCACAGGTCCCACGGAGCTGGCACTGGCCAGGTTGGGATGTGCCCACAGACCAGGAGCCTTTCTGCCCCAGAAATGGAGATTCTCATCCCTCAGGGCCTGGTGGCTTCCCCAAAACCTCCTTTCCCAGAAACAGCCCAATCCCTGCCTGGACACCCCTCCGGCCATGGGGCCTGGCGGCTCACGAGGACACAAATCTCTCTCTAAGCTGGCAAAGGTCTTGCTTTGCCCCCAGCAGGGCTTTTTGTGTCGGCAGGGGTGGAACACGGAGGGTTGGGATCCTCCCCCGTGCCCTGCTGGGTGTTTTGGGGGCTGGAATTGCTGCTGAGCTGCCTCCATCCCCCGGCAGCTCCTGGCCTTGGCAGGGAGTGCCGGGCTGAGCTAATGGTTATAAAAAACCCAATTCCTTCTGGCACCTTCCTCCCCTGCAGACCAGGCAGGAAAGCTGATTTCTTTTGCAGTTTCATTTACTCAGAGCTGAAAGATTCCTGTCCAGGGCTGGCTCCCCTGTCCTCCAGCCAGTTAGAGCACAATCCTGCCTAAATTGTCTTTTTGATAACTGTTCTGGCTGCGAGAACAGAGCTTCCTGTGGGGAATTCACACAGGGCTGCCTCCCGCTCCCCCCATCCCTCATATTGCAATATTGCTCTTTACCCAGCAGAAGAGATTCCTAATCGGCTCCACGGAAAGCAATAAAGCCTTTGCAACACTTCATTGGCTCTGACATTTAAGGCAGGAGGCAGCAGAGCCGTGGCAGGAAGGGCCTTCCCGGCCAGGGCAGGGGCACCCCTGGGGGCTGCGACCTCCTGGGGCACCCCTGGGGCTTGTGGGGCACCCCTGGGGCTCACGGGGCCCTGCTCTGCTTTATGGGGCACTGCTCTGTCTGTCTCGTAGGGCAGCATTCCAGTCTGGGGTGCAATTCCACCTCACGGGGCATGGCTCTGCCTTAAGGGATGCTGTTCTGTCTTATTTTTGGGATATCACTGCAACTTATGGGGCATTGCTCCATCCATCCATCCCTCATCCATCCATCCATCCATCCATCCGTCCATCCATCCATCCATCCATCCATCCATCCATCCGTCCATCCATCCATCCATCCATCCATCCATCCATCCATCCATCCATCCCTCTTTGGGGGCATCCCTCCATCATATGGGGCATCATGTCGTCTATCCATTTTTGGGGAATCACTCCAAATCATGGAGCATCATCCATCCATCCTTTTTAGGGAATTGCTCCAAATCGTGGAGCATCACCCACCCATTGTTCCATCCATCCATCCATCCATCCATCCATCCATCCATCCATCCATCCATTCATTTTTAGGGAATTGGTCCAAATCATGGAGCATCATCCATGGATCCATCCGTGGTTCCATCCATCCATCCATCCATCCATCCATCCATCCATCCATCCATCCATCCATCCATCCATCTATCCATGGTTCCATCCATCCATCCATCCATCCATCCATCCATCCATCCATCCATCCATCCATCCATCATTCCCAGGCCATCACCCCGAGCTCTGGCCATCCCTGCACCCCCTCTCCGTGGCCATCCCTCCCCCCGGGCTGTCCGCGGTCCCTGCCCTGCCCCTCCCCTCCCGGCCCGCGGTGTTTCCCTGCGGTTCCTCCCTCCCTGAGCTCGGTTTTCCCTCCCTCCTTCCCTCCCTCCCAGCCGTCCCCGGCCCGGAGGGCTCCGCGGGCTGCAGGCCCTGCCCCAGCTGGAACGGCTCCGTTTTACGAGGCTGTGAGTGCAGACGGAGCCGTTCCCGACATCCCTGGGAGGGTTTCAGCTGGAGCAGAAGCAGCGTGCTGAGCATCCTGGCACGGTGCCGCTGCTCCTATAAAGCGTCATGTTCCAAATGGGTAATTACTGCTCTGGGATTTATGCAGTACTTCCTCTAAGTGGTTGTGTGGGCTGCCATTCCTCAATGAATTAAAAAAAAAAGGGAAAGAAAGAAAGAAAGGAAGGGGGGAAAAAACAGAGGAGAGAAAAAGCGGGATTTAAAAAATCCCCGGAGCCTGGTGCAGCACGGTGGCGAGGCGAGGGCAGCAATGAGCTCGGCGTGCTCTGCCCTTACCTGGCAATAATGGGAAAGTGCTCCTTCAATTGAGCTGTTCCATTCTTTTGCCCTGAGCTATGAGGAGTAGATTGGATGAAAATTATCAGGCTCCCTGTCTAGAATAAATATTCTCGCAATGGAGCAAGTCATAAATAAGCGAGCGGCAATATCCTGGGTTATGAAGATGTAATTTCTGTCTTTAATAGCTGAGCAGGCCCCGGGGAGCGGCTGCGAGTGCCCTGCCTGGCCCCGCTATTGATGAGGGGGAAAATACAAACAAGCAGAGAGGAGCTTTTGTTTCCTTAACCCCGGAATTATGGATACTCCCAGGGAAATAACGAGGAGGAACCTGCGGCTCCACGGCCGCGGAGGGCGAGCAGCAGCCCCGGCGGGATTAGCCGGGCTCAGCCCCGGCTTTATCCCTAGGGAAGGCGGCCCCGGGCTCCCCCAGAGCCCCCCGGCTGCCGAGGCACCCTGGGAGCATTCCCGGCACTGGGAATGAGCATTCCGGGAGGGCCCGGGGACCTGGAGCAGCATCCGGGACGTTCCCCAGCTTGCAGCGAGAATTCTCCCCCTCCCAGGGAGAATGCAGCAAAAGCCCGGTATTTATTCCCGGCGAGAATTCCCCAAACCCCCCGTGTTTATTTCCAGGGCCGCCGCCAGCCCCGCCTCTGGAAGCCGCAAGGTGGGCCGATAATTAATAAGAGTTGCCGGGATGAAGCTCCAATTTTGATGGGATTAGTCTTAATGGTTTTATTTTTAAAAGCCATTTAATTACTAATCAGCTCTCCCTTGCAGGCTGAGACGTGCCCGGGCTGCTCGGAGCAGTCTGGGAGGGGGCTTTGCTGGGACTTTGCTGAGCTCCTTAAAAATGCCCCGTTCTTCCCCATCCCCCCGAGCCATCTGCGCCCGCCGCGGGCTGGGGGTGCCCGCGCCGCCTCCAACACCCCTGGAAGTGCCCGGGCTTGGCTTGGGCGAGGCTTGGGATGTCCTGGGATAGCGGAAGAGGGGGGGGTGGAATGGGATGAGCTTTAAGCTTCCAACCCAAGCCAGTCTGGGATTCTGTGATCCCATTATGGGCTAGGGGGGGGTCGGATGGATCAGACTGGTGCTCCCAACCCTGCTGCTCCCCCCGCCCCTTCATTTTATAACCCGACAGAAGCCATTCCTTAATCTTTTAATTACGCGGAGTGGCGGCGGCGGGGTGGGGGGGGGAGTAACTCCTCTGGTGCTGGCACCGCCAGGAGCCAAAGGCGGCGTTTTAGGGAAGAAAAGGCTGTAAATCGCCCATCAGGTGAGACCTGGATCACCTTCCCCCGGGCGGGAGAGCTCGGAATCCGTCGGGGAAGATCCCGCCATCATTACATTGGATGTTTTTGAAAAGCCCCGCCACTGCCGCAGTTTCGTCCCGGTAAATCTGTGATTTACATTTAATTCTGAGTAACCTTTCCGCAGGCACTGAGGTGTGAAGGAATTTAATGACACAAAGCCACGTTTATGAAGAGCCCATTCATATTCATTAGGCCGGGCAGTAACAGCCCTGCCCTGACATCTCTCCGGGCCTTCACCGCCGCAGCTCCTGGGTGTGCAGAGCTGGCACCGAACCCCCCGAAACATCCCAAAAAAGAGAGGGGGCACAGCAGGGCTGGCATCGGACTTTGGCACAGGGAGGGATGGGAGCATCCCTCTCGTTCAGGGAGATTTGGGGTGACAATGGGGTCCTGCAGAGGAACAGCTTCGTTTCCAGCCTGGCGGAGCAGCCCGGCCTCGGGGCAGGGCTCCTGTGGGGTGATGGGGATGTCCCCAGCTGGGTCCAGGCTCGTCAGTCCTTCTCCCACCTGAGGCAGCACTTTGGGGACATTCAGAAGCGGCTGGCACTGGGATGCGTCCCACAAGCCCAGCCTGGTGGCCCCGAGGAGCCACAGGCGTCTGCACCGAGGGTTAAGCGGGCGCAAAGAGGGAGCCTGGGCGCACTCGAGGGGACAAGGACAGCGACACGGCAGCGGGGAGGGGCCCGCGAGCTGCCGAGGGCAGCTGGTGCTCGGCCTCCTCCGGAGCGCAGGCTTTGCCTCCCTCGCTCGGGAGGCGCAGAGGGAAGCGCCGAGCGCTGACCTTGGCAGGGCAGTTTGTTTTTCCAGCTCCTTATCTCCATCCCCAGGGAGTCACACGCTGCCCTTCCCTGTCCTGGCCATCGGAAACACAAATGGAGATGCCAAAGGACCCTCGGCCCAGCCCAGGGACACTCCTGGGTTCAGTTCATCCCGCGGGCTCCAGCCCCGGGCGCTGCGAGGGGAAGGGGTGCGGGGCTGTGCCTGCCCCGGGCAGCCCCGACGCTTCCCACACCATCCCAGCTTCATCCTGGCCTCATCCCAGCCTCATCCCGGTCCCAGCCCCATCCCTGCTCCATCCCTGCCCCATCCCAGCCTCCCTCACCCATCCCAGCCCCATCCCAGCCTCCCAGCAGCTCCAGGGAGTCTGCTGCTTCCTGCCCTGCTCCTCCTTCCCTCAGAGCCTCGGGCTTTGCCTGTGGCCCCACGATGAGGTAATAATTCCCTCTCCCCTCCATCCCTCTCCTGGAAGGTGTTTATGGAAGTTTTCCTCCCCCCTGAGCACTCCTGGCTGCTCCCATCCTCTCCCTGCACGGATGGACCAGAACCATCCCAGCAACAGGACTGGGATTATCCCACCCAACATTGCTCAAAATCCAGGAGAAAGAGTCAAAATGTCCCTGGGCATTGCAGGAACACCCCCGGATCAGAGCTGCAGCCGGGATGGTGAGGGCACGGGAGGGGAGTGGCTCCAGCAGTGGGGAAGGATCGATCCTCACTTCCCAGGGACAGCCCCTCGGAGCTCCTCGGTGACATTGTGACATGCCCACCTCCGGAGCAGGGAGAAGCGTCTGAGGGGCTGCCTGTGCTGCAAATGAAACATTAATTAATTTCCCAGCAGGAAGGATATAAATAACGAGATCAGATGGTGCCACTCATTCACGAGGGCTGATGGCAGCAATTGCTGCTCCCGGCTGCTGCCACCATCTCCTCTCCCGGCAGAGCTTCCCAAAAACACAAACGGGACAGGGATGTCCCGCCCCCCATCCCGGTGTCCCATCCCCCATCCCGGTGTCCCCAGAGCTTTGGGCTGGTCCCAGCACGTGGGTCCCTCCTTGGGGACCTGCCAGGGGCTGTGGGTGGGGATTTGGGGGCAGGAAGGTGGAATGTGCAGGAAGGGAAGGGAAGGGATGGTGCTGCCCAACAGCCAGGAATTCAGCCTGGATGGGATCCAGGGAGCCGTGGAGTCACTGAATCATGGAATGGGTTGGGATGAGCCTAAAGCCCATCCAGTGCCACCCCTGCCAGGGCAGGGACACCTCCCACTGCCCCAGGCTGCTCCAAGCCCCGTCCAGCCTGGGCAGGGGCAGCCCCAGCTGCTCTGGGCACCCTGTGCCAGGGCCTGCCCACTCTCCCAGGGAACAATTCCTCTCCTCGTTCCCAAGATCCCATCCAGCCCTGCCCTCTGGCACTGGGAGCCATTCCCTGGCTCCTGTCCCTCCAGGCCTTGTCCCCAGTCCCTC
>JAYDZK010000025.1:1253739-1266248 GCA_034509185.1 Euphonia xanthogaster
CCTTCCTTCCTTCCTTCCTTCCTTCCTTCCTTCCTTCCGTCCTTCCCTCCTTCCCTCCTTCCGTCCTTCCCTCCTTCCCTCCTTCCCTCTTTCCTTCCCTCCTTCCTCCCTCCCTGCTCTCCCTCCCCTGTGATTGAAACGGGGCCTCCTGGGAGACGTGAACTCATCACAAGCAGATTCCCCGGGATGGGAGCAAATGAAATGTAACAAATCTCCATTTGCAATTTTGGGGGCACGTGACTGGAATGGGAATGGGGCTGCCTGAGCTCTGCCTCGGTGCCTGCTGCTGCTGCTGCTGCTGAAATAAACCCTTTATCACCTTCATCCTTCATTCCCAGCACAGGGAAATGGCCCAGCCCGCCCAGTGAGCCCCGGGTTCTGCTTCCCACCGGGCCAGGAGGGAGCAGATTTCATCCCGGGCTTTTCTGTGCCCCCTGTTCTGAGTGGGGATTCTGGGGGGGCTGTGGTTGGTGCTGTGGAAAAGCTTTCCTGGGGCTTTCCTGTGGAAAAGCTTTCCTGGGCCCATGCTTGGCCAGCCCTGGGCATGCATTGTGCCGTGTGGTGCCATTCCCTGCCATGCCATTCCCTGCCATGCCATGCCATGCCGTGCCATGCCATGCTGTGCCAACCACTCCCAAAGTCCCCTTGGTTCCAGCCCTGCCTGCCACAGCTCCCTGTGGTTTCACTGGGAGCCACCAGCATCTCCCTCTGCCCACAGGGCAGCATTTCTCCCTCAACAAGGCCATCCCAACCCCAGGCTGTGGCCCCTGGATCCCTGGAAGTGCCCAAGGCCAGGTTGGACAGGGCTTGGAGCAGCCTGGGATGGTGGAAGGTGTCCCTGCCCACGGCAGGGAGTGGAATGGGATGAATTTTAGGGTCCCTTCCGACCCAAACCATTCAAATTTTCTGTGGAAAAAAATCCTTGCTGGCCCCTACCCTTCAGAAGAACATCCCTGGGCATGTCTGGATCTGGATCCCATCCCACCACCGCAGGGTGGGCACCTGCTGGGCATGGAGCTCTGGGCTCATGCCAGGGGTGATTTGTTGGGGATTTTCCCCTGGATGCTGAGGATTGGGACCTTTTGTGTCCTTCCCACAGAGCTCACTGGGTGCAGAGATCACCTGGAATCCCGAGGCAGCCCCTGCAGCCCCCGGCACCGCCTCGCCCCGGGTGCCTGGGGTGTGGATTTGGGTGGGGTTTGGGTTGTTTGAGGGCAATTCTGGCTCAGTGCCCGTGGCTGATGGCCGTGCCGGGCTGCCTCTGCCCTGGGCTATAAACATCAGGAGCTTTGGCAGCCAGGGGAGCCCTCAGCCTGACGAGGAACAGATGTGACTCCACAGGAGCCTCCACGGCTCCGTGGGGCTGGGGACATGCGAGCACAAACACCAAATTCCCTGGTGGCTGCTGCAGGAAAGCCCCAGCCCAGCTCCTCATCCCCTGCCCGGCACACCCTGGTGCCACCTCTGCCCCGGGGGAACATCCCCAGGGGACACGGGGACACCCCGGGAGCCAGCCCAGCCCGGGTGGGCTGCAGGTGAGCTGTGGGCAGGAGGAGCAGGGGGGTCCCACCCAGGGATGCTCCCCAGCATCACCCTGGGAACGGGGGAAGGGGGAAATGTCCTGTCAGGAGGGGACAGGGACAGGGACAGGGACAGGGACAGGGACAGGGACAGGCAGGGAGGAGACTCAGTGACATTTGGGGGAGTCTGTGGAGGAAATGGAGGGTGGCAGAGAGGAGCTGCAGCCCCCAGCCCTCATTCTGGGGCATTTCTGTCCCTTGGGATGCAGCTCCTCCCATGGATCTGCTCCCAGCCCTGACAGAATGCTGGAGAAGGGAGCAGCTGGTGGGAGCAGCCCTGGCTTTGGGGTTGGTGCCTCACATCCATCCTGAGCCCTCAGGTTTGGGGATGGGCCGTGCCAGGCAGGGAGGGCAGCCCTCCCTGTCCCCGCTCACGGGAGCAGAGTTAATTTGGGCAGAGCGAGCAGGGAGGGGAGGCCAGGCTGTGCTAATGAGACACAGATGAATCTCCCCGGCTCCAGGGGTGTCCAGGGAGCTGTTTGTGCAGCACTAATAGCCCAGCCTGCCACAACGAGGCAGTGGAATTGTTTGTTGCTGCTAATGGATGCTGGGAGAGCTTCATCCAGCCCTCGGAGCTCCGGGCTGGCACTGGCTGCACCCCAAACGCTCTCGGGGCTCCCAGGATGTGCCCACCAAGGATGGGCTCTGTCCCTCAGCGGGGAAAGGAGCCTGGAGAGGGCCTGGGGCTCTCTCCCAGGGGTTATCCCTGCTCCAGGGGGCTGTGCAGGGCAGGGGTGGAGGAACCCTTCCATGGTGAGGGTGGGGAGCACAGGGGGAGCTGCTGCAGCTCCCTCCATCCCCAGAGCTGTGAAGCCCTCGCTCCTGGGAAGCTCCTGCTGGGAATGGGAACGCTGGGTCAGCCACTGCTCCAAGGCAGGGATGGCCAGCAGGTTCAGGGCAGCCCCATGGAAAAGGCAGCAGCCAAGGAGGGAGCCCGGGGGGAGGCCATGGGCCCAGCATGTGACCAGTGCCAGGAACTTCCCCCAAAAAACCATCCAAGGCCCAGAAGGGATGGAATGCCAGCGCTCCAGGCAGGCTCTGGGCTCTCTGTGTGATCCAGGGGCTCTCTGGGCTTTCTGCTGGCTCCGGGAATGTCTCCCTGGGGGTTTCAGCAGCAGAACACCCACAGCACTGCCTCCAACTCCCTTTCTCCTGCCAGGCCCTGCCCTGATTTGTTAAAGAAATGATGGCAAAAGCAGAAGCCACAGCGGGGACAGCTGGCTCTGACCAGCCCCTCACCCTCCACCAGCACTGGGGGTTTTTGCTGCTTTGGGGTCCAACCTGGCCCTGCTGTGGGTCCTGCTGAGGGTGACCCCCCAGCAGGGACAGAGCCAGCAGCAGCCACAGCCCCGGGTTCACACCTGAGGGCTGAGCAGAAACTGCTGAGAGGAAAGTGAGAAAAGAGCTGAGAGATGCAAACACAATGGAAAAAGTGAGTGAGCAGAGGAGCTGGGGCAGCTCTGCCTCCTGCAGCTCTGCCTCGCTTCTCCCCGGCCTGGCACAGGAGCCATTTCACTCCCTGCCATTCCCAACAGCCTGGGAGTCGCTGGCTCGCAGGCAGGGAAGCGCCAGCAGGAAAACAGAGCCGTGGGAATGAGGAGGATATTTGTTTTCCTGTCCCCAGAGCCAGCCTGCAGAGAGAGGCGCGGGGAGGTTCGGTTGGCAGCGCTGGAATCGCCTCCCGATGGGCTTGGGCTGCAGGGGGGGTGTTTAGCTGAATCACAGTTAAGTACAGGAGACACCAAACACAGCCTTAAATCCGGGCTTATTCAGGAAAGATCTTTAAGCGTGTAATTATCTTCAAGCACATGCTTAGGTGCCTTCTAACCGGGGATGCTTGGCTGAATTAGGGCCCTAATTACCGGGCTGCTCCCGTGTTTACCCCAAGCCGCGCCGTGGGCGCTGCCCTGGGACAACCCCAGCGGGGCAGACCGGGCACCCCGGCCCCGGGGAGAGCCTCGGTGTCCCCTCTGCAGCCAGCAGCTCCTGCAGGTGCTCGGGAGCTCCGGGAACGAGTGACACCAAAGCCCTCTGGGGTCCTGCTCCGGTGGGGCCTGGGATCGGCTCAGCGCTGCAGAACCTCGCCTTCCTGTTGTGCAAAGAGCCAGCGCAGCTGTATCAGCCGCGATAAACATCTGCAAGCCCTGATAAACATCTGCAAGCCGAGCAGGGCTCCGCAGGCGCTGGGGCCGGCGGGGCAGGGAGCAGCTCCGCCAGCCCCGGGGCCGCTGCCGGGCTGCCCGAGGGACGGACAGCGCGGGGGGAGAACGCCAGGGGGGCTCTGGGGATGGGGGCGAGGGGTTTGTAGCCGAGGCTTTCGTGTCACAGGCACAGGAGGCCACCCCAGGCACCCGAGGCCGCAGGAAAGCAGGAAATGAAAGCGGGTCGGGGCTCGGGCTGGTGGCTCCCGGCGGGGGCCAGAGGGGCACGGGGGATGAGCAGGGGCTGCAGGAGCCCGGTGCCAGCCCTGCCCTGGCACCCAGCGCCTCCCGGGACAGGGCTTCCCACCCTCACCGCTCCCCCTCGTGCTCTGCTGGTTTGAGGTTCTGCCGAACAAACCCAACCTGTGTCTGGGGACCCCGCGGCTCTGGGGGCTCTGTGGGGAGCCCAGAGCCCCGGGAGAGCCCAGGGTGGGAAGGTGCTCCCAGAACATCGAGTGCCAGCTGTGCCCGACCCCCAGCGTGTCAGCAGCCCTAGGTGCCACATCCGGGTGTTCCTGGGACGCTCCAGGAATGTGACTCTGGACAGCCTGTTCCA
Source organism: Euphonia xanthogaster (assembly GCA_034509185.1). Taxonomy (NCBI): domain Eukaryota; kingdom Metazoa; phylum Chordata; class Aves; order Passeriformes; family Fringillidae; genus Euphonia; species Euphonia xanthogaster. The sequence continues at coordinate 1,258,077 of JAYDZK010000025.1, forward strand.
GTGCCTGGCCAGCCTTTCCAGGAAGCAATTCCTTCTGAATTCCAGAGCAGGCTCCCTCCTGGAGCTGCTGCTTTGTGGGAGCCTCTCCCTGCTCTGCCCCGCTGCTGTCCTCCTGGTGGGACACCCTGGCCACACTCCCCTGCCCTCAGGGTGGGCACAACCCCCGGGAAAGCTGCTCTGGTGAAGCGCCCCTGCTCATGGCAACCAGATGAACTCGAAGGTCCTTTCCAAGCTGAATCCGGGCAGGATCTGGTGACTGATGGGCTGTGGGCTCTGATCTGGGCGGCTGTAGCACCCACCACGTGTCTGATGTGTGGCAGTTTGGTCCCTGCCAGGGGCGGCGCCCCCAGCCCTGCTGCTCCCGCTGGATCCCCCCAGGAGCCAGCCCTGCATCTCTGACCTTGCAGAAACTCCGCTGGGCTGCTCTCACTTCCTCCAGCGCTGCTCACCTGGGTTCAGAGGATCTTTTTCCGCGTCTGACAGGTTGCAACACCTAGCCTGGAACCAGAAGGGCGCTGATTAAAGAACAAGCGCCGCGTTTAGCGTGGTGTAATGATTTCCACCGAACTTAATGGCTGCGAAACAGAAACGAGTTATCTCTGGCACATCAAAGAGCTGGAAAAATGTAGTCAACGGTACCTCTGAGCCATTCTGCATATCAAGTGGCGAGATAGCATCGTGAATAATGAAGGATTTGCAGCAGCGAGGTTGCACAAACAGCAGTGAAGCAACGCTCACCACGCACCTCCTCCCGGGCTACATCAAAAGCCCCAAGGAGGGCGATTTCCAAAGAGCTGCCCTTCCAGCGGCGCAGGGCCGATGGCACGGAGAGGAGCCGGGGTGTGCCGCAGCCCAGCGGCCAAAGGCGGGCTTGGCACGCAAGCCCCGGCGCTGGGGGGAGCAGCCCTGGTTGTCACCGGGGCTGGCACAGCCCAGCTGAACTCCCGGTGCTCCTGGCACGATGGAGCCTCCCTCACCTGGCACTTGCTCCATCTTCCTTCTAAGCTTCCTTCTTCGCCAGTTGTTTTTTGTTCCAAATAAAAAACTCCCCAGGGGCAGCTCCTTTGTCCCTTTCCTGTCACCCTGGCAGTGCTCAGGGAAGGTCGTTCCTCTCTCTGGTTTGGAGTCACCTGGTGCTTTCTATTCTCCATGGGAATGTCCCTCAAATAAATATCGGGAGTGTGGAACTTCCCTGAGCCAGCTCTCCCTGCCCCACCCCTGGACGTGTCCAGGTCGGACCAATCTGATCTTGTGGAAGGCAGGGGTGGAAGGAGATGAAATTCCAGAGCCCCTCCAGCCCAAACCACTCTGTGATTCCATGACTGTGTGATTCTATGATTCCGTGATTTTGTTGATCCTGTGATTCCATTATTCTGTGTTTGTGTGATTCCATGATTCTGTGATTCCATGGTTCTGTGATTGTGTGATTCCATGATTCTGTGATTGTGTGATTCCATGATTCTGTGATTGTGTGATTCCATGGTTCTGTGATTCCATGATTCCGTGATTCCATGATTCTGTGATTGTGTGATTCCATGATTCTGTGATTCCATGGTTCTGTGATTCTGTGATTCCATGGTTCTGTGATTCTGTGATTCCATGTTTCTGTGATTGTGTGATTCCATGATTCTGTGATTCCATGGTTCTGTGATTGTGTGATTCCATGTTTCTGTGATTCTGGGACCCTGTAGTTCTGTGATTCTGTGATTCCATGATTCCGTGATTCCATGATTCTGTGATTCTGGGACCCTGTGGTTCCATGATTCCATGATTCCATGATTCTGTGATTCCATGTTTCCCTGCTTCTGGGGCCCTGTGGTTCCCTGCCAGGCTGTTCCCCCTGGGCCCTGTGGAGCCCTGCTGGCCCTTCACCCCGAAACGCCCTGGGGTCACACACGCCTCTGCCGTCCCCCGCCGGGAGCCCCGGAGCCGGCGGGAGGGAGGGAGCAGGGCAGGTCCGTGTGTGCCGGTGCCGCCGGGGCGCTGAGGACGCCGCACCGCCCCGGGCTGCTCCAGCCCGGACAAACCCCCCCGGTGCCCCGGCGCGGTGTCCGGCGGCCGGAGAGGGCAGCGGGTAACGCCGCTGCTGGGCGCACCTCCGCTCCGGAGCAGACATTCCCGCTGCTCCCAGCGCCCGGCGATTGCAAAGCCAAGAAAGAAACGCGCTTGACTTGCAAATGGAGTTGGGCAACGAGCGAGGCTCGGCGGCGGCGGCGGCAGCCCCGGGGCTCGCTGGGCCCGAGCCCGGCACGGCTCGGCTCCCGACAGGGGACTGCGGGAGGGACCCGGCCAGCCCCGATCGTGGTTTCGCTCCAGAGCTGCAGCCCGCTTTGTTAATCCCTCTGGTATTTCTGGCAGCCGAGCTCGCTGCACGCCTTCCTCCCGCGCATCCTGCGGGGCCGGCCCGGCTCGGGGAGCGATTAAACCCAAAACTCTGCGGGGCTGTGGGTGAGCCCTGGGGACACCGGGCCAGGCCGGCAGGGTGACACTGAGGGGTGGCCGAGCCCCGCTCTGCAGCCGGGGGCACAGTCCCTCCCACACACATCCCAGGGGTTTTAAATGATTTTTTCCCAGTTTTACCCTCACCCGGTGCCTGCTTGTCTCGTATCCCAGGAAGAGCTGGGAATTCTGCAGAGCCTGGGTTCGAGCAGGAAAACAAAGTCGTGCCTGGACAGGTGCTCTGGCTGTTGCCTGGCCTTGCCATGGGCAGTAGGGCCATCCTGACCCTGGGCAGCAGGAGTTCAGGGGTGGAAATGCAGATTTCAAGGATGGAAATGCAGATTTGTGGCCTCTCCTCCTGCCGGCTTTGCCTCTCGGAGGCGGATCCCCACTGCCCACCCTGAGATGGAGCATTAAAGGAACACCAGGGTGGGATTAATCACCAGTCAGAATCCATCGGGGCACCAAGGCTGGCTCTGCCTTGTCTTGCAGCGCCCTTTTCCTGCAGTCCCCGTGTCCCCAGGAGCCTCATGGAGGGACCTGCTGGATGAACCAGGGCCACCAACCAGAGGCACTGGGCAAGGATCCCAAATCCCGGGGCTGAACCGGTCTGTCCTGAGCCCGGGGAGGGGGAGCAGCCCCGCAGTGGTGCCACCACGACTCCCCCAGCCCGGCTCTGCCGCTCCCGGCTCGCAGAGCACAAAGGGCAGCACAAGAAGCCGGGCTTGTTTGTGCTCCCGGGCCGGCCATGAATAAAACATCTGCGCAGCACAGGCCGCCTTTGTCCGGCCGGGATTTTAATGGGCCCCGAAGAAACGGCCGATTGTTCTTTCTGTCCCTGCCCGGCCAGGGGATGCCTCCGGCCACAGACCCTCCGCAGGACCCGAGTCCCCGCAGGGAGATGGCTCGGGTGGCTCTGGTGGCGCTGCGCTGGGGGCCTGTCCCGCCTCTGAGCTGCTCTGAGAAAAGTCTTCCTCTCCAATGAGTCAGAATGGCCGAAACTTTGGGTGTTGCAGAGGATGAAAGGTCAGGGCGGCTCACGCAGAGCTCTGCTGCACCCCGAGCCCTCCTGGGGCTGGGAGCTGGAGCCGGGACGGTTTGGGTTGGAAGGGATCCAGTCCCTGGGCAGGGACACCTTGCCCTGGACCAGGCGCTCCCAGCCCTGCCTGGGACCTGCCAGGGTGGGACGTCTGCTCCACCCGGGAGCTGACCAGGGCACCCCACACTGAGGCCATCCCAGCCCACCCCTGATCCAGTGGGGAGCATTCCTAGAGAAACCAGGATTTGCTGGAAAATTCCATCAGGCCCAGGAGTGGAAGAACTGGTTGGTTCCCCCATCCCAGAAATAACTGGGAGAGCTCCTTCCCTTCCCCCATGGAGCCACGCTGCAGGCAACAGGGGAAGCAGCGCTAATGATAGCAACAATAATCAAAATGACGATAACAATAATTAATAATAATAATGAACAATAATAAACCAGTTCACTGGGAGCCTAATTGAGTTATTTATCCTCTCCAGGGAATGCCCAGTGGAATTATTTATCCCCACCCTGTGTCTGTCCCCACAGGAGCGTGGCCCCGTGGCCCCAAGCATTTCCACGGTCATGTCCCTGTGGATGTGACACCAGTGCCACCCCCGTGGATGTGACACCCGTGCCACCACCTCTGTGGATGTGACACCAGTGCCACCCCTGTGGATGTGACACCAGTGCCACCCCCGTAGGTGTGACACCAGTGCCACCCCCGTAGGTGTGACATCAGTGCCACCCCTGTGGATGTGACACCAGTGCCACCCCCATGGATGTGACACCAGTGCCACCACCCCTGTGGATGTGACACCAGTGCCACCCCCGTGGATGTGACACCAGTGCCACTCCTGTGAGGGTGCTCAGGATGCAGAGCAGGTGCCTTGAAATAATTTATTATGAACGATGTGGCTTTTTCAATATTCTCCAAAACTCCAATTTGGACGGGTTTTCCACTTCCTGTGATTCTCTTTTCCCTGGATGAAGGCTCTCTGTGCCTGATGGGCTCAGGGAGAAGAACCAAACCCTTCTAAGGTCTGACTTTTCTGATTTTTCTTTTATTTCTTCCACCCAAAGAAACAGCAACGATTCCAGTGGCGCCAAATTGGTGCCGAAATCTTCCTCCCAAACAGGCGGGTCAGACCTGGAGCCGAGGATTTCCCGGAGTTCCCAGCCAGAGGTGATTTCAGCAGCTCCCATGGAGACATCCACGGGTGTCCCCAGCACCGCGGGGCTCCGGCAGCACCGATCCCAGATCCCAGCGATCCCAGACCCCACCGTGGAGCGCATCCACTCCGCCCGGACGAGCTCTTATAGCTCTGGGCTGTGGGGGAGGAGTGTTTTTGGGAAGGAGGAGACCTCCGGGTGCCGGCTGATCCCGGGGAGGCTCTGGGAGAGCCGGGAAGCAGCAGCAGGAGGAGGAGGAGCGGCGTACGAGCCTTGATTGCTCGCTCCAGGCGTGTTGGCTCCGCATGCATAAAAACAATAATTAAACCTAAGATGTGGGAGGATTATTAAAGGTTTTATGGCATCTAATCCTTTTTGAAACCTTTCTGTAGGCTGGAATCTGAGGCTGGAGCAATAAAAATGCAAACTACACCCAGATTCATTCCGGGCACCGTCATTTTCCCTCCCAGCCCCTGCCCTCGGTGGTTGCGGGCTGTGGGAGCCGGGCGGGAGGGAGGAGCCGGGAGAGGCGTCACCTCGTGCTGCTGAGAGCAGGAGACTGCTGGATCCTGGTGGGATCCGGGCTTTGGGAGCCTCGGGGCTCGCAGGGCTGGCAATCACACCCAGCAGGATGCAGGACCACGTGTGTGTGTGGAAATGGATCCATGGATGTCCCAGTCCCACCTCCCAGCAGAGCCCTTCAGGTGCTCCCATCCCTCCACAAACAGAACTGAGCAATTCTGGTGCCCCCACAAGCCAGAAACAAACAAATAAATAAATAAATGAAAATAAAATGCAAGCTTTAGTGCAATACCACAAGGCAGCTTTCGTGTTTCAAAACCGGGAGGAATTTTTTTCTCCTTTTTTTCCTTCCTTGTTTTTTTCTACCTCCCCTCCTTCAGGATGGCTTATCTCCATGAAATTAGTAATTGGCATTTCTTCCTGAAGCCGGGGAGAGCGCCAGTAACACCCACGCCACACTCCGAGCGAGGCCCCGCAGCCAAAGAAGCGAGGCTAATAAAAGTAATAACAAGGAATTAAACGGGAGAGGGAAGGGGAAAAAAAAAGAGAAAAAGGAGGCAGAAAGCGCTGAAATCAGATTTAACTTTCCCTTTTGCTTCCCGGCTGGTTTTGGGGTGGGTAAAGCCGTGTCAGGGGGGGCGGCGGGCGGGTTTCGGGCGCCCTTTGGGAGAGCAGGGCTGAGTCGGGGCTCTGGGTGCTCCCTGCCCCTCCCGGGCAGCCCTTCCTGCCCCAGCCCTGGGTGCAGACGCGGATTTACAAACCCCGTTTCATCTCCGCAGAGCCCCGAGGGCGGCAGCCGCAGCCTCAGCCTTCACCACCATCACCACCACCGCCTCCTCCTCCTCCTCCTCCTCCTCCTCTCCCGGAGCTCCCGGCTCGTCTGGCACGTCGGGGCGGCACCCGCAGCCAAAACAGGTTCGGGTTGATGGTTTCCAGCTGCTCATTAAGCTCCTTGGCTTCATTAGGGGTTTTTTCCATGCATGCCAGCTCATCCTGTGCGGTGCTTGGAGAGCCCAGAGCCCCTTCCAGGGCCTGAAGAGGCCCCAGGAGAGCTGCAGAGGGAATGGGATAAGGGATGGAGGGACTGGACACAGGGAATGGCCTCAGACGGACACAGGGAATGTTGGGAAGGAATCCTTGGCTGGGAGGGTGGGCAGGCCCTGGCACAGGGTGCCCAGAGCAGCTGGGGCTGGCCCTGGATCCCTGGAATGTCCAAGGCCAGGCTGGACACAGGGGCTGGGAGCACCTGGGATAGTGGGAGGTGTCCCTGCCCATGGGATGCCCTCTAAGGTCCCTTCCAACCCCAGCCACGCTGGGATTCCCTGAAATCGGCCTCCTGTGCTTATCCCGGGTTATCCAGGTGGGTCTGGTGACACGGGAGCCACCCCGGAGAGCTGAGAGGGGCAGAGGGGCCGTTCCGGGCAGGGTGTGCCCGGTGCCTCACGAGGGCTGCGGCTGATCCCTATCGGGAATCCCAAACCCTGGAAAACCACCGGGGCTGGCGGCACATCCCCGCCGATCCCGGGATCCGCGCCCGTGGGATCGGTGCGGGAGGCGCGGCCAGCCCGGCCCAGCCTCCCGAGCAGGCCGAGGCTGCTGCAATCCCGGGATCAGCCCATCCCGCTCGGTCTGGCTCCGCTGGGTCCCCCAGCAGGGACGCTGGGGCAGAAGCAGGTGCAGAAGGGGCCGGGGGGCTCCGGGGACGCTCCCGACCCTTCCCGCGGATCGGTGATCCACGCTGCTCCCCGCACGGCTCCCGGGGCGGGGTCATTCCCTGGAGAAACAGGAATTCCAGTGGGGATGGAGCACACTGTGCTTTCCAGCGACTCCCAGTAACTCCCAGTACTGGGGCTCCAATAACTCCCAGTAACTCCCAGTACTGGGGCTCCAATAACTCCCAGTAACTCCCAGTACTGGGGCTCCAGTAACTCCCAGTAACTCCCAGTACTGGGGCTCCAGTAACTCCCAGTAACTCCCAGTACTGGGGGTCCAGTAACTCCCAGTAACCGCTGCTGGTGCTGCAGGGATGGAGGAGGCTGAGCCCTGGGAAGCAGCTGGAGATGCCCCATGCCCTGACCCCATAGTGACACTCCTTTCCCATCCTTTCCCATCCTTCCCCGTCCTTTCCCATCCCTGCCTTCCCTCCCATCTCTCCCCCAGCCACACGGGGCATGGAGCAGAGCAGGAGCATCCATGAGAATCCATCAGGAGCTCGGGGTTGGTGCGGCTGTCCCGGTTCAGGAGCACACGCTGTTCCTGGGGCTCTCTGAATCAGGGAGTGGCTGAACAGGTCTGGGTAGAGCCCGGGCTAAAATCCCTCGGGATTTGGGCACAGGCTCGGCACCATCCCAGCTCCCTCCTCCGCCATTCCCACTTCCCCTGGCAGTCAGGCCCCAGGGAACTGCTGTGATTTTTATTTTATCTTTCCTTTCCCAGCAAAGCCCAGAAATTGCCATGGATGGATCGGGGGCCCGGCAGTCTGGACAGGTCCCATTTGCCGAGCTCCTCCTGCCTGGTGTCCCCGGCTGGAGCTTCCATCATCCCATTACACGGCTGCCAGAGGAAGGGAGGAACAAATTACCCCATAAATCAGCTCCTGCCAGGGCAGGGACAGAGCCAGGAGGCTGCTCCGGAGAGGGATGGAACAGAGGGGGATGGAGGCGGGCTGGGAAGGCTGGGGAGGGCTGAGCTGCACCCGGAGTGTGTGCTGGACTGGGCTTGGCTGGGCCGGGATAGTGCATGGACTGGGCCGGGACGTTCCTTGGATCTTGCCTGGACATTCCATGGGCTGGGCCTGGATCCGTGACTTTGCCTGGCACTCTGTGAGCAGCACTGGGGTTCTCCATGGGCTGGGCCCAGACACTCCATGGACTGTGCCTGGATGTTCCATGGGCTGTGCCTGGATGTTCCATGGACCAGCTTTGCCTGGACGCTCCCTGGGCTGTGCCTGGACTCTCCATGGGCTGTGCCCGGACTCTCCATGGACTGTGCCTGGATGTTCCATGGGCTGTGCCTGGACT
>JAYDZK010000025.1:1279028-1291770 GCA_034509185.1 Euphonia xanthogaster
ATCCCATCCCATCCCATCCCATCCCATCCCATCCCATCCCATCCCATCCCATCCCATCCCATCCCATCCCATCCATGGGGATGCAAAGCTGCTCCACCACCAAAGTTTTCAGGGCAGCACTTTCATCTGGTAAATAATTTCTTGTGGATTTGCATGAGGGTTAAACTCCTGAGCTGGGCCTGCTTCAAAGGGCTGTGCCCAGCCGACTCCGGAGTGGGAATTCTGCATCCTTGGAGCAGCCTGGAACCAGTCTGCCCTGTTTGGGAATGCCAGGACTATCCGAGCTGCTTATTTAAAGCTTTAAAAAGCGCCCGACTTCCTTGAAGTCATTAAAGCCTAACCTTTAAACTCCAGGAGTCTAATGGTTCAAGCCAAGCATAATGTTGAGGCACATCTGTGATAAATCTGCTTTTAATCTGCACGGAGTGCTTTCCGTGGATTCCGAGGTGAACGTATGAGGTGTTGGCTGAACACACTGAGTGCCAGTAAACCCCCCCCTCCACCATCGTAATCCATTACCTTTTACACAAAGCAGCATTTAGTTTTATTAACTACTGAAATATACTGAAAACTGTTAAGAAAGCAGCGTGTAAATCTCGGAGATTCATGCTGCTTGATTTTATGGAGGCCTAATTCCTCGCCAAGGCAGCAGCCAAGCCCTTGGGCCCGCGACTTAATCGCTTGTAGCTGATTAACAGCGACCTCCCGCCTCATTCCGGGGATGCCGCCGAACGAGGGGTGGAGGGGGCTCTGCTGGGACCCCACCCCCGGCAGCCCAAAATCCGCCCTGCAGCGCCTCGGCTGCGGCTCTGCAGGTGGGGATTGGAACTGGGGAGGGATCATGGAATGCTGGGATGGTCGGGGTGGGAAGGGACCTGAATGTCACCCAGTGCCACCCCCGCCGTGGCAGGGACGCGTGGCAGTGTCCCCGGAGCCCGAGCCCAGGGTGATCCCCGCGCTGCTCCCGGTGCCGAGCAGGTCAGGGAGGCTTGGGCTGCGGTGCTGAGCTCCATCCCCCGATCCTTGCTTCTCAGCCAGCACGGCTAATTGTCAGGAAAACAGGGGGGAAAACCCTGTAAGCCGCAGCAAACGCCAAACGTGGGAATAATTAAAAGATAGAGCGGGCCGGAGAGCCAGCACACGGGTGGGTGGATTAGAGACGTGCCCGGGGCTCTCTGGCCGGGCTCCCCCCGGCCTGGGGAGCAGGGGGTGTTGGTCGGGGTGCCAGCAGCACCAGCAGGAGCTGCAGAGCCGGGCACGGCCGTGGCAGGAGGCAGCTCCGCACGGATTTGCCAGGGCACGGCTTGATTTTAATAAAAAGCTAAATTGAAAAAGGTTGTTGGGAAAGCTGTTCCAGATCTAGAGGGAAATAACTCCGGCTCAGGGCTGAGGAAGCCAAAATGTGTTTCGGTTCTTTCCACTTTTGGAAGAACTGTCGAGTGTTGTTGGGTTTTTGTTGTTTGTTTTGTTTTTTTTTTCTCTTGCTCTCTCCCCGTTCCTCCCCCTCCTGTGATTATTCAATTTGCCATGAAAGCTGGGACCAAACCAAACCCTCGGTGCCAAAACCTCCGCACTTGGAGAACATTTGGGCCCGGAGCTGGAGCTTAAATTACATCTCGCACATGGCCCCAGCCGCACCGGATTCCAGTCCAAGACACACACGAGTTCCTGGTTGTTGAAACCCGGCTCTGAAGGAGCCGCTCTCCGCCCGGGGGGTTCTCTGTCTTCCCAAAGCCAGGGGAAAAAAAAATATCCCGGTGCTCTGGAACGCGTTCCTCACGCAGGGACCTCCAGGGCCGGCTGGGGCCGCGGGGCCGGGGCCGCCCTTGTGGGGGATTTGCAGGTTTCTGTCCCGGGGTGGATTTGGGGTCCCTTCTCGCTGGGCTGGGCCGCCTCCCTCTCCCCTTTTCGCTAGGAAAGGCCAGAGAGCAGCTCCTGCTGGGACCTCAGAGCCCCGGGCCGGCGACAGCGGTGCTGGCCGTGGCGACAACGAGCTGGGAACAGCGCTGGCCTCGGGAGGAGGCGCTGGAGCCACCCCCGGGGCCGTTCCCGATGGGATCGGCCTTTCCCGGGAGCCGGCTGAGCCTCTCCACCCCCCATGTCCCGCTCCATCAGGGGGTCTCCCTGCCCATGGGGCCATCCGAGCCATGGCCAGCAGAGCTGTCCCCCGGGCCCTCTCCTTTCCCACCTCTCCAGCTTCCCTTTCCCCGCCGCATTCCCACATCCCTCCCCACTCCTTTGCCTCCGCCACAGCCACAAACGAGGCGCATCCTCCTCTCCCGGAGCGCATTCCCGGGGAGCTCCGGGCCCGCTCGGAGCCGCTCAGGGCGTTCCGGGGCCGATTGCCCCGAGATGCTGCGGTTTAACAATTGACAGCTCGTTCCAGCCGCGTTTGCATCTCCCCGCTGCCGAGCTGGAGCTTCAACCTCCCGCACCCAGAGCGGCGCGTCCGGGCGGGCTGCGGGCTCCGGGACCGGCTCCGGGCCTCGCCGGGGCTTGGGGCACCGATGATGCCCCGGGCCGGGCCGGGGGCTCGGCTCGGCGGGAGGGACCGAGCCGCGCCAGCTCCGCCGACCTCGCTCTCCTTTGAACGCGCTCGTCCCAATTATCCCCAATTCCCGGCGGAGCAGCAGAAGCCAGACAGCTTTGAACCTGCGGGAGGATTTGTGCCGGTTCCAGGTGGGAGCAGCCCCAGCCACATGGAAAAAAAAAAAAAAAAAAAAAGGTATTTCTGGAGCTATTAAAGAAGTGCCTTTAATGGTTTAATAAAATAACAGCGCGGGAACAAGCCCTCTCTGATGTCCAGACCGGATTCCTCCAGAGCATCGTCCGGGAAGGATTTTCCAAGCAGCCTGGGATGTCCCTAACGAGCTGAAAGGGACCCGGGAGGCTCCTCACGGTCCCTCCGAGCTCGCCCAGAAGGACGAGGTGAGGGAGCATCCGAATGTGGAACAGCAGAGCCATAATCCCATTTATTTTGGGATTTATTTGGGGCTGTCTGGTGCCCCTTTGCAGGCTGGCTCGGGCAACTTTCGTCGCTCTCTTAAAGCAAGAAATAAGAACATTCATCATCTAAGCAGGAATTTCTCAGGCTCCAGAGGCATCATTTGGGTTTGGGGCCGCTGCAGGTTGGGTCCCAAACCCCCTCAATGAGCTGGAACCGAGGAGTCAGAGCTGTTGGAGCGGCTGATGGTGCCACAGCACGAGGGTGATGGGGCCAAATGAGAGATCCCAAAGAGCCCGGCAGCTCCAGTGAGCCCAGAGCCCTCGGAATCCCAGAATCCCAGGATGGTTTGTGTTGGAAGGGACCTTCAAAGCCCTTCCAGTGCACCCAGGCACCCCTTCCACCAGCCCGGGCTGTGACTGCCCACCCCTGGAAATGTTCCAGGCCAGGTTGCTCGGGGCTTGGAGCGCTCTGGGATGGTGGAAGGCGTCCCTGCCACGGCAGGGGTGGGATGGGATCAGCTTTAAGGTTTTCTTGCATTCCAAAGCATCCTGGGGCTCCATGAACCAGAGCCGGGTCCTCGTCCTGCTCCGTGCAGCCAGAGCACGAGGCCAGGCAGCCGAAGGTGTCCGAAGCAGAGGGAGCCCCGCGGCTCCATGGCCGTGCTCCCTGTGCAGCCGTGGGCGAGCGCTGCCCGGGTCAGGAGCGTGGGCTTGGCTCCCGGCTCAGCCCCGGGCTGGTTACACAAGGGGAGCAGAGCCGGGGCCGTCCCAGCCGGCTGGGCTGGGAGCTGGGAGTGCAGAGCACCCGCAGGGAGCCGTGTTTGCCGTGGCTGCCCGGGAGTCCCAGCCAGGCAGAGCCCAGGAGCTGCCCACACACAGCTCCACCACCCCCGGAGCTGGGCTGCAGCTCCCTTATCCCGCCCAGACTGGGGCAGACGCAGAGCAGAGGCTGCCCACGGTGCCAAGGAGAGCAGCAAACAGCCCTTGGGTGCTGGCTGGTGCCTCCCAAACCCACATTCCAGCCCTGGAGCTGGGCTGAGGGGCAGCAGGAGCTGTGGGAGCACAGCCCAGGCACGTGAGGTGGGGTATTGGGAATTGGGAATTGTTCCCTAGGAGGGTGGGCAGGCCCTGGCACAGGGTGCCCAGAGCAACTGGGGCTGCCCCTGGCCAGGCTGGACGGGGCTTGGAGCAGCCTGGGACAGTGGGAGGGATCCCTGCCATGGCAGGGCTGGGATGGGAGGAGCTTTAATGTCCCTTTCAACCCAAACCATTCGGAATTCCATGATCCTGTGATTTGACACAGACTGGAAAGCCCTGACTCCTCAGGAGCTGCTCCCAAACACCGCAGGGAAAGGCAGCTGCTGCCCTTCCAGAGGTGGGGATGGCCTCCGTGGCCGGGATGATTCACTGGGAGCTGGGCTGGGCTCAGCTCCTGCTGCAGCATCACCCGCGGGCCCTGAGGCTGCTCCCGGCCCTGCCTCTCCCAGGCTGACTGGGGTGCAGGGCTGTCATTCCCTCGGCTCTTCCCCTGGGAATTCCCATCCAGGCTGGCCTGGGCTGTGCCCCACGCCGAGCATGGAGCAGGGAAGGGCCTGTGCCAGAGCCCCCATGGAAAGCTCCTGCCATTGGGCTGGCACGGTGGCCCCCAGGCTCCTCGGGGATGCCACAGGGATTCCCGTGCTCCCAGACCCATTCCCAGCAGTGCCCCGGCTGTCTCTGGAGTGTGAAGCCCTTCCCAAACTTCCTGGCTGGCTGACAAAGCTCTCTGGGATGAGGCGCTCCCGGGGATTTGCTGGATCTTCCTGGAACGGCCCCGCGTGTCACTGCCCTCTGGAGAGAGGGGACAGAGAGAGGGGACAGAGGGGACAGAGCAGAGCAGGGCTGCTCCCCCCTGCAGCTGACAAGTGCCAGCCGTGCTGCCAGATCCCCAGGCCTGGCATTCCCCACAGTGCTGGTCAGACACTGAAATCCATTCATTTGTCCAAAAACAAACCCGCAGGGCTCTCCTCGTCCCACACGGGGACAAAGCCACTCCCTGTCTGCTCCTGGGGCTCCCCCCATGGTGACAGAGGGCACAGCCCCCTGCCAGCCCCACAGATGGCTCCGGGGGTGGCACAGCCCCCCTGGGGTTTGCTCTGGCAAAGCAGAGCTCGGGAAGGATTTGGATTTGGGAGCAAGGCTGAGGCTGTGGCCTGAGCTCTGGTCCCCTCCCTCCCCCCGAGCTGCAGAGCCAGGACAGAGCTGAGGGAGCTGCTTTGGCCCCAGGGCGCCTGGTTTATGGTCAGGCTGCAAACCCTGGCTAAGAATCAGGAATGGGACACAAGGATGGGGATGCTGTGCTGCCCACCAGGATGGATGGATGGATGGATGGATGGATGGATGGATGGAGGGATGGAGGGAGGGATGGATGGATGGATGGATGGAGGGATGGATGGATGGATGGAGGGATGGAGGGAGGGATGGATGGAGGGAGGGAGGGAGGGAGGGAGGGATGGAGGGATGGATGGATGGATGGATGGATGGATGGATGGATGATGGATGGATGGATGGATGGATGGATGGATGGAGGGAGGGAGGGAGGGATGGATGGATGGATGGATGGATGGATGGATGGATGGATGGATGGATGGATGGATGGAAGGAAGAAGCCCCAATCCCAGTAGTGCTGGCTTTGGGTGAGCCATGGGATCAGTGCTACCAGCTCCACAGTGACAATCCCCCAAGAGAGAGACCCCAAGGAGCCCAGCAGCTCCTGGGAAAGGCAAAAGGAGGTCCCAAGGAGCCCAGCAGCTCCTGGGAAAGACAAAAGGAGGTCCCAAGGAGCCCAGCAGCTCCTGGGAAAGGCAAAAGGAGGTCCCAAGGAGCCCAGCAGCTCCCGGGAGCGGCGCTGAGCCCGGGCTGCTCCCGCTGCCGGCACTCTCGTGTCTCGGCGGTGAATGTCTTCCTGCTTAAAAGCTCTCCAAATCACAGGGGCAGCTTGTTTTGACATTTGATTAGCCACAGAGAACAACTTGAGAGTGCTTGAGTGACTGAGGGAGGGAGGGAGGGAGGGATCTCCGCCGCGGGAGCGGAGCTGAGCGCTCCGGCCTTTCCCGGGAGCGGCACCGGGCAGGGGCGGCGGGCACCGCTCCAGGCGAAGACAAGTGGGCTGCCGGGAGAGGCGAAGGCGAGGAGAGGAAGTGGTGAGTGAAGTCAGCTGAAAACAGTTTCTTCTGCTAGCTCTGACTCATAAATTTCATTAATACCCAGGCAGCAGCATCCCCCCAGCCCTGCGCGCAGCCGGAGCGGGATCCGGGACGGAAAGCCCCCCACGCCGAGGGGCGACCCCCTGTCCCGACCTCCCTGTCCCGACCTCCCGGTGGCCTCCGCACGTCCGTGAGCGTGCCCACCTCGTGCCCACCCCTTGTCCGGCCGCCGACAGCGCCCCGCGGTGTGGGAGCCGCTGCCGGGCCGAGAGGGGTTCGGGATCATCCCCCCACCCGCCGCCTTCCCGCAGCCCTGAACTCCCCGGGGTTTGTTTTCTTTCTCTGCCCAGACCTACAACAAGTCGTGTCAGGCCGGTGGTGACACTGCAGGGCTGTTTTGCTTTCCCTCGCTATCATCGCTATCAAGTAGGAGTTAACAGCTCTTGTTTATACAATGCCTATCTGGCCAGGGGCTGATTTAATACCTCCCACTTCTTTTAAGTGCAAATAGACTCTAATGTGTGTATTAGGCTACTTGAGCGGCTGTTCTGCTGAAATACTCGCTTTCCAAATAACTTATCTGCAGTTAATGCCGGCCAGAGGAGAAGAGCAAACTTCTTAAGAATTTAGCAATAAGAAAAAGAAAACAATCCCTTTAATATTCCCCCCTTCCCCGGGCTAAGCCTTTGGCCGCACGGAGCTCGCTGGGATTTCTCAGGCGGGATCCTGGGACGGTTCACGGGGCACGGCCCTGATCCGGCTCCTCCAGAGCATCCCAAAGCCGCTCCCGGCCCCGCGCGGGTACCGGCGCCGCCATCCCGCAGCCCTGCCGGCCGCTCCCGTGGCCACCGGCGGGCTGGGAGCAGTAGCCACGCCGCTCAGGCAGCGTCTGCAGCCACGCTTGGCAGGAGAGACAAAGAAAAAACCTCATCCCTGAGCGAAACTGCGGAGTTTCTGCTGAGTCACAGCCATCAGGGAATGGGGAGAGCAATTACAGCCGAAAACTGGGAAGGCATCCCAAACAAATTGGTTATAATTAACAAGTAGAAGAATAACACCAGTAATACCATTAGCAGGCCCAAAAGCCATTTGCAATATAATATCTGTAATTAGACAGTGCTCAGCAAAAGCCGGGGCTGAGCTGTTTGCCCCGGGAGGGGAGGGCAGGTGAGCCCGCGGCACCGCGGGCCGGATCCGGGGGCGGCGGGCACGGGACAGCACCCAGGAGCTCCCAGGAACATCCAGGAACATCCAGGAGCACCCAGGAGCTCCCAGGAACATCCAGGAACATCCAGGAACATCCAGGAGCACCCAGGAGCTCCCAGGAACATCCAGGAGCACCCAGGAGCTCCCAGGAACATCCAGGAGGATCCAGGAACACCCAGGAGCATCAAGGACCATCCAGGATCACCCAGGAGGATCCAGGAACATCCATGAGCACCCAGGAATGTCCAGGAACACCCAGGAGGGTCCAGGAGCAGACAGGAGGATCCAGGAGCACCCAGGAATGTCCAGGAACCCCCAGGAAGGTCCAGGAGCACCCAGGAGGATCCAGGAGCACCCAGGAATGTCCAGGAACACCCAGGAGGGTCCAGGAGCACCCAGGAATTTCCAGGAACCCCCAGGAGGGTCCAGGAGCAGCCAGGAGGATCCCAGAGTGTCCTGGCTCCAGCCATGGAGCACAGGGGGGATGTGCAGGGCACAGCCGAGCCTGCCTTCCTCTCCCACATCCTCCAGAGGATTTAACCTCCTTGGACATTCCCATCCCTGGAATGTCTCAGGCCAGGCTGGCCGGGGCTCGCAGCACCCTGGGACAGTGGGAGGTGTCCCTGCCATGGCAGGGGTGGCACTGGATGGGCTTTAAGGTCCCTTCCAACCCAAGCTGGAGCTGCTGGGATGGGACCCGGGCTGCAGTGTGAGTCCTGGGCAAATCCCTCTTCCTGCTGTCCCCACTTCCCGGGCAGAACTTGGCAATTCCAGCTCTTTGGAGCTGTGTCCGCTGCCGGGAGGGCTCTGGGGCTCTCCCTGCCCCCAGCACCCCAGGGTGCTCCTCACCCAGCACTCCCAAATCCAGGCAGAGAAGTGTCGGGTTTGGTGCTGGGAGCGTGCCGGGGGCTCAGGGGGTTCTGGGGGGTCCCGAGCCGGGGTGCTGCCCCCGGGGCCCCCCCGGCCGTGCGGCAGCAGCCGGAGGCGCCGGGCTGGGCCGGGCACTGGCGTTGCTCAAGCGAATCCGCGGCTGAGGGCGAGGTCAGGGGAGCTGGGCTTGTGAAAGCCGCGGCAATCGGGACCTGTTGTGGCGACAGCGGCAGCCGCCTGGAGACCTCACCGGCCACGGAATGGTCCGGGGGGAAGGGACCCCAAAGGGCTCAGCCAGCCCCCGGCACGGGCAGGGACATCGCCCTCCGAGCGTGCTGCTCCTGCCCCGTGCCGGTGCCTCCCGGTGCCTCCCGGTGCCTCCCGGTGCCGCCACCACCGAGCCCCACCGGTGGTGGCCGGAGGGGCGCAGGGCTGAGCCCTCTGTGCCAGGGGCGCTGGAAAACCTCGCTGCCGAGAGCAGGGACAGCCCAGCTCCCCGCAAAGCCAAACATCCAAACATCCAAATATCCAAATATCCAAAATAATATTCAAATATAAAGAAAAATATCCAAATATCCGGGCTCGCAGGCTCCCGAGCGCTGCGCTGCCTCCCCGCTCCGAAATCCTTGTTTAGATAAACTTGAAAGCTGAAGGGAATTTGGCAGGCAGGGTCCTGCCCTGCGCGGAGGGCAGATAATGTCACCTGCAGTGTAAACACACACCGGTGACCGGGGCTGGCACCGCCTTGTCAGCGATCAAGTCACCTCTGGGGCGGCTCCCGTCACGCCGGGCTGCGCCTCGGGCAGGAGGGGACACCAGGGACACCCGTGGGTGCGGCTGTGCGCGCGTCCGTGCGCGCACGGGTGAGCGGCCGGGCATCACCTCCGGCCCCGCCGCCTCCTCCCGCGGCCTCGCAGCAAATCCGGGGAGCTGCGGCCCCTCCCAGAGCCAAGGGGACATTTCGGGGGTCCTGTGGCACGGGGACATTTCGGGGGTCCCGTCCTGACCCGTGTCCCGCAGGAGGCCGGGGGTGGCAGGGGCTTTGTGGATGTTCAGACCCTTCCAGAAGTCCCTGCCCTCATCCCGAGGGATTCTCTCTCCCTCCCTCGTGTCCCTCGTGGGGGTTTGGGGGGGCTCGGGGGGTCAGCGGGGCCGGGGGGTGGCAGTGGCAGTGCCAGGGAGCATGGGGACAGTGGCTGATCCCGCAGAGGGGTTTTGGGAAGGGGAAGGGGAAGGAAGGGCAGCTCGGACGGTTTCCCAGAAAGGCTGCTGGGGACAGGACAGCGTCACCAAGTGTCACAACACGCGTGCCCAGCAGCTGAGCCCGAGGTTTCTCCCCGGACGTGGGGAGGGAACATCAGCTTCCTTTCCCGGCTGTGCCACCTCACAGGGTGCCAGGAAGGGGACAGAGCCACCCTTGGAGCCGTGACATCCCCACATCGTCCCCAAAACCCCAATCCTCCCGCTCTCCACGGGGACACCACCCCATGGGGAGCTGCTCTTTGCAAGGCACTGGGATGGTGACACTGAGCACCACTCGAAGCCTTCATCCTCATCCTCATCCCCACCTGGAGGGGGCTCCATCCTCGGGACAGGAGGGACACCATGTCCCCATTGATGTCCACACTCGAGGCCAGCTGGGAGAGGAGACAGCAGCTTCTCCCTCTGAGGCTTCTCCCAAGATCCTTCAGAAAAAGAAAACCCAACTCGGAAAAAGAAAAATAAGTTCTGGGAAAAGATGGCGGGTTTCTAATTGGGATGTGCAAATATCAATTTAAGCAGACCTTAAATCAATATGAACCAGAACGTTTCCTTTCACCCCTAATCGTTCTTTTGATTTTTTTTCTCCCCCAACCAGGTGAGTTTTAATAAGCTAAAATAAAGCATCTCCTCTTTCAGTGCAGTCCCAGCATGAGGAATATCAATTAACAGAGCCATCCTCGGCCGTTGGAGTTCACCACAACAGCGCTGGAGTTGCGGCTCGATGGGAATGGGAAGAAAATTACAACCTTTTCAGGGAAACCATTAAGTAAAAATCAGAATTTGTCCATAAGTACCACAGGGGGAGGGGCACAGCCCAGCTAATGGCTTCTATTTTCAGCAATAAAGTGGATTTTCAGTGCAAAATCGCCGCTTTCTGTTCCTCTCCCAGTGGCCTCACGTCCCCTGAGTCTGGCCCCGGAAAGTCCCTGGGACGGAGAGTCTGGCTCGGCCCCACCACGGGAATCACCCCCTTTTCCACATTTTCCAGCTCTGTGGGTACAGAGTGAGGATTGGACAGAATCCTTGAACCCTGGAGTTATTTCAAAGGGACCTTAAAGCTCATCCAGTGCCAGCTCTGCCATGGCCAGGGACACCTTCCAGTGTCCCAGGTTCCAGCCTGGCCTTGGGCACTGCCAGGGATCCAGGGGCAGCCCCAGCTGCTCTGGGAATTCCAGCCCAGCCCCTCCCAGCCAGGAATTCCCAATTCCCAATATCCATCCCTGCCCTCTGGCAGTGGGAGCCATTCCCTGTGTCCTGTCCCTCCACCCCTTGTCCCCAGTCCCTCTCCAGCTCTCCTGGAGCCCCTTCAGGCCCTGCAGGGGCTCTGAGGATTCTCTGGATCCTTCTCTTCTCCAGGGGAACATTCCCAGCTCTCCCAGCCTGGCTCCAGAGGGGCTCCAGCCCTGGAGCAGCTCCGGGGCCTCCTCTGGCATTGCTCCAGCAGCTCCAGGTCCCGCTGATGCTGGGATCCAGTGGGGTCTCACCGGGGGGCAGAGGGGGACAATCCCCCCTTTCCTGCTGGGAATGAGCTGGGGAGAAGGGCAGAGTGCTGAGGAAGGGCAGCGCGTCCCATTCCCAGGCCCTGCCCAAGGGGGGGATTCCCAGGTGCTGTTCCCTTTGCTTTGGGGTCTCCTGGGAGCCATGGCAGTGTGTGACCCCGGGAGCTCGGCCGCGTCCCTCCGCTAAATCCCAGTCCCCTTGGGCCCCCTCGGAGAGGGCGCTTTGCAGGGGGAAAAGGACCACGGAGGTTTCCAGGCTTGCTCCTTGACATGGATTTTTGTTTCTCTGGCACTGGCAGTTCCAGGAGCTGCTCCTGCTCCGAGTGCTTCGGGGAGCTGTGCTCCCACATTATCCCAGCTCCCAGCATCTGCCTGACAGGGGGGGTTTGCACCACAATGGGGGTCCCCATGGGTCACTCGAGGGACACCAGGGGACATCCCAGTGGACACCCCAATGGACACTCATTGTCCATCCCAATGGGTGTTCCAATGGATACCCCAAGTGATGGACACCCAATGTCCATCCCAATGGGTGTTCCAATGGATACCCCAAGGGATGCACACCCAGTGTCCATCCTGATGGGTGTTCCAATGGATACGCCAAGGGATGCACACCCAGTGTCCATCCTGATGGGTGTTCCAATGGATACGCCAAGGGATGGATACACAATGTCCATCCTGATGGGTGTTCCAATGGATACCCCAAGGAATGGACACTCAGTGTCCATCCCGATGGGTGTTCCAATGGATACCCCAAGGAATGGACACCCCAATGGACACTCAATATCCATCCCAATGGATGCCCTTGTGGATACCTCAAGGGATGGACACCCCAATGGACACTCAATATCCATCCCAGTGGGTGTTCCTGTGGATACCCCAAGGGATGCACACTCCAATGGACACCCAATGTCCATCTCAATGGGTGTTCCTGTGGATACCCCAATGGATCCCCAACATCACCCTGATATACCCCATGCAGTGCAGGGGATTCACAAAGAGCCGCTGCCTCGACAGAAGAAAAGTCCCCCCAAAAAAACCCGAAAAGCGGCAAAATGAGGGAATTGGGAAGAGCTGGGACTGGCGGAGGAGGCGGGAAGGGCGCGGGGGCAGCGGCCGCGCGGTGACTCCGCTCCGCGCTCCATCCGCTCCGCGTTTTGCGGCGCTCCGGCCGCGCCCCACGTGGGGCAGGGGCGTGGCCGGGCGGCGGCAGCCAATGGGCAGCGCCGGGCGCTGACAGCGCTCGTCACGTCAACAACCGGAACGCGCCCAATTAGCGGCGGGCGGGGGAGGGAGGGGGGCCGGGGCACCCCCGTCCCGCACCCGGGGGTCAGCGGGGCGCCCGCACCCCCGCGCCGGGGAGCGAGGAGCGGGGCGGCATTTCGGGGCGTTTTGCCTCCTGTTTGTTGTTGAAGCGGCGGCGTTTCATTCTTGTCGAGAAAGCGGCGAGGCGCGGCGTTGCCGCAGAGATCGCGGCGGTGCCGCGGCCCGCCCGGCTCGGCGGTGACAGATTGTTTGAGCTGGAGGAAGCGCCGGCCCGGGCTAATTACGCCGCCATGGCGGGCGGGCGGCGGGCGGGGGCTGCGCGCCGGCGGCCCCTCGTGGCTTTGATTGACAGCGCCGCTCCCCGCGGCCAATAGCGTTGGAGCGGCGGCCCGCTCCGCGCCGTGATTGGCGGAGCGGCGCTGAGCGGCGCGCGGCCCCACGTGGGGCGGAGGCTCCGTCTGACGCGCGGGCGAGCGGCCATTTTGTGCGCTGTGTCGGGCCAGGCCC
>JAYDZK010000025.1:1347792-1358289 GCA_034509185.1 Euphonia xanthogaster
CGACGCTCTTCCGATCTCCCAGGGCGTCCCCAGGGTGTCCCCAGGGTATCCCCAGGGTGTCCCCAGGGTGTCCCCAGGGTGTCCCCAGGGCGTCCCCAGGGTGTTCCCAGGGTATCCCCAGGGTGTCCCCAGGGTGTCCCCAGCCACCAGGGGCGTCCTGGGCGCCCGTCCCCCCAGCGTCTCTCCGGGATGAACAGTGTGGGATTCTTGGGATTGTCCTGTGCAGGGCCAGGATTGCACTTGATGATCCTCGTGGGTCTCTCCCAGCTCAGGATATCCCACCATGCCATGATTCCAAGATCCTGCTGCAGCCAGCACCCCCTCCAGCCCCATCCCAGCAGGAATCTGACTCATCCTCTCCTGCCTGGATCACACCTGCCGTAAATCCAGGTGGGAATCACTGCCCGGCTCCCAGCCCGCTGGGAAAGGTGAACAACCAGACCTTGTTTGGGGGAAATTCCTTCACCGTGAGCTTCCCCATGGAAATCAGGGCATCCCAGCATCCAGGGCCTGGCCCTGTTTGTCCTCCCAGTTTTCCCAGTCTGGGCCCAGTAGGGCTGGGCTGGTGTTGCCCAAGGCCTCTGTCCTGACACCGTCCAGCGGAGAAATCTTGGAGCCAAGGCTCCATAAATTCCTTATTAGTCACCCCGAGCTGCATCCCACGGCTCTGGAATAGCTTCAGGCTGAGAACAGGCCTCTGAAAAGCCATTAAAAATCCCGGGAAATAAACAGAGAGGGGGAGAAGCCAGACCTGGGTCTGCTCTGAAATGCTGGGAGGTTTCCTGTGGAGGGGGTTGGGAAGAAATCCAGCACTTGTGGAATTCTCTGGAAGGTGCCTTTGCACTGCCTGGGCTGGCTGTTCCTGGGCTAGCCACAGGAAAACAGGCAGAAATTCAGGGATTACTCCATGCCTGACAGGGCAGGAATTCAGGGATTGCTCCATCCCTGCCAGGACAGAGCCTGGATGTGCCTCTGGAGGAGGAGACATTGTCCAGGCCTTGTCCTTTGTTCCTTCCCTGTGTTCAGACCTCAGTTACAAATCCCGGGAATGTGGGAGCCTGCGGATGATTCCAGAGGCTCTGGAACAGCCCCGTCCCCGCTGTGTCCCCAGCCCTGGGGGAAAATCCACTGCCCTCAACAGGGACCCCACGCAGGGACCCCACCCAGCTGACGACCCAGAGGAGGAAGCATCACTTCCCAAAGATCCAAGGAGTATCCCAGGGATTCCAGGGGCAGGTCTGTGCCCCAGGCAGCTGTGCCACATCTGCCCTGTCCTGGGTGTGCCCTGGGCTTTCCTTACATCCCCAGCTGCTTCCCAAGTGTCACTTTGCATTTCCGGTGAGTGAGGGATCCCTTTCTCATGGAATTGTCCCTCAGTATCCTTTGTTTTTTTTTCCTGACTCCCGTGAGAGGAAATCCAGCCCTGGCACAGCGAGTCCCCATCCCTGGGGGATGAATATCAGTTGTGGCACTTGGGGACACGGCCAGGGGTGGCCTTGGCAGGGCTGGGAATGGTTGGACTCGATGGCCTTAGGGGGCTTTTCCAACCCAAATGATTCCATGATCCTACAGAGAGCTGCCCATCCCTGCTGGTGTGCCCTCACTGCTGTTTTGTCACCCAGAGCCAACCCCTGTCCCCAGTCCCACCTTCCCAATGACCTGCAGAGCAAAACGCTCCAATCCCAGCATTCCCAGACCCAGGAGCGGAGATTTCCCACCCCGGAGCTCCATCCTGGCGAGGCAGCAAAGCCAAACATTTTGTCAGTGCTGACAAAGCTGAGCTTTTAGGAAAGGTGGGGGGAAAAAAGGGAAAACAGGGAAAAAAAATTAATTGGGACAACTTCCAGCAGGGAGCCCGGTGTGCTGGAGGCAGGAGAGCCATCCGGAGCAGGGAATGATTTAGAGGGAAGCAGGGAGAGGATTTGGGAAACCATGGCACCGGGTCCCCACGGTGCTCATTAAGGTTGTACAGATTGCAGCTCCCAGCTCTCCAAAGTGCCCGTTATTAATCCATAAAAACATTGCCCGAGCGATTGAATCCGATGATTACTGGAGCAGGCAAACACGGGAGATGGGAAAATATCCTGGCGCTCTCCTGCAAGGCTCTGGGAGCAGGGAAAGAAAAAAAAGATGGGAGAAAAAAAAGGAAAATGATGTGAAATATTAATGAGAGCTGTTTGCCCCCGGGCACGGAGCTCAATCCAGGCTTTCCCGGGGACATCCAGTGGAAGAGCTGATTACCAGGGATAAACATCCCGAAATATTCGGGATCTTTGGATTTCACCTCTGGCGTGGCCGCCAAAGCCGATTCCCTTATCAGCCCTCTGCAGGCGCGGCCCCGGGGGATCCGGAGTGCTGGGAATGATGGAATTAACACCGGGATGAGCCTCTGGAAGATGGCACGGGGGCCTCGGGCAGAGCAGGGGATTTATTGCCGGCTCGGATCCCTGGAAGTGCAACCAATGGATTGAGGACACCTCAGGAGTGCCAACAATTTACAGGGAATTGGGGAAGGAGGAGCACCCACGGCGCCAGGCGGGGCTGGAAGCGCCATCCCGCGGCTCCCAGGGATGTGGGAATGTCCCCGGCAGCACTCGGGTTGTGCTAACTGGGATCGGGTCTGGTTGTCCCAGATGGAGCTGGGAATAGAACACCCACAGCACTGGTTTTCCGTGGCTGTTGGACAGGGATGAGCTCCCGGCGCCGCCGGACAGGGGACACCGAGGGTGACGTCACACAGCGCCACCTGAGCACGGGCAGGGAGCTGCCACACCCTCACACCTCACCTTTCCCGCCTTTCTCCCAACATTCCCTTCCCAATTTTGCGCTGTTTTTCCCTGAATCCCAGAATCCCAGAAGCTGGAAAAGCCCTCCAAGGCCATCGAGTCCAGGCTGTGCCTGATCCCCGCCCTGTAGCCAGCCCAGAGCAATGAGTGCCACATCCAGGAATGCCTTGGGCATTCCTAGGGTAATTCCTCGGGAATTACTCAGGGACGGGGACTCCAAACCTCCCTGGGCAATTCCAATGCCTGGCCACATTTTCCATGAAGAAATTCCCACCTGGAATGGTTTTGAGGAAACAAATGGTGCTGCTGATGGGAGAACAGCCCCATTCCCACTGGGATCTAATGTGAGAACAGCCCCATTCCCACTGGGAGTCAATGGGAAAACTCCCACCGAGGAGGGAGCCGAGTTCCACAATCCCCAGAAACAAGGGAGCTGGGATGCAGCGGAAGAGCTAAAATTATCCCGAGAGCTCGTTAGCGAGACGAGGGAACATCCAATAAAGTGACATTTTCCTTGTCACACGTTGCACTTGGAGGGTTTTCTGTCCTTGGCAATGGATTTGCCGCTCGGAGGTGCTTCCCTTCTGCTCAGCCACCGAGCCCGGGCTCATTAGGGAATTTTTAATTAGCTTTTCTTTTACAGGGAGACTGGGATTGAAGTTTCCACGTGAGCTGTGATTTGTAGACATTCCCATTAAAATCCCAGTTTGTCTGTGGCCGCTCCTCAGCTTGTCTCCATCCAGCACTGGTGGTTTATTTGTTCAAATCCCAGTGAATCCCAAAAGGTTTGTGGAATCCAGCCCGTCTGGATCCTCGCTCAAGGAGACAGGTTACTCATTCCTTGGGCTTTTCTCATATAAAAGGTTCCATCCGGCCAATCCATGAGTAAAACCAGGACAAGGAGCACCAAGCCCAGCCAAGCCAAATTCCCAGACTACAGTGAAGTTCATTCATTCATCCCGAGGGATGAGGCAGGGAAAGGAATCCCGACGGCTTTGGGAGAGAATTCCAGAGAAAACAAAGGCCTGACCTCAGCATATAAGGACTTGGGAATTACCAGCCCATTCCAGGCCAGATAGAAGGGAGGAGAAAGGGGAACTGGGAAAAGCCTCCCTCTTTCCCGAAATCCTGCCTCAGGTTTTCATGGATAAATTAAATCCTGGAATTGTCACTGGCCCAGGAAGGAAATCACTCGGAGCTGTGATGTTCCAGAGGCACGTGGTGGAAGGGGAGGGGGAGAACACGATGGGGAGGAGAGGGATGTCAGGATGGAGAGGGCAGGAATGTCACCAGGAAGGGAAGAGGGATGACATGACGTCATGGGT
The DNA here is from genome assembly GCA_034509185.1 of Euphonia xanthogaster. Taxonomy (NCBI): domain Eukaryota; kingdom Metazoa; phylum Chordata; class Aves; order Passeriformes; family Fringillidae; genus Euphonia; species Euphonia xanthogaster. The sequence continues at coordinate 1,351,904 of JAYDZK010000025.1, forward strand.
ATGCCAGCCCTGGCTGAGCTTCCTTCATTATTCCCCTTTTTTTCCCCCAAAAGAAGGGGAAAATTGAAGAAACAGAAGCACAGTCCTCCCAGATTAAAGCATTCAAGGATCATTTGAATCTTGAATCTTTGAATTTGCCAAAATAAGGAGATGCTCACCTTGGAAATCTGCTGGGAATCAGGAGCGGGGCAGAGCCAAGCCAGGCTGCAAATTCCATGAGAAACAGGCACAAACCCTGGCAAGGTTTGTCTCCAGCTAAATCCAACCCTATTCCAGGGCCATCCCAAACATCTGGGGCTCGCTCAGATAAGCAGCTCCGCTTTTGGGTGGCGATAAATAAATAAAATAAATAAATAATTAAATGAATCTGTTCGGAAGCCGATAAAGCCATTGAAAAATTTATTGCAGAGCCAGAGCCTGGCCGAGATTGCAGCCTGAAAGCCTCTTCCAGCAGCAGCTCCCGCTCTGATTTCCCGGGAAGTGAAGGCCGAGCTCTCCTCACAAACCCCAGCGGGCAGCACCGATCCGGAGAAAATTTCAAGGGACGTAATTAATAAGAATTAATTAACCTGAAGGAGCGGGCTCGCTGCCGGTGGCCCGACGCGTTGGGCGAGCGAGTCCCGCGCCAGGCAGCTCTCCTCCCTCTCCCCGTTTTCCGCCGGGATGAGGAGGCGGAGGCAGCTCCGGCGCTTTGGGGAGGGCGAGGGGATGGGCCCGACAAGGCCCTTCCATGGTCCACTTCACCTTTAATGTACGGAAAGGAGTTAAAACGGGAGACAAATTCCTGGGCAGGCAGCTCCGCGCATTTTTCCCGGATTTCCTTATGCATGGATGGGCTGATGCGCGGATCCGTCACAAAACCGGCATCAAAAATTAGTCGGAGCTGTTAGGCCGGCGCAGCCGAGCAGACGGTTCGTGCTCGGAAGTGTTTCGGGAGCCTCCTTTTATTATCCGTGGATGCCTCGTGGCCTGGGATTTTCATTATCCGCACTCCACGGAGCAGCGCGGCTCCGCTGCCGCCTCCTCCAGCGCGGGCGGGCTCGTGTGGCGTGGGGTGGGATGGCACGGGACAGCATGGAATGGCACGGAATGGCTGGAGAAAGGCACAGCTTGGCACCATGGCCACCCCTCAGGCATTTTCCCGCTCCAGCTGCCCAAAACCCCCACGGAGCAGAGCTCTTGGCATCATGAGGGGTCTGCTGGGATCTTGGGAACGTTCTTGAGTGACAGAATCCTGGGATGGGATGGGATGGGATGGGATGGGATGGGATGGGATGGGATGGGATGGGATGGGATGGGATGGGATGGGATGGGAGCTCAAAGCCCATCCCATCCAACCCCTGCCAGGGCAGGGACATCTTCCACTATCCCAGGGTGCTCTAAGCCACGTCCAGCCTGGCCCGGGACACTTCCAGGGATGGAGGCACTTCCAGGGACAGCTGAGGAGGATTTGAACTCTCCTTGGAGAGCCCCATTCCATATCCCAAATCCCACATTCCCCGCTCAGGTGGGCGGGAGCAGAGCCCCAAGTCCCACCCCCACCCCACGATGCTCTGCATGGTCCATCCCCTCCAGGAGCTCCCCTGGGACTCTCCAGAATGCCCCAAACCCATCCCAAAGCAAACATCAGGACGAGGAATCTTTAGGGACAGGGAGGGATTTGGGTGTGAGCCCACCCCGAGCTGGGGCGGGAGCTCCAAGGCTCCTTCTGCGGTGACAAAAGCCACCCTAATTAGCATAATTAATGACTTTGTGGCCTCTGCAGGCTGCAGCCCCTCGTTATCTCTAATTAGGCTCCCCAGCATCTGAGCAGGGTGGAGCCATCCGTTATTCCTTAATGATCTCCCCATTCCTGGGAACGGCTCCGAGGGATGCGGAGTGCAGGGACACAAAGGACAGCTCCTTTCTCCAACGCATCCTTTCATCTCCTGGGGGAAAAAATCCCGAAAAAAAACCAAAAAAGGAAAACCCCAGGATCAGGATGGCAGCAGGAATTGCTGTCGTCCCACTGCAGCTCCTCCTGGAATGGTTTATTCCCTCCTGGAACAGGAATTCTCCTGGGATCCTGCAGCACAGGAGCTTTTAGGGCATCCAAGGGAAGCAGGGAAGGATGGAGCTGGCTGGGATCGGGATGGGGAAGGAATATCCCATTTTTCAGGAGAAGAACATCAGCACTTTGTTCCCCTTAGGGCTGCAAATCCCGGCCCTGAAAGGTTCCCTTAAAACCCCACAATCCTCCATCCAATGGCTTAAATCCCGGGATCTCTCCCTGCATCCATCGGCACGGATCCAGCAGCCATCAGCACCGCAGCTCCTGCACCATCCCTGGGCTCTTCCCAACTCCAGACCTCCCCAGTTCGGATGAATTGTGGAATTCTGGAATGGTTTGGGTCAGAAAGGAGCTTAGAGCTCATCCATTCCACCCCATTCCATGAGCAGTGACAGTTCCCACTATCCCAGGCTGCTCCAAGCCTCGTCCAACCCAGCCTTGGACATTCCAGGGATCCAGGGGCAGCCACAGGTTCTCCGTGCCAGGCGATATTCCCAATATGCCACCTACCCCTGCCCTCTGGCAGTGGGAATCACAGCCCTGCCACGAGGTGATGCCAGCAATGAGCATTCCAACGGTTTTCCAGGATTCCAAGTCCCCTCTCCGTGTCCATCCCAGCCTGGGCTCCGCATCCATCTCCGCTTTTTCCGCGAGCCCTCGGAGCCTGGGTGGGATTGGATTCAAATGTGCCAAAGGATCCTCATTTATCCCTGCCAGCTCCCAGCCTCCTCCCTCTCCGCTCCTGTTTTCCTCAGTCGCTACCTTTATTTTTGCAACGTGTCTATAATTACCAAATGTTCCGAGATTCCGCCCAAAATGCCTCCCCTTGGAATCCGGGGATGTCTCCTCGCTGCTGTCAATTTGGGCTCTAAATGTTGTGATTGATCAAATTAAACTGTGAAGCGAGGCACGAAATCTGTCTCGTAGACACCACTTCTTCTTAGGGTTGGCATGAGGAGAAAACAACGCCAGGCAGGGGGGAAAAAAAAAATGAAAATCACCAAATGATTTCCTGGAGAACGGGGGGAATTTGTGAGTTTTTCCTTGAGGAGCTTAATAAGACATCCCGAGCTGGAATTTTTATTCAGTTCCTTGCGAGATCCCAAATTTCTCCACTTTAATTGCTCCAAGCAGGGAAGCTTTAGTCACAGTGTAATGTACCCAGGCATGTTCCGGCTTTAATGAATCATCCCAACTCTGCATTCCAAGCAATTAAGGGAAATCTGGCTGTTCGTTAGTGAGGCGGAAAATAAATTTAATCTCTCTTCTAAAAAATCAATTATCCTGCTGTAATGGAGAATTCAATTTGGGTCATGCTCCATAAATTTCCCGGGTTTAGGATGTTTGGCGAGTGCTCGTTATTAGGTTGTGCACGTGGGGGAGATCTGGAAATGGGGAGGGGTTGGGAAACATCCTGGAAGTTTCCTTGGGAGCTGGAGTGGGTTCAGAGTGAAAGAGGGGAAGTTTAGGCTGGAAACAGGGAAGGAATTCCTCCCTTTGAGGGTGGAGAGGCTCTGAGAAAGGGAAGGATCCAGGGAAAACTTAGAGCCCATTGCAGGGCCTGAAGGAGCCCCAGGAGAGCTGGAGAGGGACTGGGGACAAGGGATGGAGGGACAGGACACAGGGAATGGCTCCCAGTGCCAGAGGGCAGGGCTGGGTGGGAGACTGGGAATTGGGAATTGTTCCCTGGCAGGGCGGGGATGGATGGGATGGAATTCCCAGAGCAGCTGCCCTGGATCCCTGGCAGTGCCCAAGGCCAGGCTGGACAGGGGCTGGAGCAGCCTGGGATGGTGGGAGGTGTCCCTGCCCGTGGCACTGGATGAGCTTTGAGCTCCTTTCCAATCCAAAGCATTCCATGCTCCTCTGGCAGGCACAGACAAGTGGGGAGGTGCAGAGAGTGTTGTCTGCTCTAATAAATTCCACAGAATTCCCAAGCCAAGCTGAGGATCTGAGCTGCAATGGCATAACTCATTTAAAGCTGTCTCCCTGGGCTGTATCCCTGTGTTTCCAGTGGAAAATGGAGCTTCCAGGGTGTGGATTTGGATTTCTGGACTGTCCACGGGAAGAGCAATTTGCAGATTACCTTCTCCCTCTGAGAATTAAATGCTTCTGCAATAGGAAATTGGGGAAATGGGATGTGATTCCTTCAAGGCAAAGGAAGATGAGGAAAGACTGATTTGGGAGTAAATATTTCAGTTTTGGACCCAGTCCCATGCATGGTTTCATTCCATCATCAATCCAACAAACAATTGCACAACCAAGCCCCTTAATTACACACCACCCAGCCAAGTCTCACAACCAACCCCCCAGGCAGCACCACAACAAATCACCTTCTTCCTCCATCTTTCCTGACCCCAAAAAACCAAACAAAAATATAAACTCTAATTACAAGCCATTGATGAACAAAACAATTTGGCTGTTACACATCCCCAAGGACAAAAAACTGGGTCCTGACCTTACTGTTGGCTTTTGCTTTTCTGTGCCCCTGCTGGGAGAAGGGATGGGCCCCTCTCTCCCCAGGAGCAGCCAGGGAAGGTCTCCCTGAAATGGGTTTTTACAAAGCAAAATCTTTTCCTCAGTGGCTCCTCATTAGCACTTTTTATCTTCCACAATAGTGCTAATTATGGGGAAAGGAAACCTTTCTCCAAGGGATATGGACACAGACCACAGATTAAGCACACAGAGATCATAAATAAAGCTCATGATCTAAAAGAAGGCTTTTAAGTGTAATTCATCAGCCAGCTTAACATATTGTCTGAGTTCTTCCTCCTTGAGGACATTTAGTGGTTTGTGGTTCGTTTAACAAATAGGGACATCCATAGTTAAAGAAAAAATGTGAAAAAACATGCTGGAATTTCAATTATCTTTTTATTCCAGTCACTAATTTTTTTATATAGATATGAATACATATCTTAATCTGTAAATAAATCTTATGAGGAAAAGGTTCTTCCCCTAGAGGGTGGTTGGGTACTGAACAGGCTCCCCAGGGCAGGGATCACTGGATGTCTCTTCCAACCTCAATAATTCCATGATTCCTTGATTTTTCTTTGCACAGAGAAGAATAAAAGATCCAAGTTGTGTTCTCCTCTGCTGACACAAACACACTGGACTGTGCCTATAGTAAGCACAAGATCTTGAGCTGAAAAACATCAACCAGCATTTCAGAATCCAGTTAATTATTAAACGACCCCTGAAGATTTTGAATGCATGGCTTGCTTTTGTGAGCTTATCTGGCAGACTGATTTTCTGTCTTTAATTTCTACAGATAACTCCAATTTCTTCTTTTTTCTCAAATATTTCTTCTTTTTTCTCATCCTTGCAGCTAGATGAGAACATGTGTTTGGGTGAGGGGTGCTTTGGTGAGGCACAACAGAGGAGTGAGGGCTCCAGAAATGTTAAAAGGAGGGAAAGAGGATTGCAGATATGTCTGCTTTCAGCACTAAATGAAGGCCAAATTCAACCACCATTAGAAGCTATTAACAAAATGCTGTAGGCAAAATAAACAAAAAATTCCCTTGTGGCTGACACACCAAGGACAACCAGGTGTGTGATCAAATGGGCCTTAAGGCCAAACCAGGTTTTCCTAAGGTTTAAACCCCCCCAGTGCACATTATGCAGACATTTTCCCCCTGTCCAAGCCCAATTCCAAGGGATCAGCTCAGGTCCGTGATCTCAGCTTTGGATCTCTGCTGGCTTCCCGTGTTTTTGTCACGGCACTCAGAGCAAAGTGATGATCCAGGGAAGATCTTCCTCCCTCAGCTCCATCCATGTGCCAGGATCCCAAAAAGCTGCTGCTGTCCCTGTGCTGGACATGTGTGCCATGTGCTGCCCCTGGTGGGGCAGAGCTCTGGGCCGAGCAGTGCGGAATTAAACGCGCGTTAATTTTACATTTCCGTAACGAGCCTTTAGAACTGTGTGCAGAGCATAAAGGAAACGTTTCCAAAACAGCAGTGATTCCATGGCAGGCCTGGCTGGGGACTGATGGCCACCCTGGCAGGTGAGCAGCAGCCCTTGAGCACAGAATCACCCAGCGCTCGCAGCCCCCAGGCTGCTCCAGCACAGCAGCTCTGGCACAGCGACCCTCACCAGGGTGGCTGAGGAATGAAATCTCTGACAAATGGGATAACTGGATTGTAAACAAACCCATTTGGGACACTTAAGAAAGGTTAAACCCTGGGATTGGCTGTCCAGGAAAGGAATTCCCAGAATGACCAGGTTGGAAGAGACCTTCAGAATCATCGAGTCCAGCCCAGCCCCAACACCCCAGCTGAACCCTGGCACCCAGTGCCACATCCAGGCTTTGTTAAACACCCCCAGGGATGGGGACTCCACCACC
>JAYDZK010000025.1:1381311-1394997 GCA_034509185.1 Euphonia xanthogaster
ATGGAACATGGATGCATGGATGGGATGGCAGAGGGATAAAATAATGGGACAGCACAGGGATAAAATGATGGGATGGCACAGGATACAAGGGTGGAATGGCACAGGGATAAAATAATGGGATGGCATGTGGATAAAAGGATGGGATGGCACAGGGATCACTGAGGGGATAGTACACGGATGCATGGATTGGATGGCACAAGGATGGATTGATGGGATAGAACCTGGATGAGTTGATGGGATGAAACATGGATGGGATGGCACAGGGATGGATTGATAGGATAGAACATGGATGCGCCGATAGGATGGCACATGGATTCATTGATGGAATGCACTAATGGGATGGAACGTGGCTACGCCTCTGGAATGGCACATGGATTCACTGCAGGACAACCTTGGAAAAGGCATTTGAAGGTGGATTTATCCTGTGGGAATCACAGCTGGCAGCACCGCTCCAACACCCTCCTGCTTCCAGCTGCCCATGGCATTCCCCAGCTCACAGCCGGATCCTGGCTACTTACGGATGCCCTCCAGGCTCCTCCCTCTCTCCAGGGCACTTCCCAAAATTCTCGGGGCTGTACTTGGGTGATCCTTGTGGGTCCCTTCCATGTCCTATGGAAATGCCTCAAGCACCCACCTTGACCACGGCGCTTCCTGCTCCGGGGAGATACGCGGGATATACGGAATATTCGGGATGCACGGGATCCACGGAATATTCAGGATCCACGCTGGATCTGCACGTGCAATTCCCGTGGCGTGGCTCTCCGTGCACAAGTGGCCATCCATGCATCCCGACACCATCTGGGGCGCCAATTACCGGGAGCGCACACGGAACCGAGGTAATTACCCCCGCAAATTGGCCGTGTGATTGCACGGGCATCCCTGGGATATTCCAGGGATATTCCAAGCCAGGCTTCCAGAAACTCCAATAGATTCCAAGTTATGTTGGAATTTATCTGCCCATCTGGCTGGGCCTGCCAAGAGCGGCTGTTTATGGGGAGAGAGATTAAACAGCCGCTCCTGATCGATGGTTTAATCACTGGAAGGGAGGGAAAGGCGTTGGATTCTCCCAAGGATTGACCCAGGATCCGGAGACTAATGGCAGGTTTAATTAAACAGGGAATAACCAGCTCTTTCTCCTGAAGTATCCACTAAAAATGACCCTGGATACACGGGGAGAACGCGTCTGAGGATCATTGCTGCACTGAGAGCAGCCGAGGGTTTAAATAAGCCTGGATTAATTGTTAAGCCTGACTTGCCTCCATTTCCAATGGCACAAAACCTGGAGAGGGCGGGAGGAGTTTGTGGCCTCACCTTTCCAGGGGTTTCCATGCCTGGAACTCCATCCCCTCTCTGCTCCTCACTCCTGTGGGTCACATCCAGCTCCATGGAAGCACCAGGGGAATTCCAGCGATCCCAGAGGAATCCTTGGCATCGGAAAATCCATGGCATCTGTCCACTCAGGTGAGGCCCCACCTGCAGAGCTGCTCCAGCCCTGGATCCCAACATCAGCAGGACCTGGAGCTGCTGGAGCAATTCCAGAGGAGGCCCCAGAGCTGCTCCAGGGCTGGAGCCCCTCTGGAGCCAGGCTGGGAGAGATTGGAATGTTCACCTGGAGAAGGGAAGGATCCAGGGAGAGCTCAGGGCCTGAAGGGGCTCCAAGAGAGCTGGAGAGGGATTGGGGACACGGGATTGAGGGACAGGACAAAGGGAATGGCTCCCAGTGCCAGAGGGCAGGGATGGATGGGATCTTGGGCAGGAATTCCTGGCTGGGAGAGTGAGGAGGGGCTGGACTGGAATTCCCAGAGCAGCTGTGGCTTCCCCTGGATCCCTGGAAGTGTCCAAGGCCAGGTTGGAGCAGCCTGGGATAGTGGGAGGTGTCCCTGCCCATGGATCCCTCCCAGCCCAAACCGGTTTGGGATTCTGGGAACAGAAGCACAAAAATGTGGAAATGTTCCCCATGGCAGGACAAGGGTTAAAAAGCATTCCCAGCATTGTGCAGCCATGGATAATTTCTCCATGGAAAGCAGCTCCCAGTGCCACACCAGGAGCACACGGAGCAGGACATCATCCAGGATTTTTGGGAAAAGCCTTTTCCCATCACCAGTGGAGATCAGCAGGTTCAGCATTCCCAGAGGGCACAGGACTGGGATGGGATGGGATGGGGATGGGATGGGGATGGGATGGGGATGGGATGGGGATGGGATGGGGATGGGATGGGGATGGGATGGGAATGGGATGGGAATGGGATGGGAATGGGATGGGAATGGGAATCCATGACCTCAGCACCCAGATAATTCCCAATGCTCACCAAGGTCCCGGATGGATCCATCCCCTCCAGCACCAGGAACAGCCAGGATGTGGCAGGAGGAGCTTGTGGACCCAAATTTCTTCCCTTTTGTTCCTTTTTTGTTTGATTCCATGTCAAAAATTCCAGCATTTATCGCACTTTTTGTGCTCCTTAACGGGAGCCTGGGTTTTTTTAGGGATTATATAAAAATCCATATTTATGAGACGAGCAGGGATCAAGAACATGGAGATTTAAAAGATCCAATTATCTTCCCAAAGTTTGCCTTTATGTTCATCCTAATGAATCCAGTGTTTTCCAGGGAGATAATTGCCTTTCCCAGCTTGTTAGAATTCCAGCATTCCCTGATTTTCAATTTAAAAGGAGCCTGTGCCTCCTGCTTGAAGTCTTGGGTCTCCAAGGAATTCCTGAGGAGGAATTTTTTGTCCTATACAATAAAAATAAAACTTCCTAAACATTCCTGGCATCCTCAGTGGATGGAACATGCTTTTGTTGGGATGGGAAAATCCGGAATGTGGGATTCAGAGGGAAGAGGGGGAAAGCAGAGGAAGGTTTGACAGGAGCTGCTGCCATGGGAGATACCAGGGAACAAGTTCTGGGCTGGCTAAATAAAGTTGGGAATTCAGCCAGGAGCTGGACAATTCCAAGGATAAATCCCACAGCTCTTGGAGCAGCAGCTCTGTGCCCCGGCTGGGCATCCCAAACCCCAGGGATCATCTTGGAATCATTATCCTTTGGGATTCCCATCAGGATAAAGATCCCAAAACCTCCCACACTCACACCGAGGGGGTTTCCAAGTCCTTCCACAGCCCTGATGCCACCAGAGCCAATGGGATTCTTGGGATGTGCCCCAAACCAGGATAAAAGGGACAAAGAGCTCTAGGGATTGGTACCTGGAAAGGCTGAGCTGCCCCATTCCCAAGAAAAACCAGGATTTCCCAAGGAAAACCAGGATTTCCCAAGGAAGCAGCTATTTTTCCCCTATTTTTAAATCCAGTCTCTTCCATGGACATCCAACCCTGCTGACATTCCAACCTTTCCACCCGACCTATGGATCAGCATTCCTGGCAAAACAGTGATTCCAAAAAAAACCCCAAAGCAAAACCCTTAAATTGCACTTTAATTGGATTTTCCAGAGGGTTATTAGGAAATGTTTCCAATCAAGGAGTAAATTGGGATTGTAATAAAATATTCCATAAATATTTACATTGGCCCTGGCTCCACTTGAAAAGCAGGGATATTTTTTCCTCTTGGACACGCTGCCAAAGGAGGCGGTTGGAAAACCAAGGTCTCGGAGTCACTTTGTTCCCATCCAGGAATGATCAGAGGGGGTTTTCCCCCCCAGATTCCGCCTGAAAAGATTCCAGGTGCATCCCAGGTAAGTCTTGGGATCCAGATGGGATGAGCAGAGGGAGCAGAGGGAGGAGAGGAGGGAAAAATCCCCGAAGCCGCGGCACATCCCAAGGAATTTACGAGCTGTGCGGGGTGGGCAGGGCTCCAGCTCCATCTAATCTGGATCCAGATCCAAAGGAACTGTCTGGTTCCACGGGATGAGGCTTTAATCAGGTGTGGATCAAGGAATTTGCCAGGAGTAATTCCACCCAGGCTTTGTTTGCGGCTCCGTGACCCCGCCAGGGCCCTCGTGCCACATTGAACCTGGTACCCGCTGATATCCCAGGATCCAAGAGGGATTAGGGAAAACTTTCCTGCTTTTCCAGATAAGCTGCTCTGCCTGTTGGAGCACAGAGGAAGGGGAGGTTTTTCCAGCATGGAAAAAAAGCAGCTGGATGAATGGGAAGGGTTAGGAAAACACTCCTAGGGCAGGGATGAGCAATCCATGAAAAATATCCCATGGATTAATCAGATCCCAGGGAAGCAGAGCTGGAGAGGGATGGGGATGCTCAGGGGTCATGGCCGGGCAGGAGGATCCTCATCCAGGATATCCACTGGAGGCAAACCTTGGAAAAATCAGGATAGGCTTCCCAGAGAAGCTGTGGATGAACCCTTGGAAGTGCCCAAGGTCAGGTTGGATGGGAATTGGAACAACCTGGGACAGGGAAAGGTGTCCCTGCCCATGGCAGGGGTGGAATTGGATGGGATTGAAGGTTTAGGAGTAAAAATCAGGACCCCAGGATTCGGGAACAAAAATCAGGATCCTAGATTTAGAAAGGAAAACGAGAAAGTTCAAGGATTTGGAAGAAAACCTGGGAGCCCAGGGTTTAGGATAAAAGATTAGGATTCCAGGTCTAAGAACAAAATACAGGAGCCAAAAGTTTAGGAGTTAAAATTGGTGTTCTGGAGTGCAAAAGGCTGGAAAACCCAATGGAAGTGGCTGGGAAAACAAGGAGCAGGAAGGAATCCCAGGTGGAAAATTTGGGATTCCAGAGAGCCCTCGGAGCTGCCAGTGGCACCAGGAGTTTCCCGGCTCCGGCCGCATCCCGGTGCTCCGTTCCCATGGAGCAGCCACTTGGCAGCTCCCAGCAGCTGAGGATATTCCCATTTTCTCTGTCCTTTCCATAATTCCAAGGGATGGAGCCAATTGGTTCTGCCAGGGCTGACGGATGGGAGCCGACAGCGTCGCTTCCCATTAGGATTATTTCTGGGAATTCACACCGGGATGGCTCCAGCAGGCGCTCCCAGCTCCCCACTCCCTGGAACAATCGGCTGCTTCCCAAGAGCTCAGGGAATGCTGGAAAAGCCAGGATGGGGACACTGATTGGCACCAAGGAGAAATCCTACTGGGAATGAAGGCTCGGGATTCCCAATTCGAGAATTCAGGATTCATTTAAAGAAATCTTACTGGGAATGAAGGCTCAGGATGGGATTTTGAAGAAATCCTACTGGGAATGAAGACTTGGGGTGGGATTTTAGGAAAAGAGGAGTGGAATTCCAGGCAAGGAATTCCAAGGTGGCTTGGCCAGAATGCGAAAATCATTCCCAGTGGCTCTGGGACACTTAAAGGCATTTTAAGGACACTGGGGACAAATCCATGGATGGGAATGGCATGGAATGCTGTGGGTGGGAAGGGATTAAATCCCACCCCATTCCATGGGCAGGCAACCTCCCACTATGCCAGGGTGCTCCAATCCCCATCCAACCTGGCCTGGAACATTCCAGGGATCCAGAGGCAGCCACAGCTCCTCTGGGAATTCCACCCCAGTCCCTCCCAGGGGACAATCCCTTCCCAGTATCCCATCTAAATCCCCTTTTCCATCCCGTGTCCTGTCCCTCCATCCCTTGTCCCAAGCCCCTTTCCAGGGAATTCCTTTTTCCTGCTTGTTTTTTCTGGGATGAGGGAAAGAGCATTCCCAGCTGGAATGTTGGGATGTGGCTGGGTGGAAGTTTGGGACATGGAGATGGGAAGGGCCAGACCGGGATTGACTCCAGAGAGCAGCGATCCCTTCCCATGGAATGGGATCAAACCTTTGCTCCATCCATGGAATGCCGTGAGTTGGGAACGAGCTGATCCAAGGAGGCTGATCCAAGGAGGCTTTTCCATGGTTTGCCGGAAAACAGGGATGGGAATCCCGGTGCCACACTGACACCTCATGGAAAAAGCGCTGGTTGCAATCCCAGCACTCCAGGGATGGATTTTTGGGATCAACGCTTGGATTTTGCTGCCCACTTTGTCCTGATAAAGGTGGTTGGGATAAAGGGATATTCCCTGGAATCAAAGGGGCTGGGATCTGCCTGGGAAAACCTGGAGATCTTGGAGCTGCAAATCCAACATTTCCCCTCCACCCTGCCCCGTGTGCTGGGGCTTTGGAGGAAAATAAAATAAATGAAAGTAAAAATAGAGAAAAAAATCAGAATTTCGATTAAAACAACCAAAATAAGAAGAAAAAATTAAAAATAAAAATAAAATTAAAAATTAAAATTAATAAGAAATAAAAATCAAAATCAAAATAGAAATAAAATACAAATTTAAAAAATAATTAAAATAAGAAGAAAATTTTAAAAATAAAAGAAAATTAAAATGAATTAAAAATAAGGATAAAAACAAAGAATAAAAGTAAAATAAAATTACAAAAATAAAATTATAAAATCCAAGGGAGCTGATTCAGAATTCCCAGTGTTTTCAACTTTTTCCTGTATCCAAACCATCTCCATGAGCATCAGTTCCTCGTGTATCCCAGTTTTCCACAGGAATGTTCCCAATGGGATTTATCTTGTCACGGGATAATGGAATCCAAATCCAAGGGATGGCTCCTCATTAACGATTAATGAGCTCATTAAACCCCACAAACCAGAGCCTCTGCAGGAGTTTTCCATCATTCCCAGTGGTTATCCCTATCCCAATCCCGATCCTTCCAGGGGGGCAGGAAGAGGTTTGGGAGCAGGGAAGCTGCCCAGGCTGGGATTTCCCAAGGAGTCATTCCCTGTCCCAGGGCAGAGCCTGATTCCCGCTGGGAAAGGCTTGGGAAGCAGCACCATTCCCGGAGGTTATCCCTATCCCAATCCCTCTCCCAGCCCCAATCCTGACCCTCTCGCAGGGGAGCAGGAAGAGGCAGGAGGAGGAATGGGAGCAGGGATATTCCCAGGAGCCATTCCCTGTCCCAGGGCAGGGGCAGGCTTGGGAAGCGGCGCCATTCCCGTGGTTTTCCTGCCCCATCTAGCGGCGCTCCGGGAGAGCTGCTTCCCACGGATCCAGCCGGGAGATGCCTCTGGAGCTCAGGGAATTCTGAGGGGCTGGAAAAGTTCTCCCGTTGTCCCCCCTGAGCTCTGGAGTCACAGCAGGAGAAGGACCTGGAGCCCCTGGAGAAATTCCAGAGGAGATCCCGGAGCTGCTCTGCTCTGGAGCCTGGCTGGGAGCGCTGGGAATGTTCCCCTGGAGAAGGGGAAGGATCCAGGGAGAGCCCAGAGCCCCTGGCAGGGCCTGAAGGGATCCAGGAGAGCTGGAGAGGGGCTCGGGACAAGGCAGGGAGGGACAGGACACAGGGAATGGATCCCACTGCCAGAGGGCAGGGATGGGTGGGATATCGGGAATTAGGAATTCCTAGCTGGGCTGGGATTCCCAGAGCAGCTGTGGCTGCCCCTGGATCCCTGGAATATCCAACGCCAGCGTGGAGCAACCTGGGATAGCGGGAAGTGTCCCTGCCCTTGGGATGAGCTTTAAAACCCCTTCCAATCCCAATCCAAGCCATTCTGGGATTTGAGGATCCCAAGCCTCGGGAAGAAAAGCTTTTCCATGGGCTGGAAACCCTTGGATCGAGGCAATACCTCAAAATGGCCCCGCACGTCTCCAAATTCCCTTTGCAATCCTGAGGGTAAAATTGTCCCAACCCCACCTCAGGATCCAAGCAGATCCCAGGATTTACCATCCCAAAAAACGCCTCTGATCCCAGCTTTCTGCAAAGCCAGGGTAGCTGCTCCCCTTGGAATTCCATAAAAGCCAGGAAGAGGGTTTGGAATAAAAGGATTTATTAACCACCTTGCAGGGAACGTACAGACAGCCAATTCTCACCCTATCTGTGGAAACATCCCTTTCCCCCCCCATTCCCACATGGAAAACATTCCAGAATCCCCTCACACCCCAAAGCAGCTGGGATGCGAATTCCCACTGCTCCCAGGATTTTGGGTGACTCTGGAATGTTCTGACAGCTCAGTGACACACTTAAACACTCCAAATTCATTCTTGCCAGAAGAAATCCCAATTCCCAAGGTTTTCCTGCTTCCAGTAAAATCGGGAATGGCCAAAAACACCCTTAAAGTGCTGGACTGCAGCTCGGAATAGCAGCGGTTGGGTCTCCCAAAAGAGAGGGAATGACCAGAAAAGATGGATTTGGGATTAAAAGACTGGGAAAACACTGGAAAAGTCTCCCAGGGAAAAGCCTGCTGGCACTGTCTGTAAGGATCCAGCTCCATTTGAAATTCCAGAGGGACCTTTAGGATTTCCCTAAATCTATGGGAAAGGACAGGTCCATGCAGGAGTTCTTTGGGATCACCAATGGAACCATTTCCCAGCTTCCCTAAAAACCTCTGGGAATGAGCACAAAGCAGTTCCTGAGGAGCAGTGGCAGCAGAGCATTCCTCAGGCTGGGAAAATCCGGGATTCCAGCAGGAAAAGTTCAGGGCTTCCTGCGCCTGCAATGGGAAAGAGCCACAGAGAACTTTCAGGATTCATCCAGAGGAATTTTGGGAGCAGCCAACTCCTCATTCCCAGGTTTTTGCACTCCCATCTCCCACACACCTCCTAAAAAATCCAACATTTAATCCAAGGAAACTCCAAAAAATCCGGTGCTTTCCTTGGATTTTTAGGTAGCAGGAGCAGCAAACAAAGTTGGATTCCAATGCCTCAATTCCCTCTTCCCACAGGGAATTGGAATTTCCCAATGGACAACGTGAGCAAGAGGTTAAAGGGGCAGGAGAAGGAATCCAGGGCATTCCCACTGCCATTCCTGATGTTCCACTTGGGAATGCAAACCTGATGTGGGAAGGGCAGCAAAGCCAGGGGGAAAGCATTCCTGAAGTTTGGAAGTTGTCAGGAAAGAATTCCAGGAGCACTCACTTGGGCTGGGCGTGGTGCTGGAATGCCGGTCCCAGCGCCGATCCCGCCCTCATCTCCACGGCCACGGAACACTGGGAACACACCAAAGTCAGGATCCGCTGCTTCCCACCATTCCCAGCTCCCAGCATTCCCAAATCCTCATCCAGAGGGGTTTGGATCCCCAGCCCTGGAATGTCCAAGGCCAGGCTGGACGGAGCAGCCCGGGATAGCGGGAACTGCCCATGGCTGGATTGGGATGAGCTGAAGTTCCCTCCCAACCCGACCCAGGCCAGAATTCCAGGATCCAGGGTGACATTCCCAGCTCACCCTGGTTTCCACGTCCGTCCATTCCGAGTCCGCAGCATCCCCAGCAGGGTCGGGATTGGGAGGTGACGAGCGGCGCTTCCGCCTGGAACGGGAATTTGTGGGATTACAGCACAAACCTCATGGAATTTGCCACATTCCAACACTGGGAAACCCCTTTATTCTTCCTTAATCAATCTTGGATCCAGCAGCTCCAGCATCCATAAATTTCTCCAAGTTTATGGGATTTCAAGTTGGATGCTCCCATTGGATCATCCAGCCTGGAAGAAGTTCCATGCACACACCTGGAATTCCACAATTCCAGCAGTTCAAATGAAAGGTTCCATCATTGGAACCTTGGGAATTCCAGGACTCCTGAAGCTCAAACTCAAGGTTCCACAACTGGAATTTTGGGAATTCCAGGATTCCAGAGGCTGGACTCACCCGGTGGGAGATTCCTGCTTGAGGGTCTCGATGTCCGTGAACTGCACGGCCTGGCCCCCACCCCTGGTCTTGAACACGTCCCCCTGGAATGGGAAAAGGACAAGGAAAAGCGGGATTGGGACAGGAACAACACTGGGATTCATCCCAGAATTCCAGCCCAAAGAGATAGGGACACAAATAAGCTCCTCCCATTTCACTGCCAATGGAACGTTGCCTTTTTCCACAGGACAATGCATAAATCGTGGGATCCCAAAAATCGTGGGATGAATAAACCACGGGATCCACACAAATAATGGGATTCATGAACCACAGGATCCACGAATCACGGGATCCATGAATCACGGGATCCCACGAGTCGTGGAATCCAGCCATGAAAATGACAAGCTAAATTTCAGCAATTCCAAAGCAACATTCCCAAGATTTCCACAATTCCCAAGGTCACTTCGATGAGCTCGGTCTGGATCCCAACCTTGCCCCCAGCCCGGAGCACCGAGCGCCACATCCAGGAATTCCTTGGGCAATTTAAAGAAAATTTCAGTGATTCCAATGCAACATTCCCAACATTCCCAAGGTCACTTCGATGAGCTCGGTCTGGATCCCAACCTTGCCTGGAGCGCCACATCCAGGAATTCCTTGGGTAATTTTAACAAAATTTCAGCGATTCCAGTAACATTCCCAAGGTCACTTTGATGAGCTCAGTCTGGATGCCAACCTTGCCCCGAGCACGGAGCGCCCCATCCAGGAATTCCTTGGGTGATTTTAACGAAATTCCCGCACTTCCAACGCGACGTTCCCAACATTCCCAAGGTCACTTTGATGAGCTCGGTCTGGATCTCAACCTTGCCCCCAGCCCCGAGCGCCACATCCAGGAATTCCTTGGATAATTTTAACAAAATTCCGGCACTTCCAACTCAACATTCCCAACATTCCCAAGGTCACTTTGATGAGCTCGGTCTGGATCCCAACCTTGCCTGGAGCGCCACATCCAGGAATTCCTTGGGTAATTTTAGCAAAATTTCAGCGATTCCAGTAACATTCCCAACATTCCCAAGGTCACTTTTTGATGAGCTCGGTCTGGATCTCAGCCTTGCCCCCAGCCCCGAGCGCCACATCCAGGAATTCCTTGGGTGATTTTAACGAAATTCCGGCACTTCCAACGCGACGTTCCCAACATTCCCAAGGTCACTTTGATGAGCTCGGTCTGGATGCCAACCATGCCCCCAGCCCCGGAGCGCCACATCCAGCAATTCCCTGGGTGATTTTAACGAAATTCCGGCACTTCCAGCGCGCCGTTCCCACCATTCCCGGGCTCACCTTGATGAGCTTGGTCTGGATCTCCCCGTCGGAGGCGAGCTCCTGGTGCGTCAGCAGGTAGCGCTGGCACCGCGCCAGGGCGCGCTCGCTGGGGGCGCCCACGGTGACGGCGCCGGGAACGCGCGGCTGCAGCAGCGTCTCCGTGGGAATGTGGGACGGAGGCCGGTGATCCACCCAGCGCTCCCCGGCGCTGCGGGAACGCCGCGGCCGCAGCGGCGCCACCGGAGCGCTCTGGGAACGATGGGAACAGGGAATGAGAACATGGAATGGGAACAGGGAATGGGCACAGGGATCCACCCAGCGCTCCCCGGCACTGCGGGAACGCCGCGGCTGCACCACCAGAGCACTCTGGGATGGGAACTGGGGATGAGAACAGGGAATGGGCACTGGGAATGAATGGGCACAGGGAATGGATGGGATGGGTGTGTGGGAAAGGAAATTTTGGTCCTTAGGTTGGATCCTGAGGGCACCACCAAGAGCTTGGCATCAAATTATCTGTGGAACATTCCAGGCCAATTCCTATTTCATGGAAATTTTATCCCAGTGTTGTCCAATCTGTCACATTCCTTTAAGTCTCCTCACGTTTGGGAAAGCTCCTCCCAAATTTCCAAACCCACACCACCAGCCCAAGGGATTGTCCTGCTCTGTTTTCCTAAAGTGGTCTTGGATTGAATCCTCAAGGAGCCAAATAATTCATGGAATCAGAGCTCCCATATTAATGGGAATTAGGAAATTAAAGCTGAGGCACACAAGAGGTTTATCCAAGGAATGTTTCCAGGCAGGAAAAGCTCCCAGAAGCACCTTGGAAGCTGGGAAATTGCAGGAGGGATTGGAGGAGACACAAGGGAGAGGGAAAGGAAAAGGGAAATGCCAGGAAAAGGGAAACACCAGGGAAAGGAAAACACCAGGGAAAAACATGAGGACGTCCATGGCTAGAGCAGAGTGTGGCCACCTCAGAGCTCCCTAAAAGTGGGAATTCTCAACTTCCAAGGAAGCTCCAAACACCAAGAGGGTGAGAGCAGCCAGGCTCAGTCTGGGACCAGCAGGACACATTAGGGACAGCTCTACTCTACGTGAGGCTCAGGCTCAGAGAACCTTTAAGCCAGGCTCAGGCTCAGAGAACCTTTAAGCCAGGCTCAGGCTCAGAGAACCTTTAAGCCAGGCTGAGCCCCACTAGGCCAGGACTAACCCTGCAGCACGGATCCTCTTCCTGCTCTAGCTCCTCTCTATCCCTAGGCACCTCCGGCACTCGGCTCCAGCACATCCCTCTCCTCCTGGCAGGGCTGGGCCAGGCCGAGGCTGGCTCTGCTCCAGCTTTATTCCTGGATTTGGGAATGCTGTCTGGCTCGCAGGAAGGGCCCCTCTGCTCCCACTCCAGCACGCAGGAGGCCACAGAGATGCTGCTGCAGGAGTTGGAGCGCCTGGGCCCCCGCGGGGCCACCCGGCTGTCCCCGAGCTCAGCGGGGTCACCACAGCTCTGGGGAGAAGGGAGAGAGCAGTGAGACACGGGAGACTCCCAGCAAACAGGGACAGACTGATCCAGGGATTCCCCGTTCCTGTGGGTTTCAGGAGGTGGGAGAACGGATGAGGAACGAACAGGACACAGGGAATTCAAGCTGCTCCAACTTTGTCCTCAAGCTGAGCGGGGTCACCACAGCTCTGGTGAGAGGGGAAACATCAGGGACACACAGGAGGCGGCAAACAGGGACAGACAGGTCCAGGGATTTCCTGTTCCTATGGATATCAGGAGGTGGAAGAATGGATAAACAATGAGCAGAGACAAGACAAGGAATTCAAGGTGCTCCAGCTCAGGGCTCAAACTTCAGCAGGGACACCACAGCTCTGGGAAGAAGGGAAACATCAGTGAAACACAGGGAGAGACAGGTCCAGGGATTTCCCGTTCCTATGGATATCAGGAGGTGGGAAAAATGGATGAAGGACAAACAGAAGAAAAGGAATTCAAGCTGCTCCAAGTCTGGGCTCAAACCTTAGCTCTGGGAAGAAGCGAGAGGTCAGTGAGACACAGGAGACTCCAAGCAAACAGGGATAGAAAAATCCAGGGATTTCCTGCTCCTAAGGATATCAGGAGGTGGGAGAACGGATGAAGGAAAAAAACAGCAGACAAGGAACTCAGAGCAGGCTGCTCCAAGTCTGTGCTTGGGGGCTACTAACGTCTAAAATCCCTGCACTTCATCCCTAAAAACACCGTTTCCTAAATCCAGCAGGTCTGGGAGTGACTCACGGGAGCAGGGGAAGGAGACACGGATCTCGGGAGAGGCTTTTCCCGCTCCCTTTCCCGGGATGGCCTCTCTGGCCTCTCGGCTCTGGGCTCGGTGACGATGGCCTTGAGCTGCTTCAGCTTCTCGTCCTTCACCCACAGCTTGTTCTGCATCTCCAGCTGCTTGGCTGCCACGCGCCGCTCCTGCAGGGACAGGGAAAGCAGTGGAAAACGTGGAATTGCTGAGGCTGGAAAACCCGCCAGGATCAGCAAGGCCAAGCTGGGACTGAGCCCAGCCTGGAGCCCTGGGTGCCACGTCCAGGAGTTCCTTGGATACCTGCAGGGATGGGGATTCCAAACCTCCCCGGGCAGTTCCAATGTTTACAACCCTTTCCATGAGGGAATTTTCCCGGTATCCAACCTGAGCCTGCCCCAGCACAGCCTGAGGCTGTTCCCTCTCCTCCTGTCCTTGTTCCCTGGGAGCAGAGCCCAACCCTCCCTGCCCTTTCCTTTCCTTCTTTTCTTTCCCTTCCCTTAAATTCCATTCCATTCCTTTCCTTCCCTTAAATTCCATTCCATTCCATTCCTTTCCTTCCCTTAAATTCCATTCCATTC
>JAYDZK010000025.1:1395328-1406446 GCA_034509185.1 Euphonia xanthogaster
TTAAATTCCATTCCATTCCATTCCATTCCTTCCCTTAAATTCCATTCCATTCCTTCCCTTAAATTCCATTCCATTCCATTCCTTCCCTTAAATTCCATTCCATTCCATTCCTTCCCTTAAATTCCATTCCATTCCTTTCCTTCCCTTAAATTCCATTCCATTCCATTCCTTCCCTTAAATTCCATTCCATTCCATTCCATTCCTTCCCTTAAATTCCATTCCATTCCTTCCCTTAAATTCCATTCCATTCCTTTCCTTCCCTTAAATTCCATTCCTTCCCTTAAATTCCTTTCCTTTCCTTCCCTTCCCTTTTCCTTTCCTTTTCCTTCCCTTTTCCTTCCCTTCCCTTCCGCAGAGCTACCCAAGAACCTCCACAAGGCCAAAGAGGAATTTCCAACCAGGAATTCCCACCAACACCGACCAAACCAACAAACCCCCTTCCCTCAGGCTCTCCCCACACCCCAAATCCCCAAATCCCCGACGCCTCGATCCCGTTTTCCCCCCGTCCCTGCACTCACACATTCCTTCTCCCACTTGAGGGAGGTCTCAGCCACCATTCCCTGCAGCCTGGCCTCCAGCCTCCTCTTGTCCGACGCCTGCCGCTGCAGCTTCTGGCTCTTGCTCTCCAGCTCCTGCTGCAGGTTCCTCTTGTCCTCCTCGTAAATCGTGGCTGTCTTCTCCAAAATCTCGATCTGCAGGAAGAGAGGAAGGATTTGGGTGGAAACACGGCCTTCTAATCTGGGAACCCCCTGCTTGTATTTTCCGGGAAGTCTCAATTTTCAATTATGAATCCCTGATTTTGCTGTTTTAAAAGCCTCACCTCGTAAAAAAGCCAGCAAATTTTCAGCAAAAGTTCCCTCCAAAATATTTATTCCTGATGGCAAGGAATTTGCCAATAATCCACTAAAAAAAAAAATGGGATTTGTGCTCCAAAACGACCCAGCTGACCTTGTACTCCAAGGTTTTAATCTTCTTCTCCAGCCGTTCCAGCTCCGTCTTCTGCCCAGTTATAGTTTTCTCCTTCTCAGCCATTTTTCCTTGGATATAATTTTCCTTGGACGCAACACTGGAGTCAAACTCTTGCAGCATTGTTTTAAAGGCAAGAACTGGAAGAGAGTTTGGATATTTTCTGTTTTATCTTTAATTTTCTCCCTTATCCCCAGAACATCCAAACCTCTGCTTTTCGCAACAAATTTAAAGCCTAAAATTCCTCAAAAAAAAGAAAAAAAAAAGGTTGAAACAGTCAATCTAAACAAGAAAACTGAGGCAAGGAGGATCCTTTGAGGAATAAAAAGGGCACCAAAACTGAGTTTTGCCCCGATGTTGGAATTTGGGGCAAATTCCTACCGTTTTTGGCAAATTCCTCTGTCAGCATCTGCCTCATCCTGTGGCGCTGCTCCAGGGCCTCGATCAGTTTTGGGAGCGTTTGGTCGTCGTTGATATCCAGGAGCTCGCAGGGAGGCAGGGGAGGGAAGCTCTGGAAGAACAGCTCAGCAGCAGACAGCTCCTCT
Organism: Euphonia xanthogaster; assembly: GCA_034509185.1. Classification (NCBI taxonomy): domain Eukaryota; kingdom Metazoa; phylum Chordata; class Aves; order Passeriformes; family Fringillidae; genus Euphonia; species Euphonia xanthogaster. The sequence continues at coordinate 1,396,840 of JAYDZK010000025.1, forward strand.
GGTCCTGCCGGATGGAAAACCCCTCAGCAGGATGGGAAAATTCCAATGGACAAGGGGCAGGATCGTGGAAAACTGGGAATGACTGATGGGAGCTATGGGTTTCCAAAGAGGTGATGGATGGGAAAGGATTCAATGTGACATCCTTGATTCCTTGTTTTACTAAAAGCAGGTCCTGAACATCCAGGAACATCCCACAACCTCCTTGGCACAATTTCCTGTCAGGAGCTGCAATATTGGGATCATGGATTCATCCCAATCCCGTGGAATTTGTTGGAAACCTCCACAGGGACACTGCAGAGGGAAGAGCAGCAGCTCCCAGGGCACTGAGGTTCAGCCTGACACAGTTAAGGCTCAATTGAATCGGTTTAAAATTTAATTCCCAGCCTTTCATTCCTAACAGAAAACTCTGCTGGAATCATGGAATGGTTTGGGTTGGAAAGGAACTCAAAGTGATCCTGTTCCACGGGCAGGGACACCTCCCACTGTCCCACATTCCAGCCTGGCCTCGGACACTTCCAGGGATCCAGCGGCAGCCACAGGTACTCTGGGAATTCCAGCCCAGCCCCTCCCCACCCTCGCAGCCTGGAATTCCTTCCCAAATTTCCCATTTTCCAATTCGAAGCCGTTCCCTGTGCACTGCCCCTCCATCCCTTCCCCAGCCCTCCTGGAGCCCCTTAAGACCCTGGAAGGCTCTCTAAATTTTCCCTGAATCCTTTCCTTTCCCAGGTGGACATTCCCAGAGCAGAGCTCCCCATTCCAGCCCTCACCTGCTCCCACGGGGCCGCCCCTGAGCTCCAGCTTGCGGGACAGCTCCTCCCGGAATGCCTGGTTCCGGAGGCGCCGCCCCGGCGTCAGCCCGCACAGGGGCCTGTCCAGGGGCCTGGCCACCTCCACCTCCTGGGTCATCTCTGCAAAACGCATCACTTGCTGCAAGAAAACAGGGAAAAACCACCAGGAGCACCCGGAGCCGGGACTGGGAGCGGGGCTGAGTCCCTGAAGCGGGAAAGGAGGAATTGTCCGGCCGGAATCGCAATGGGGTTCCCAAGCTGCGGTTCGGGATCATCCAGAAACCTCCCCACAAGGTGCCACAAAAGCTCGGGCAGAGACAGCTGGAATTCTTGGAACAGGAGGGATTAAACACCCAACTATGGCCCCATGGAATTCTGTGAGGAAGGAGAACCTTTCCCACTTTCCAAGCAAGGAGCAGGTGTAACATGCACAGCAAAAACAAGACGTGGGGAGCAGACCGACCCCACACAATTATAACTGAAGCCCTCAAAAAACAATTAATAATTCTTTCTATCTCTTGGAGTACGAGAATCCAGGGAAAAACAGGAAAAGAAGAGCAGGAGGGAAGTGAAAAAGGGGAATTTACCAGGCTTTCCTCGTAGTCCTCAGCTTTGGGATTCACACACACGATCATCCGAACTTTCCCTTCTCCATCGAAATAGTTCTTGAAGAGATGAGTCAGTTTGGAATCTCGGTACGGAACCATCTGGGAATAAAGGCCAGGGAAAACGCCCTGAGTTTCCCTTATGCAGGCGATGAAATCCAAGGATAACCAGGGAAGGGCTGCCCACCTTGTTTGTTCCGTACAATTGGTTTTCCCGCAGAATCTCGATGCACGTCCTCAGTGTCATCAATGACTGGTTGATATTCCCTAAAAAAGGCAAACACGAGGCAAAATAACTCCATGAGCAGCCCTTGGATCACGTTCCCATATTAGCCAGAAGAATAAATTGCCTAATTAACGATATTTGTTAATAATTGCTCTAATTAACTGAAGTGGCAGAAGTGCTGCTGCAAACTTGTGGGAAGATTTGAGGTCATCAAATCCTAACTGATCCTAACAGAGCACTTCAAGAATTCCTGGGATTCCTCCCTAGGAGACAGGATTAGCAGGAGCTTAATTAGCAGGGTTAATTAGCAGGGTGCTCCAGGGGGTTCCTACCTGCCTCCCGAAGTCTGTTCCCCTCGGCTTTGGTCCTGTTGGTTCTCTCACTTCCCGCCAGATCCACCAGGGACAGCTGGCTCAGGGTGATCTGCTCCTTTTCCTGGGATACAGAAGAAATCCTGGATCCCTCCAGATTCCCTCTAAAGGGCTGGGGGACACCTCATCCCAAAACCAGCTTCCAAAGAATGTGTTGGATGCGGGCTCAGAGGGGCTGGTACAGCCCTGACAGCGGCACAGCTTTTTTTGGGAAGTTTGGCAGATCCCTTCTGCCTTGGGCCATGGCTTGAAAGCTGCTGGATCGTTCCAATTCCCCAGATTTTAGATTCCCAAACAAAGGAAAAGGTGAAAACCAAAGGAATCAGCAGCTTCACCCTCTGTTTTAACAGCGAGCTTTATGATTCACTCTGCCACCTCCAGACTCGAGGCATGGGAGCTGTTTCCAAGGTAAATTCCATAAAATCCTCTTGGAATTGCCTGGAGCTCACCTGGAGCACGTTGTCCCCATCAGCATCCAGAGGAGCCTGTGCCAGCTTGATGATGAACACGGAGTGGGAGCGGCTGGATTCCCGGTTCAGCTGCGTGTTGGCGATGCGCCGCTTCTTCTGCCCTGCTCAGACACCCCAAATTCCCAAAATTCCTGCTGCTTTCCCAAAGCTCCCACCCCCCTCCAGCATCAGGGGCTTTCACAGCTGTGGGATGCCGGGAAGGGCTGGGAATAGGGAGGCCCTAAATGCCCAGAGAAGCTGGGGATGCTCCATCCCAAGGATGGGGCTGATCCGGCGGAATTTCCCTGCCCGTGGATGATGTTTAAGGTGCTGGGATGCGGGATCAGCCCCGAATTCCAAGATTTTTACCTCTCCAAAAGACTTCAAAAGCTTCCTCTGTGGATTTGACCTCCACTTCCGTGCAGCCCGTCACGTACATGTTGTGGTTCTGGTCTTCCCGAAGGATTTTGGACTGGGGAGGTCTTTGGGATAGTGGGAAAGAGGGAAAAAATCCAAATAAATCCCAGTGGAGGGGAGTTCCCTGTGCAGCTTCCTGCCATGCAGGTTTTCTCGGAGGGCAAAATTCAGCAGGAAAAGGTCAAAAATCGGAGGGAAAAAATTCAGAATTTGGAGGGAAAATGTCACAAGTCTGAGGGGAAAAGGTCAAAATCCTGAGGGGAGAATAATCCAAAATTCTGAAGGGAAAATGGTCAAAATTCAGGGGGAAAAGGTCAAAATCCTGAGGGGAAGAAGTCCAAAAATGCTGAGGGGAAAATGGTCTAAATCCTGAGGGGAGAATAATCCAAAGTTCTGAAGGGAAAATGGTCAAAAAAGTTCTGAGGGGAGAAGGTCAAAAATTCCGAGGGAAAATGTACAAAATTCAGAGGGGAAAAAAAATCAGAATTCGGAGAGAAAATGTCACAAGTCTGAGGGGAAAAGGTCAAAAATTCCGAGGGAAAAAGTCAATTATCCATCTAAAAGATGGAAGAGGGAATACAGGACACGGACACACAGCCAGGATTAGTGACACTCCAGCTACTGCTCTAATTAGCAGCTATTTAATTGCAATTAATTGCTTTGGTGGCAGCTATTGCTTTTCTACAAGCACACAGAAGCAAGGAGAGCATCCTAGATTTCCTAGGAAAGCAAGGAAAGGCGGGGAATTTTCTGCTTCTACTCAAGGAAAACAGCACTGGAATAATGGGAATAAGACATTGGACACATACACAAAGTCTCCATTTCTCACAGGAGTGTTGCAATTGTTCCACCTACCAAAAAAATGGGGAAAAATATTAAACCCTTGATTTCTGCCTCAAATCTTTCCACGCTGCAGCTTCCAGAGGGAGAAATGATCCCAGATTTTTTTTTTTTTGGGAATAAACACCTTTTTTTTTTTTAATTTTATTTTTATGTTTAAAATTTTAATCGAAATTTTAATGTTAAAAAAACCCATTTTATTTTTTTATTTTAAAGTGCTTTAAAGCCATTCAGTGCTTAAACACGGAATGGTTTCAAAGCATTCCCAGAGATTCAAAACCTTCTGGAATGAAGACCCTGGAGACAGCTCCCAGTTTGCTTTGCCCTCATTAGTCTTTGTTAATCAACCACTCCTTAATTAATACAGGACTGAGGGGCTTCTTTAATGGAGCTGGAATTTCAATCCATGGATTCCAAGTGGAATTTGCAGACTTTTCCTATTGATTTTAGACATCACAAACACACACCTTTGGAAAAAATATCCCTAAAAAATATCCCTAATTTCTGGTTTTATGGGAATTACTGATGTCAAAGTAGAATAATGTGGAAATATGGAGCACCAAACCAGTGCTTTTCACTGTTTCCAGGGAAAAAAGCTATGGAACGGCTTGCTCCAAGTGGAAATCATCTGCTAGAATAGACTGGGAATTTCAGTGGGATACAATTGCCTAATTAATTAAATATTTGCTTACTAATCACCCAGCCTAACGAGGAAGGGAGCACCTCGGCCATCAGAACTGAAACATTCCCATCTGGACTCCTTTCCATGTGTGTTTAACAGTGACTCCCAGGAATTCTGAGCCAAGTTCCCGAAGGTCAGAACCAAAAAAAACAGGGTGGAGATCCTACAAAATCCTCCCAGGGCTGGGAATACGGGAATTCCCAAACTGCCTTGGGTTTGGTGGGCTCAGAGCAGATGCTGGCTGTCGGAATGGGACACAGGGACCCTGCAGCCGTCGCTCTCATCCCAAACCTCTTCCGGTGCTGATTCCCAAGGCCAGGCTGGGCCAATCCCGGATTTCCCACTCACTTGGGTTTGATGGAGTCGCAGGGAGCCTCCTCCAGCAGGTCGTAGATGTAGTTGTTGTAGATCTCGATGTAGGAGACGAAGACGCCGTAGACGTTGTCCTCGTCCACCTCCTCCGCCCGGCACTGATCCCGCGCGTCCATCATGTCGGCAAACTCGGGATCCAGCTGCCTCCTGCGGGAAACGGGCAGCTGGGATGGGATTCCCGGCAGCCGGGGCAGCTCAGAGCGGAGCTGCGGGGCCGCGTGCGGAAACGCGCCGCAGCCGGCAAAATTCCCCTCCCTGCGGGGTCCTGGGCAGGGCCACGAGTTGGAATTCCATGATCCAACCGAGGGAATTCCATGGCTGGAATTCCATTATCTAACTGAGGGAGTTCCATGATCCAACCGGGGGAATTCCATGGCTAGAATTCCATGATCCAACTGGGGGAATTCCATGATTCAGCTGGGGGAATTCCATGGCTGGAATTCCATGATCCAGCTGAGGGAGGTCTATGGCTGGAATTTCATGATCCAACCGAGGGAGTTCCACAGCTGGAATTCCATTATCTAACTGAGGGAGTTCCATGATCCAACCGGGGGAATTCCATGGCTGGAATTCCATGATCCAACTGAGGGAATTCCATGATTGGAATTCCACGATACAACTTGAGGGAATTCCACGGCTGGAATTCCATTATCTAACAGGAAATTCCATGATCCAACTGGGGGAATTCCATGATTCAGCTGGGGGAGTTCCACGGCTGGAATTCCATGATCCAGCTGAGGGAGTTCCACTGCCGGAATTCCATGATCCAGCTGAGGGATTTCCACGGCTGGAATTCCATGATCCAGCTGAGGGAGTTCCACGGCTGGAATTCCATGATCTAGCTGAGGGAATTCCACGGCTGGAATTCCATGATCCAGCTGAGAAAGTTCCATGGTGGAAATTCCATGATCCAGCTGAGGGAATTCTGTGGTTCTATGGGAATATCTCCAAATTGAACTTCACCGGATTTGGTTGGAAAATCCAAAGTTCAGTCTGGTCAGGCTTCACAGAGCTGGGTTCTTACTCAACACCAGGGGTTTTAATTCTGGCTTAAAAATAAAACTTAGGCTGAGCCTAAATCTTCTCATCTAAAGAACGGCTCAAACCACATGGAACACACTCCTTTCCCATTAATTTCCCATTAATATTTTACCAATTATTATTATTAATAACCCTACCCAGGGACAATATCAGCCTGAAGATCCTGTTCAAATTCTGGGGGGAAAAGGTCAAAAACTCAGGAAAAAAAGCTGTGGAATGGCTTCCTCCAAGCTGAAATCTCTTGTTAGAACCGCAGGAATAGGTTGGGAATTTCAGTGGGATACAATTATCTCATTAATTAAATATTTGCCAATTTTTTTTCCTATCATTTCTCCGAGGGAAGAGCCCAAGAGAAGTTAAACCCCATTTCTAGGGAATAAATCCCCTCTGCTATTCCCAGAGTCACTCACTTCCCAGCTGGAGTTTTTGGGGTGGGCAGGGCCTCTCTCCTCTGGCGCTCCAGCAGAGCCTCCACCTCGCTCTGCACATCCACCCCGTTCTTGTCATCCAGCTTGAAAACCTGAGGGAAAAACCAGGAATTTCAGCCAATCCCAGCATCCAGGTGCTGGCCAACAAAGCATTATTCGATTCATTAATTAGTCTGATTAGGCTGGTATTAATTTATTAAGACCATGCCCCTCATTGGCACTCGGCCCAGCAAGACCTGACAAAACCAATTTGCTAAATAATGTTTGAGAAAAGCTCCCAAGGATGAGAATTCCAGGATTATTTCAGGATATTTTAGGTGCCACGAGTGCAGGCCCGTGGAAAAATATCCCTGATTTCATGAGGAGACAGTTAATTGTTGGTTTTATGGGAATTACTGAAATGAAGCGGAATACTATGGAAATATGGAGCACCAAGCCAGCGTTTTTCACTGTTCCCAGGTGAAAAAAAGCCATGGAATGGCTTCCTGCATGTTGGAATCACCTGTTAGAACAGCAGGAATAGATTGGGAATTTCAGTGGGATACAATTGCCTCATTAATTAAAGATATGCTTATTAATCACCCATCCTAACGAGGAAGGGAACACCTTGGCCATCAGTACTGAAACATTCCTGGCTGGATTCCTTCCCACATGCTTTTAACAGATTTTCCCTAGGATGGGCTTGGGCAATAAGCACCAAACCACTGAATGCTTTAAAAGCATTCCCAGGAATTCAAACCCTTTTGGAACCAGGACCCTGGCGTGGGGCTTTTGTTCCCCTCTTCCAAGCCGTCCAGCGGGAGCTTTGGAGCAGAAATCCATGGATTTGGGGCTGTGGGGAGGCACTCACGAATCTCTTGGCCTGGAAGGGGCCGATGCTGTTGAAGATCATGGCCAGGCAGCGGGGCAGGAGCCCCCCATCCCCAGGAGATCCTGTCATGGTGTGGGTCTTCCCGCTGCCCGTCACTCCGTAGGTGAACAGCAGACCTGGGAATGCAGGGAAAAGGGAGAAATCAACGGGATTGGGAGGAAAAAAAAAAAACCAAGCCAGCTCAAATATTGCACACCAGCCAAAGGGCTTCCAGCTGGGAACAGCCACCACCCTTCCCCAAGAGCCACCAACCAGCCCCGGCACAGGCTGCGCCATCCCTGGAATATTCCGGGCTTGGAGCACCCTGGGATACTGGAAGGTTTCCCTGCCCATGGAATGGGATGGGCTTTAATGTCCTTCCCATAGATTTGATGGTTTAGGAGGCGATGCTTTTTTTGCCATTTGTTGCTTTTTTGGGGGTTGAAAATGCGCTTTGCTAAAAGCCCAAAATGCTGATTCCACAGCTTGCAACTCCAACAAACCATGGGAAAACTTGGGAGGGCAGGGAGAAGGATTGGGATGCGTAATTCATGGAATTCCAGAACACTTTGGGTGGGAAGAGATCTTAAAGCCAATCCCATTGCCAAAGGCAGGGACACCTCCTGCTAAGCCAGGCTGCTCCAACAACATTCCCATGGCATGGGAGCACCCATTCCCACCCAAACCATCCCAGGATTCCTACTCCAGAAAGACCTTCCAGGGCTGTGGTGTGAGGAGCCACAATTCCAAACAAACCTCGGGAGCACTGGATCATCAATTCCCACCCAAACCAACCCAGGATTCCTATCCAGAAAGAGCTCCCAAGGGAATGGCTTCCTCCAAGCTGAAATCTCTTGTTAGAACAGCAGGAACAGGTTGGGAATTTCAGTGGGACACAATTACCTAATTAATTAAATATTTGCCAATTTTTTTTCCCAATTTTTCCTTCATTTCCTCACGGGAAGAGCCCAAGAGAATCCCATTAAGTCCCATTCTGTGCGAGGAGCTGAGCCACGATCCCAACCCAACCTCAGGAACGCTGGATCATCCATTCCCACCCAAACCACCCCAGGATTCCCGTTCCATAAAGAGCTTGCAGGGGCGTGGTGTGAGGAGCTGGGCCGCAGTTCCAAGCAAACCTTGGGAGCCCTGCAATCCTGGGAATGGGGGCACGGGAGGGGAGCTGTGCTCACCGTTCTTGCCCCGGAGCAGATCCTCCACCAGGGGCTTGGCCACGGCGTCGAAGAGCTCCCTCTGCGCCACCAGCGTGCCAAACACCTCCTTGAAGGAATACTGCGTCTGCCAAGAGAGGGAAAACCACCCTGGAATCCCAGCCCCCACGGCCTGGAGCGGCCAGAGGGATCCCACAGAGCCGAGGATTCCCAAAGCGCAGCTAAAAGCTGGAATTGCCTTTCAGCTCCGCCCCCGGATCCCAGCGAAGGAACATCCACCGTGGCCAAAGTGGAGCAGCTCATTCATGGAATTCTGTTTGCTTTGGATCTTTTTCCAGGCCAGCCTCAGTTTTCAGTCTTGAATTTCAAGCCGGTTTTATTTTTTTTTAATGAATGATGTTAATTTTAAATTGATTATTTAAATTAATAAATTATTTTAATTTCAAAATGAATTTTAATAAAGTCCTAAATTTCAAAGGCTCTTAATTTTTAATGAATTATTTTAATAAATTTTTAAACAAATTTTAAGTTTTGATGGTCATTTTCCCATCAAAATTCTTCCTTAAGGAAATAGCTGAATTCCAAATTTCTGAACAAAACCTCATTTAAATAAATTAGCATTTCATTAATTAAGCTTTGCCTTATTTAAACCTTTGAAGACCCCCTTAATGCCCTTCCCATAGGAATTTTCCAGCTGAAATTGGAAACAAAATATTCCACATCCCAGTTAAGACTCCCACCCAGAGAAGCTGTGGAATGTCCAAGGCCAGGCTGGATCAGCCTGGGATGGAGGATTCCCATGGAATGGGATGAGCTTTAAGGTCCTACCCAGCTATTTGACAGATCAGGAAGTGATGGTTTTTGTCCTGGAAGGGTTTTTGGGTGGAAAACCTTTGGATTCTGCACTCTGCAAGTGCCACAAACCATGGGAAACCCTGGGAGAGCGGGAGCTGGATGGAATTCACGGAATTCCAGAACTTGGTGTGGGAAGGGACCGTAAAGCCAACCCCAGCGCCGAGGGCAGGGACACCTCCCGCCAAGCCTGGCTGCTCCACCGACACTTCCAGGGGCGGGGAGCAGGAATTCCAGGCGAATTCCAGGCGGGAATCCCGTTACCTCGCGGTACTCGCCATTCCTGAACACCCGGTAGCCCTCGGGAGGGTGGATCTGCACCGTGGTGCCGTTGATGACCTCGATGCAGCATTCCTGGTCTGCCCGGCTGAGCGGCCGCACGCGGCAGTACACCTGGGATGGGGGGAAAACCGGGAATGAACCGGGAATGAACCGGGCAGTACACCTGGGATGGGGGGAAAACCGGGAATGAACCGGGAATGAACCGGGCAGTACACCTGGGAGGGGGGAAAAC
>JAYDZK010000025.1:1431171-1455065 GCA_034509185.1 Euphonia xanthogaster
CGTGAGATCAGGAGCGCCGCCTGGATCTCGGCTCTCTTCTCAACACAGCCCCAAACTCCTGCGTTTTCCTGCTGGAAACCTCCCGATTCCTGCGGATTCCCTGGAATTCCCTCTGATTTCCCTCGGTTTCTTCCCGGTGCAGGTGAAAGAGCTCGTTCTGGACAACTGCAGGTCGTACGAAGGGAAAATCGAGGGCCTCACGGATGAGTTCGAGGAGCTGGAATTCCTCAGCACAATCAACGTCGGCTTAACCTCAGTTGCAAACCTACCAAAGTTAAACAAACTCAAGAAGGTGAATCCCACCTCCCCAAGCCTAATCCCTCCTTTCCCCCCCCCCCCCTTTCTCCGCGTTTGGAAAAGGGGCTGGGAATGGGATCCAGTGGGATTTCTGAGGATGTTTTTGGGCCTTCGCAGCTCGAGCTGAGCGACAACAGAATCTCGGGAGGCCTGGAGGTGCTGGCAGAGAAGTGTCCGAACCTCACGCACCTCAACCTGAGCGGCAACAAAATCAAAGACCTCGGGACAATAGAACCTCTGGTGAGTCGGGATTGCTCCTGGGAAGGAATGGGATTCGTGCCGTCCCAAACCCTTGGAATGCCTTCCTCTGTCCCAGGTTGCTCCAAGCGCGGCATTGGGCGCTTCCCAGGAATGTCACTCCTGGAATCTGTGACAGGGCCCTTTCCCCCCCTCATTCCTTCCCCAAATCCCAGTTTTTCCTGCCCCCTGCATCCCAAGTCCTGGGGAGTCGGGATTGCTCCTGGGAAGGAATGGGATTCGTGCCGTTCCAAACCCTTGGAATGCCTTCCTCTGTTCCAGGTTGCTCCAAGCGCGGCATTGGGCGCTTCCCGGGAATGTCACTCCTGGAATCTGTGACAGGGCCCTTTCCCCCCCTCATTCCTTCCCCAAATCCCAGTTATTCCTGCCCCCTGCATCCCAAGTCCTGGGGAGTCGGTTTTGCTCCAAGGAATGGGACTCATCCCGTTCCAAGCCCTTGGAATTCCTTCCTGTATCCCAGGTTGCCCCAAGCCCGGCCTTGGGCGCTTCCAGGGAAGGTCGCTCCTGGAATCTGTGCCAGATCCTCCCCCCCATCATTCCTTCCCAAAACCCCAGGAATCCCGGGATCCAGGCCGCATCCCAAGTCCCCGTCCCTGTTCCCGGTGAGCCGCTGCTTCCCTCTAGTGGCTGCCGGGCCGGGCTCCCCCGTTCCCGGCGGGAATCGCCGCAGCTTCCCAGGATTCCGCAGGCTCTGGATCCATCTCAAGGCGCTACAATTCCCATGAAAATCCTTCCAGGAGCAGCTGCTTCCTGCATCTCCTTTCCTGCAGCACGGGGAAAAGGCAGAGCTGGTAAACTCGTGGAGAAGCCTGGAAGTGCTCCCAGCTCTCCCAGTTTTCCCATTCCCAGGCCTTTTTCCCAAGTGCTTTCCACACAAAGGGAAAAGAGATATTCCCTTAGAGTTGATATTTCTTATCCATGGATAAGCCTTGATACAAATGCTCAACTCCTTTGGATTTTATTTTTAGGATTTCCAAGTTCTGTGAGCAGTGCAGGCTTCTTCCCAAAAAAAAAACAAAAAAACCCAACAAAAATTCCACAAAACCCCCAGGAATCAAATTCCTATTCCATTTCTATGTGTTTTTTTTTCGTTTTCCATAGTCTAAGGAAAAATAATTGCATTTTTTAAACCTCTCTTATCAAAGTTCTTGTGTCCAAATGCTCCATCCCTGCTTCCGTCTGCAAGAATCCATTTGGGATAATTCCCTGGACATCAGCTATTCCTGGATCTGGCTCCCTTGGAATAATTCCCTGCATTCAGTTATTCCTTTGGATTTGGGAGCTGCAAGACTCCGGGGAGAGCCTTTCCCATCCCAAATCCCAAATGAAATTGGGATTTTCCAAGTGGTTTTTTATGGATTAGGGGCGGAAATTCCAGAGGGAGCTGGTTGGGAAGGCGAGGAGCAAGGTCAGGCAATTTGGGGGATTGTTTACGAATATTCCCTTTTTTTTCCCCCCCATGCCTGCCATCTCCAGGGAGCCCAAAACACCCCCGGGGATCCCTCGAGCCCATTCCCCGTGGGATTCTTGCCTTTGCAGGGGAATCCCGCGCCGGCAAACCTTCCGAATTGCTTTGTTTTCCCAGAAAAAGTTGGAAAACCTGAAGAGCTTAGACCTGTTCAACTGTGAGGTGACCAACTTGAACGACTACAGAGAAAACGTGTTCAAGCTGCTGCCGCAGCTGACCTACCTGGACGGCTACGACCGGGACGACAAGGAAGCGCCGGATTCCGACGCCGAGGGATACGTGGAGGGGCTGGAGGACGAGGAGGAGGATGAGGACGGTACGGGAATGGGAGCCGGCACCCGCAGGGAGCGGGGAGGAGGGGTGAGGGGATGGGATGAGGGGAAGGGATGAGGGAATGGGATGAGGGAATGGGATAGGGAATGAGGAGAGGAATGAGGGGAAGGGTTGAGGGGATGGGATAAGGGGAGGGATAGGGAATGAGGGGAAGGGATGAGGGGATGGGATAAGGGGAGGGATAAGAGAAGGGATAGGGAATGAGGAGAGGGGTGAGGGAATGAGGGGAAGTAGTTCAGGGAATTGAGGGGAAGGGATAAGGGGAGGGATAGGGATGAGGGGAAGGGATAAGGGGAGGGATAGGGAATGAGGAGAGGTATGAGAAGGGATGAGGGGAAGTAGTTCAGGGAATTGAGGGGAAGGGATAAGGGGAGGGATAGGGAATGAGGAGAGGAATGAGGGGAAGGGATAAGGGGAGGGATAGGGAATGAGGAGAGGGATGAGGGGAAGGGATGAGGGGAAGGAGTTCAGGGAATTGAGGGGAAGGAGTTCAGGGAATTGAGGGGAAGGAGTTCAGGGAATTGAGGGGAGGGAATGAGGGAAAGGACCTTGGTGTCCTGAGGGAGCGAGGGGAAGGAGTTGAGGGAATTGAGGGGAAGGAGTGAGGGAATGGGGGAGGGAATGGGGGAAAGGGGGAAAGTACCTCTGTGTCCTGAGGCAGTCAGGGAAGGGACCTGAGGGAATGAGGGGAAGGATCTTGGTGTCCCGAAGGAATGAGGGGAAGGACCTCAGTGTCCCAAAGGAATGAGGAAATGAGGGAAAGGACCTGAAGGAATGAGGGAAGGAGCTGGGTGTCCTGAGGGAATGGCGGGAAGGAGCCGGGCAGGGCCTGAAGGAGCAACTTCCTCAGTTTTATCCCTAGTGAAATACCGGGACGACAAGGAAGCGCCGGATTCCGACGCCGAGGGATACGTGGAGGGGCTGGATGACGAGGAGGAGGATGAGGACGGTACGTGGGATGTGCTCCATGGGATTCCCGCATCCCAAAGGAATGCAGGGAGGAGGGGGCAGGGCCTGGAAAACCCCATTCCTCCATCTGGGAATGGAGGGGTGGGATCAGGAAGGGACTGGAGGAATTACGGGGACAGGGGTGAGCATGGATGAGAAGGAATGTCCTGGAACTGTGGAAATCATCATGGAAAAGGGTTTCCATGGAGAAAAGCAGGAATTAGGGAGCTGCTCCATGAGGGAAGTGTGTGGAAAACACTGGGGAGCCCCGGTGAATCTGTGCCAGGAACTGAGGAAGGAATAGCCTGGAATTCCAGGGAATCGCAGTGCTGTAGGCACCACCTTTCCCTGGCTGCCCCTGGAGCCATCCCAGGATGAGGATCCAGCTGATCCCAGGGAATTTGCTGGATTCTCCCATCCCAGCAGCACAGCAGAAAAGCTGGATGTGCACTTTTCCCGGGAATGCTGAGTGGGAACTCTGGGAAGGTTCCCAAAAGCTCCCAAACACGTGGAAAACACTCCAGGGGTTCGGCACTTCCTGGTTTTCTGCTGGGAATTTTGGGAATTGCCTGAAAGGCTGGAATTTTGTGTCCATGGGAAAGCTCCTCATGGATGATGGGAAAGTTCTGCTCTATCCATTCCTGGAAAAGCTGGGATTCCCCAGCTCCCAAATCCTTGGGAATAGTGGGAAGTGGAGCAGCTGCAGTGACTCCGACCCTGCATTCCCCTACAATCCTGTGCTGCCCCTAAGGAATTCTTTGCTCAGATTCCCAGATTTTGGGTGGAATTATTCCAAAAACCCCAACTTTTTCCATGGATTTTGTTTTTCCAGAGGAGGAATACGACGACGACGCTCAGGTAGTGGAGGATGAAGAGGATGAGGAAGAGGAGGAAGAAGGGGAGGAGGAGGACGTGAGCGGAGAGGAGGAGGTGAGCCTTGGAATTCCACCTTGGGAATCTGCGGGATCCGGCTGGGAAGGGCTGGGCAGGGAATCCAGGATTTGAGGAATTTTAGGACTCACTTTGGGCTGGGGCGGATGAAGGATGGGATGAGGGCATGGGATTGAGGGGGGGAAAAGTGGGATTGAGGGGGGGAAAAGTGGGATTGGAGGGGAAAATGGGATAGGAGGAAAAAATGGGGTTGTAGGGGGGGAAATGGGATTTTGGGAGGGAAAATGGGATTGAGGGAGGAAAAAAAGGGCAAGGGGAAAGTGGGATGGGAGGAAGGAAAACGGGATTGGAGGAGAGAAAGTGGGATGGGAAAGGGGAAAACAGAATTCCAGGAGTTTGTTTCCCCTCTCCTCTGGCCCTGAATCCTCCCCTGTCCCTCTGGGATGTTCCTGAGCCTCCTCAATTCTGCTGGGAGGCTCTGGATCAATCCAGCTTTTCCCATTCCCATAAATCCCAATGCAGTTTCCCTAAACTTGGGAATGGCACATTCCCACGTTCCCAGCTCCAGCTCAGGGATTGGTTCCCTGGGATTTCAGTGCCAGCTCCTGCTATTCCATAAAAAACGGGAATACTGGGAAGTGGCTCCTTGCTGAGGACATTCCAAGGACTTTGCCTCCTTGGAAGATGGGATATTGGGAAAGCTCCTGGGCTGATCCCAAGGTTTACATCCCGGCTTTTCCCGGAATTCCAGGAGGACGAGGAAGGCTACAACGACGGCGAGGTGGACGATGAGGAGGACGAGGAGGAGCCTGGTACGGAACCAATCCCACTCTTCCTAAGGGAAAACCACCTCAGTTCCATGGAAAATGGAATTCCCGGAAAAGCAGGAATGTGGCTCCTGGAATAATGGGAATTCTTTCTTTTTTCCAGAGGAAGAGCGGGGCCAGAAGAGGAAACGAGAGCCTGAGGATGAGGGGGATGAGGACGACTGAGCAGCTTTTCCCTGGAAAAAATTCCCTCTTGTGATTTGACTGTTTTTATCCCGGAATTCCCCCTTTTCCCACTCCCGACCCTTTGGATTTCCTTTTCTTTTCCTGGTTTTTTTTTTTTTTTTGGTTTTTTTTCCGGATTGTAACGTTGCTGTGGGAACCGAGCGGGAGCAGCGAGGGTGGGAAGGGAATAAAATCCTATTTTTACTGCCGCTCCTCCTCCTATTCTTTGGGAATTTTTTCCTTGGATCCTTTTCCTTGAATCCCTGGAACTGCGAGAGTTGAGTAGGAGCCGAGTTGGGAATTCTCGGAGCGGAGCTTGGACATCTCGGAAGCAAAACAAGGAGAGAACCGACTTGAAATCCATGGATGAGCCGGGATTTTCCCACCTCTGCCATTCCCAAATCCACATTTTTTTGGGAATGGCAGCCAGGCCTCCTCCCTGGGGTGGCGATGGTGCCTTGCTCCATGGGGTTTTTTTTGGGAATGCTGCCATTTCCAGCCCCTTTTCCCAACTTTGGGAATTCCCTCTTTGTAAATAGTGACCAGACATTGTTTTTTTTTGGGAATGTTGGGTTTTTTGGGATGGGTTCGGAGCTGGTGACTTTGCGATCCCTGTGTGTTGTGTGTTCCCAGTTTTCCTTTAATTTGGAAGGGAATTTTAGGTTTTCTAGGAATTTTTTTATTTTGGGGGGCTTTAGGGGAATTTTTGGGGATTTTCATGGCTCCAGTGCAGCCAAATCCCTGGAAATGGCAGGCATGGAAAAAAAGTGGGGATCTCTACAGAAAATATCCCAAATTCCCAAATTTCCCAACCTTGGAATAAACCAACTCCTCCCCAGTTTCCCAATGAGCTCCCTCTGGAATTTCCACCCCCAATCCAGGAAAAACCACTTGGAAAATCCCAAATTTTTCACCCAGAAAGCCAGGAATTCCAAGAGAAATGCCTGAAATTCCATGGAAATTCCTGAAAATTGTATTTTCTTACCTTGTGGGAGGCAAAAAACAAGGAAAATCCTTGGGGAATGTACAGATCCTGTGGGGAAAAGCCCTTTGGAAGTGACTTGGATTTCCTAGGAGAGCTTCCGTGTGTAGAAATCCAGCGGCTCCAGGTTTTTTTGGGAATTTGGGGGCCCAGCAGAGCCACCTTTGGAGTTTTTGTCTGTTTGGCTTTGAGGAATTTCAATAAAGCTTTTGATATAAATCCTGCCTCTGGAATTCTTTCTGGGAAAACAAGGAATGGCAGCCCTGGAAAAGCGGGGATTCCCAGATCTTTTTTAGCACCCTAAAAAGAAGGAATTGCAGCCCTGGAAATGTGGGAATTCCCAGTGTTTTTAGGAGCTTTGGCTCCCTAAAATCCTTTGCATGAAGCCCAGGGAGAGGCTGGGGTTGAGTGAAGCTCCTGGAATGTTTTCCCTCGGGAGTGGGGGGGTTCTGGGGAGTTATCCTAGGAAAACTGGAGCCTTTCTCTTGGAAAATCCTCTCCCGGCTTTGCCAGGCTGGGAACAAGGAGCTCCTGGATCCCAGGTAAGAGCCAGCGCTCCCCCTAGAATGAGCTGGATCCTGGAAATGTTGGGATGAGCTGGAAATGCTGGAATGAGAATCCACACGGGATTCCAGGATCCATCTTCGGCTTCTCCCCCCTCCCTGGTCTGGGGGAGCACATCCAAGAATTTTCCTTGGGATCCCCCCAGCCCCTGGACAGAGAAGGAAAGGCAGGAACGCGGTTCTGGTATTCTGAAAAGATTTTATTCCATCACTATCCCGTGGGAGCATAAATAATCAGGAATGACAGCACATGGAACGCAGCAGGAAACGCTGGGAACGCGGGACACGGACGGGACAGACCCGCGCTGGGAATGCCGGGAACTTCAGCAGCTCGGATTGAGTGGGAATTGGGGTCTCCAGGAAAAACCAATGGGATTTGGTGTCATTCCCTGTGCTCCAGGCAAATCCTGTCAGTCCTGGGATTGTCCAAAGTGCTGAGCCTCGCAAGCTCCAAGTGCATCCCTTGGGATCCATCCTCAGGATCCATTCCTTGGGCTTCATCCATGGGGCAGCACCCCCAGGAATATCCCAGGATCCCACCACGGGAAGGATCCCAAATTACCACCATGGGAATGATCCCAGTTCCCTGCCATGGGAAGGATCCCAGTTTCCCACCATGGAATGATCCCAGATTCCCACCATGGGAAAGGATCCTGGGACAGATCCCAGGCTCCAGCTGCGGGAAGAATCCCAGGTTCCCACCATGGGAATGATCCCAGTTTCCCACCACAGCAAGGATCCTGGGATCCTACTGGGGGAAGAGTCCCGGGCACCCAACATGGGCAAGGATAATGAGAAGGATCCCATGTGGAAATTTCCCTCTGTGGAAATGATCCCAGTTTCCCACCACAGCAAGGATCCTGTCCTGCTCCCATGGGAATGATCCCGGATTCCCACAGGGAAACCCCCTTTGACGATCAAGCCCTTCCCACTTCCCGCCCCTTTTCCAGTTCCGCTCCCACTGTCACATTTTTGCATAGGAAAAAAAATTAATAGCAAGGAAGCGTCGCGCTTTCCCGGGAATCTGCCCCGGGCTGGCTCATCCCAACGGACAGGACATGGCTCCGACTTACTGGGAGCCTCCAGGCTTTCCCAGGAATCAGGTTAGAGCGGGATTAGTGCCGGACAAGACACGCAGGACGTGATTCCAGGCTCTCGGCAGCCGCGGACTCCGGAATTGTGTTCTGGGTGAGTGGATCCAAGGAATTCAGGAGTAGAAACAAAGGAATTTCTTTAGAAAACGTCCCTGGAGTCAATTGTTCTTGGGGCTGTTCCGGAAGTTCTTTAATTCCAGCTGCAGCTGCCGGATCCGAATGTCCTTCTGCGAGAGCTCGTCCTTCAGCCGCCGGATCTCGTCCTGCTGCCGGAAGAACATCCGGAGCAGCTGGAAAACAAGGATGGAGATGAAGGGATGGAGCTGCTGGAATCACATCAGCTCATCCCAGGATTTTGCCAGATCCATGCTGGCAATGGGCCGTAACTTGGCTGATTTTGGGGAGAGGGGATGGATTTGAACTGAAGGATGGGAGATTTTGATGGGATTTTGGGAAGGAATTCCCAGAGAAGCTGTGGCTGCCCTCGGATCCCTGGAAGCGTTCAAGGCCAGACTGGAGCAGCCTGGGATAGTGGATGGTGTCCCTGGAAAAGATGTCCACCATGGGAAAGGGTCAAGGGCTGGATCCCGAGCTCCCATCCCTGGAGGGATCCCACACTCCTGCCTCTGGTGGGATGGCGACCGGCAGCACGGCGCCTTTCCAGGTTCATCCCCAGATCCCATTCCCGTTCCCACTCCAGGGCCGCCCCACCTCGTTCTCCGTGCGGGGTGGGACGTTCTCCAGGAGGTCGATCCCGTTGACCACCACGCTTTTCTTCTCCCTCACCGGCGCCTTGAAGACAATCTTGGAATTCCTCTTGTATCCCTCCTTCAGCGACACCAGGATGGGATCTGTGGGAGAGCCGGCAGATCAGCAGGATGTGCTGGTCTTTTCCCACATCCCGGATATTTCTGGGATACCCCCCCCCCCCGGTGGTTTTACCTCTGTTGACCCCACTGAGCCACTCGTCCGGGGTCAGGGCTGGCTCCATCCCCGGAGTCATGGGATAAATGTCCTCCTGGTATGTCTCCGACTGGGAAAAGGGGAAGAGAAGAGCAATGGAACCTGGGAATCCGCTCCCTTGGAATTGAGGAATAGTTCCCTCCCACACAGAAGGATATAAACACCCGGATAGCTGGGAAACTCTGGGCACAGGGAGGAAATTTGGGAAGTGCTGGCTGGAGCAGAGAATCTGGGATCGTGTCCTCCACCCAGCCCTGGCCAGCAGCTGGATTTGCTTCCCAGAAAACCCCATTCCAAGCAATATTTTCCCCAAAATTCCCAAAACTCAAGTGAGACCAACCCCTTGGAGAACCACTCCCTGAAAACACTCCCGTTAAATTGTGGCTGAAATTCCATGGGATGAGTAAGGACGGAGAGGTCCAGGGATGGTGGGAAGAGAGCCATGCACGGGATTGGCCAAAGTGGGGCATGTCCATGGCTCCGGAGCTGCCCGGACATTCCAGATCCCACTCACTCCCACATTCCAGGACCCACCCGCCTCGGGACAATCATGGAGATGGGCTCAATGAGCCCCTTGAGGGTGATGAGTTTGTAGAAGCGGAAAACTTCGCAGGCAGAGACGTCCAGGCCGTGCTTCGGCATCACCCCTGCGGAGAGCACCGGGATCAGCCATCCGTGAAATTCCCGCCATGGAAAATCCCAAGCCAGAGAGGCACCGGGATCACCCATCCACGCAATTCCAGCATGGAAAATCCCAATCCCAAACCCCATCCAAACCCAATCCAACCTAAACCCAATCCAAACCCATCCCAAACCCTTTTCCTTGCGCCGCTCAATCCAGCACCTTCCCCATCCACCTTTTCCGTGCTCTGGGAAGCAGAGCAGCAGCACCTCCACCCTTACCCAGTCCTTTCTGTGGAGCTGGCGAGCGGAATTCCATGAGATAACTCAGGTAGGGCTTTTCCGAGCCAATCTCGTAGTACCGGATGTTGCCGTCGCCCTGGAGCAGCAGGGAAGAGGGATGGGAATGGATTTGGAAATGAGGAGGTGGGAAAAAACAGGATAGGAGCATTTAGAAGGCAGGGATGGACGGGACTTTGGGGAGGAATCGTTCCCTGGGAGGGTGGGGCAGAGCTGGGCTGGAATTCCCGGAGAAGCTGTGGCTGCCTCTGGATCCCTGGAATATCCTGGGTTGGACAGGACTTGGAGCAGCCCGGGATGATCGAATGTGTCCCATGGCAGGGACATCCATGGAACTGGATGAGTTTGAAGCTCCCTTTCCATACAAACCATTCCAGGATCCAAATTCTGGCCCCAATCCCTTGGGCAATGCTGGGAGATTTTTCTGGGAACGGCACATCCGGATGCTCCGTGCATCCCTACCTTCCCAGCCAGGTACAGCATGTGAGTGTCAGCGTCGTAGAACGGGAAGAGGAGCCCCGAGAGCCCATCGATCTCCTCCTCGATCAAAGGCATGGATAAATCTTCCTGGAAAACAGGAAAATCCTGGCGTTAGCCGTGTCCTGACGGCAGCGCTGAGTGGGATCCCAGCGGGCAGGGACGGAGCAGGGATCTGGGCAGGGATGGAGAGGGATCCTGGTGCAGGAGCAGGAATTCCACCAGGGATGGAGCAGGAATTCCAGCAGGGACAGAGAGGGATCCCGGCACCCACCTGGTCCCAGAGGGCGATCTGCCGGGTGTTCCAGCGGGACACTCCCGTGGTCAGAAGCCGTTTGGTGCTTCCCAGGAAAACCACGCGGTTAACGCGGTGGTTCTTGCAGCTGGCCTCCTGCAAGACAGGAATGAGCTCTGGAATTCCCCTTGGATCCAGCTCTCATCCCAGGAAAGCCCTATCCTTGCTCCCCCAGCCTCATCCTGGGCAAATTCCAGCTCTGTCCTTTGGCACCTGCCCCAGGGCAAGCTGAAATTCCCATTTTCCTGAGGATCAGGGAGAATCCACCATCCTCCTCCAAACCTCCAGCACCTTCCCCTTTATTCCCACCGTTTTCCACAAATCCTTAACTAACAACAGAATCAAAGCCTCCAACTCTGGACCTTCCCCTGTACCTTCCCTTTTACTCCCACCGTTTTCCACAAATCCTTAACTAACAACGGAATCTAAGCCTCCAACTCTGGACCTTCCCCTGCACCTTCCCTTTTACTCCCACCGTTTTCCATAAATCCTTAATTAACAACGGAATCTAAGCCTCCAACTCCTCCGCTTGGGACGAGGCCGAGCCCTTCCCACCATCCCCACAACCAGGCTGCCAACCGGATTCCACCGCGCGGAAAACACCCGGCTGGGAGCACCTACGGCCCTCGGCGGGCGTTTCCCGGCATTCCAGGGGCCTGTCCGCTCAGATCCCGCTCCGAGCGCCCGTCCCACCTGCAGGACCCTCCCGGAGCGCGGCTCCAGGACGCGCAGCCTCTTGTCCTTGCAGGCGGTGGCCAGGAGGCTCCCGTCCGTGTTGAAGGACACGCACAGGATCACGTCCGTGTGGCAGTCGATCATCTTCACCGGCTCGCCGACCTCCAGGTTCCAGATCAGCACCTGCGGGAAGAGCCTCTGGAGCAACCCGGGATGCCGGGAGGTCTCCCTGGTCTGCGGGAGCTGCTCCCGGTGCGTGGAATGTCCCCCTGGCCCATGGAAGCTGCTCCTGGTCTATGGAAGCTCTCCCTGACCTGTGGAAGCAGGTGCCGGTCTATGAAAGCTGTTCCTGATCCACGGAATGTCTCCTTGATCTATGGAATGTCTCCCTGATCCATGGAATGTCTCCCTGGCCTATGGAAGCTCTCCCTGATCTGTGGAAGCTGTTCCTGGTTTTTGGAAGCTGTTCCCGGTCCATGGAATGTCTCTCTGGTCATGGCAGCTGTTCCTGATCTGTGGAATGTCTCCCTGATCTACAGAACATCTCCCTGGTGCGTGGAATGTCTCCCTGGTCTCTGGGAGCTCTCCCTGACCGGTAGAAGCTGTTCCCGGTCCATGGAATGTCTCCCTGGACTCTGGAAGCTCTCCCTGACCTGCAGCAGCTGTTCCCGGTCCATGGAATGTCTCCCTGGTCCATGGAACGTCTCCCTGGTCTATGGAAACTGCTCCTTCCTGGCCTATGGAAAGCACGGAACGAGATGAGCTTTAAGCTCCCTCCAACCCGCTGGAACCATTCCAGCGTTCCCCGATCCCACTCTGGCCATCCGCAGGTGACTCCCAGCGGCGCCAGAGTCCGGGAAAGGCCTCTGGAATGGCACTCCCGGGAAGCCTGACCTTGTAGTCGTAGCCGGCGCTGAAGAGGATGTTGTTGGTGGTCGGGTGCCACTCCACGAGCCCCACGCGGCGGCTGTGCCCGTACAGCTCCAGCACCGCCTCCGTCATGTTCCGCTTCAATCCTCCCTCCGGAATCTCCCAGATCCGCACCTGGAACGGGGTTTGGAGCATACCAGCTCCCGCCCTTGGATTCCCGCCTCGCCCAGGGATTCCAGGATCAGCCCTGCTGCTGATTGTCCCTCAAGGATAAACAAGGAATCCTGGGGATCTCTTGGGAAAAAATCCAGCCAGGGTCGATCCGCACCTGGAATGGGGTTTGGACCATCCCAACTCCTGGCCTTGAAAGCTCCTTCCCAAAAACATCCAGAATCCTGGAATTCCCAAAACCGAAGCTTTTGGGAATTTCAGGATCAGCCCTGCTACTGATTGTCCCTCAGGGATAAATAAGGAATTCTTGAGATCCCTTGGGAAAAATCCAGCCAGGGCAGATGCTGTTATCCAGGCAGGGCGCTGGAATCCTCATCCTGAATTCCCAGATTCCCAGCCCTTCCTTGTCCTGAGACCCCAAAGCTGACCCTACAGACTCCACATTTTGGGATCCTTTGGGATAAAGACTCCCAGATTTTCCAAGTTGGTTGCTCTAAAAACCACCCGGGATTTTCCCAGGATTTAGTTCCCCTTTTCCATTGTCTCCATGGAGATTTCCAACCTGAACCTTCCCTGGGACCTCCCCCAGCTGCCCCCTCCTCTCAGGGACTTGTGGAGAGCCTGGAATTCCCTCCATATCCCATTTTTCTTCAGGCTGAGCATTCCCAGCTTCCTCAGCTGCTCCTCATGGGAATTACCCTCTGGATCCTCTGGATTTGTGTCCAGAAAATAAAGAACAGGAGGGAATTCTGGCCCAGGAGCCAGGCTGGGCACAATTTGGGATTGGCTTTGATCTCCTGTCCCTCAGCATTCCCAAAACAAATCCCATGGAAATATCAAAACAGGGAATCAATGGGATGGGGAGGATGGATGGATCTGGGAATTGCATCCCAGAATTCCGGCTCACCGAGGTGTCCTCGGAGCAGGAGGCGATGATGTTCTCAATGAAGGGGTTCCACTTGATGTCCAGCACGTTTCCCTGGTGACCACAAACTTTGGGATAGTTCGGCTCGATCCGGCCAGTCTGGAGTGGAAAAGTAAGGAAAACATCGGGAAAAACATCAAATTTAGGGAGAAATTGGTGTTTCCAGGGACGGGAAATTGTTGGAGAAGGGAGACCCGGCTCAGCCTGGGATGGGCCAAGCCAGGGATTGGGTTTATCCAATATTCCCAGTATTCCCAGCTGATCCATGGATGGGAAGGGGTTTCTCCGTACTCCATGGAGCAGGAAAAGGACAGCTGGGAGCTCAGTGGGAATTCATGGAATTACGGAATACTGGGGTTGGAAAAGCACTCCAAGGTCCCAGAGTCCAACCATTCCCAGCACTGATCCTTGTCCCCAAGGGCCACATCCACAGGGATTTTCAATCCCTCTGGGAATGGGGACAGGGCTGGAAAACCCTTTCTGTGAGGGAGTTTTCCCAATATCCAAACTTCTCCTTTCAGGATCCAAATCCATGGGCAAAAGGACTGGAAGAGATTCCAGAGGCTCCAAAGCCCCTCAGCCATTGGATCCCACGTGAATCCCAGAACAGTTTGGGTGGGAAGATCTTCCAGGAGATCCATTCCCAATCCCTGCCATTGCCCAGGATCCCTTTCCCTATCCCAGGTTGCTCCAAGCTCATCCAACCCGGCCTGGAGTTGGAGCATTTGGAGTTTCCCTCATAAATTTTAGATTTCCTTCCCAAACTTTGGAATCACCATTTTCCAAGGTTCTCCTCCATGGAACAAACCCCAAATTCTGGGATCACACAACTCCTGCAAATCCCCAATCCGTGACCCCACAGGATGGGATCTTTCCATGCGGAATTTCCAAAGCTTTTACGGAGCCTCCTGGGAAGATTCCCCCTGGGATGGGAAGCTTTTCCATTCCCAAGGAAGCTCCGTGTCCGGACGCCACCCCGGCGTCCTTCCCTGCTCCGTTCTGGCTCCGTGCCGGAGCGGCGCTCGGAGCGTGCGGAATAACTGGGTCAGCTCGGCACAGCCGCTGAATATTTCATGGATTTTCCTTCCCGACTTTTCCCGTGCCGAGCTCCCAGCTCCGTTTATTGGGAACAAAGGAACGTCCTGGGAATTCTGCCCTCAGCAGCTCTGGGAAGTCGGATCAAGGCCAGGAACAGCTCCAGAGCTGTCGCTCCCAAAGTTTCTTGGGATTCACTTCCTCCCTTGAGCTGTAGGGTGGAATTTGGGAAGGAAAATTCCCAAAGATGAGACAGAGAAGGAAAAGGAAACATAGGAATGTCAGTGATTCCTTAGTTCTGCCTCCCAGTGAATTCCTGGGATGCAATTCCTGGTTTTATCTTTGTTATATGAAATATTCCAGCCCCCATCGCTTATCCAAAGGATCAGCTTATCCTGCTTTTCCCAGATTTCCAATTTGCATTGCCAGGACTTTATTCACACCCCGGCCGCAGCAGAAATTCCCACAGAAACCACAGAATTCCAGGTGGATGGAATTTTTAACGGCAAAAATTCAAATTCCACCTCTTTTATTCTGAGGAATCAGCCGAGTGAATGCCTTTTCCATGAAGATTTGATGGATTTTCCCAAAATTAATCAGGATTTTAAGAGGACAACACTGAGTTTGGTTATTAGGGATCGTTTCTTCCCAAGAAATCTGGAATTTTGATTCAAATTGGTTGCGCACAGTGGGAAAAGGACAAGGAATGTGCTGTTCCCAGGGCACCTGGAAAAGGCAAAGGAAAAATAAAGGCAATAAAAGGGAGAAATCCCTAAAAAAATCCAGGATTCCGGCTGCTTTTATCCCGCTTTTCAGTGGGAACTTGCCGACAGCCAGAGTTAATCCAAGGTGAATCCTAATCCCTGGATCCCTGATCCCCGGCTGAGGGAAGCTCGGTGACCCAGATTCCGGCCCCGCAGGGACAGCCTGGAGCTCTCCTGGCTCCGGCAGCTCCGAGGTTTTCCACGGAAAAGGCTGGAAGGAGGAAATCTTACGGCAGCTCCCGCCCCTCCCTTTGCTGAAGCGCTTGGAAAAGGGAAAATTATTTGGAAAAATTGTGAATTTTGGGGATTGGGGGGTGGAGTGGGAATTCTTTCCCTGGGAATGGCTGGAATAGCAGCAGGGAGAGGGATGGAAACCCTCTGGATTCCAGAATCAGGGAATGGAATTGAGGAATCTGTGTAGAGAATCCTGGAAATTCCAGTGGACTCAGAGCCATCCCTGGGATGAGAGGGATGGAATTGCCCTCCCTGATGGAAATCCAGGATGAATTTTCCGTCGGATCCATCACCACCAAATGCAAGGGGTGGGAAAAATCCTCAATTCTCATCCTTGGAGCAGCACAGCTCCACCCTGGCAACGGCTGAATTCCACTTTTCCCGGAAATCCACCAGCAGTAAATCTTATAGGATAAATTATTCCAATATCAGAAATTTCCCAAACCTGTTTTTCCCTTGGAAAACGCTAACCAGGAGCACTTCCAAACCCTCATATTCCATGGAAAGCTCCACCAAACGTGGAAAAATCCCTTCATTCCACTCCATCCTTCAATCCCACAAGGAAAACCTCAGGGATGGATGCAGCATCCATCCAGCAGCACCTCTGGATCCCATTCCTGGATAGAAAATCCCAAGGAAACATGGAAGGGAACTTGGGGAGGTTTGGGAATTCCATGCCCTGTCCTATCCCAAATCCAGCCTTTCCCCCATCCCCATTCCAGCCTTTTTCCCATCCCAAATCCAGCCTTTCCCACAATCCCGGCCATGACGGGAGCAGGAGTTTGGATTTCAGCTTCCTCCGGATAAACAGAGGCTGCCCCTTCCCGCTGCCACTCCCGTCGGGAGAGAACACTGCCTGCCTCTGGAAAACAACTCCTCGTTCCTGGCGGGAACAAAAATCCCTCTGTTTCCGTGGAAGTGATTCCCTGCAAAGGGATCCATGGGGATCCCAAAAAAATCCTTATCCCAAATCCCTCTCCAGCTTCCCCAGATCTCCCCTAGGCCCTGCAAGGGGCCCTGGATCCTTCCCTTCTCCCGGGGAACATTCCCAGCTCTCCCAGCCTGGCTCCAGGAGAACAGGATGAGCTCCAGAAGGGTGGGATGTGACAGCACCGAGCTGCTTCCCAATGGAATTGCACCATCCAAGGATTTTGTTCCCTGACTCAAAAGAAAGGAATGTTTTCCAAGGGATCTCCAGGATCAAATCCTCAAGGCCAGGTTGGAGAGGGCTTGGAGCATCCTGGGATGGCGGGCATTGCCCCTGTCCCATCCCAAATCCAGCCTCTCTCCTATCCCAAATCCAGCCTTTTTCCCATCCCAAATCCAGCCCTGTCCTGTCCATGGAATGGGATGAGCTTCAAGGTCCTTTCCAACCCAAACCATTCCAGGATTCTGGGATTCTCCCGTTCCTATGGAGCCAATCCTGCTCCTCCTGATCCTTCGCCCACTCCCTCGGGATATTTTTATCCTGGTGCTGGGGACAGGCTCATTCCCAATCCCGAGGCTCCGGAATCTGGGAGGAAGGAGGAGCAAAGCTCCCCCTTCCCAACCCACACATCCCTTGGATCGCTCCATGAAAACCCCGGGATGTGGATTTGGGATGAGCAGATGGCCCGGCCCAGATTCCGGGAGCTTTGCTGAGGGCAAAATCCAGGGAAAAGATCCAAAAATACGGCAGCAAATCCACGGAGCGGCTCCGCGGTATCCGGGTTACCT
Organism: Euphonia xanthogaster; assembly: GCA_034509185.1. Lineage (NCBI taxonomy): Eukaryota > Metazoa > Chordata > Aves > Passeriformes > Fringillidae > Euphonia > Euphonia xanthogaster. Next base: position 1,448,044 of record JAYDZK010000025.1, read on the forward strand.
TCATTAGCTTCTAATTATGGATCACAATTAATTAGGGAGCTGCTGATTTCCAAGGAAAATGAGTTTCTCCTTAATGAGCTAATCAGGCTCCGGATTAAAAAAAAAATAAAAAAAAAATTGGGAATTTATTAACTCCTCCAGCATCCAGGGCCACTCCAGGCGGGATTGACCAGGTGGATACCCCAGGATTTCAGGGGATCCCTTTGGAATGCCATCCATGCTTTCATCCCACCGGGATTTTGCCAGGAAAAAAAAATGGGATTTGCTGGGAATGTGGGGTTGTTCCTCAGGATTCGGGATCGAGGGGGTGCGGATGGTGATTCCAGCTGGGATCCGTGAGGAAGGAGGTGGGATGAGGCCGGAGCTGGAGCGCTCTGGGTGCTCAGACAAAGCTCCCGGTTTTTGTTTTTTTTTCTGGGAATATTAATGAGGCTCAAGCTGTGCTCTGCAATTAAATCCTGATTAGAATTCTTCCATCTGGAGCTGCCTCCGGAATGAACGAGGAATTCAGGAGAGGCGGGAATGTTGCACACGGAAAGGGGCGAAGGAATGATGGGATGGAGGGAAAGAAAACCAGGGAGAGCTCCTCCTTCCCCCAGCTTCCCTTCCCAGATGGAACTGGGGATCTGGGAATTTGGGAATGCAGCTCAGCCATGGCAAAATTCCTCCTGGGAATGAGGCTGGGAGCATCCCAGAGCTGCAGGTGCCTAGGGATGGAATTCCTGCTTGGAATTCAGGAATAGCCCAGGTGAGTGCCCAAATTTTGGGAGGAATCCAAGAATCCCAGAATCCAGGAATGGGTTGCGTGGGAAGGGATTTTATCCCATTCCAATATCCCAGGCTGCTCCAACCTGGCCTTGAACATTCCAGGGACAGGGAAGCAACAACTTTCCTGGGAATTGTGCCAGGGCCTCCCTCCTTGGAAAAATTCCTTTGATCTCATTTTAACGGAATCTCTTCCCGTCAAAACACTCCCCTTTCCCTATCCAAGGTAAATTCCAGGCTCAAGGTCGCTGCTGCCGCTTTTCCTGGGAGCCGCGGATCCCACGGGATCGGCTGGAGCAGCCGCTGGATTGATGGGAATTTCAACTTCAGATGGGCAGATCCCAGGGGAATTCCCAGGAAAAGCAGGGGGAATCTTGGATGGAGATGGAAAAGGGAGGTGGGGGAAGTTTCCACCTGGATCAGGGATGAGAGGGATAAATCCTGCTTTTCCCATAGAAAGGAGCTCTTCCACTGCCTAACCACCCTCTGGATGAGGAATTTTTCCCCAAAATCCAACCTCAGCCTTTCCAGCCTCCAGCCATTCCCTGGAAAACCCAAAGAAAGGGAAGGAGCAGTGGGATGAGGTTGCAAGGAGCTGATTCCTTGGAATCCCAGGATCTGAGTGGCACCTGGCACCGCAATGGGACAGGCTGGAGACATTCCCAGTGTCCAAAATGATGGAAAATCTCCCGGAGAGATTCCAAAAATGCTTTGATGGGATGTTTGAATTCTTCCTTAAAAAATCCCAATTTACCAATTCCACATGGAACGCCAGGAAAAGCAGCAGGGGTTTGGATATTTTGGGGTGGCTCCAACTGGGAATCCCAATCCCAGGAGGCATGAGGAAACCCCAGGAAAAGCAGCAGGAATTGGGACACCTTGGGAATCCCATCCAGGAAAAGATTTGGACACTTTGGGATGGCTCCATGTGGGAATTCCCCTCGGGGATCTCACCTGCTCCAGCGGGACAATGAGGAAACCCCAGGAAAAGGAGACTTGGACACTTTTTTGGGAATTCCCGCCAGGAATCTCACCTGCTCCAGCGGGATGACAAGGGAACCCCAGGAAAAGGAGACTTGGACACTTTTTTGGGAATTCCCGCCGGGAATCTCACCTGCTCCAGCGGGATGACGAGGAAGGAGCCGCCGCCGGCGCTCTCGGTGACGATGGCCAGGAATCGCGCGTTGACGGCGCAGAAATGGTTGTCGTGGACGTTCTTGGTGATGGGAATTCCGTCGAAGCAGTGCTCCCGGCTCGCCGCCTTCCCGTAAACATTCCGGAACTTGGAGCTGCGGTACTGCGGCCGCCATGACATCTGCGGGGAAACACAGGGATCAGCATTCCCAAAAAAAAACCCCCACGTTCCTGGTTGCTCCCCTGTTTTTACCATGGACACGGAAGCATTCAGATGGGCCCATTCCAACATGAGCATTCCCAAAAAATTGAAAGCATCCCCTGGAGAAGGAATAGTTCCTAACAGGCTCAAAAAGAAAGCTCAGCATTCCCAAAACAACCATTCCCAAAACACCATTCCTGGTTGCTCTCCTGTTTTTACCATGGACATGGAAGCATCGGGATGGGCCCATTCCAACAAGAGCATTCCCGAAAAATCAGAAGCCTTCTCCCAGTGCTGGAATGGCTCCCAAAAAGCTCAAAAAGAAAGCTCAGCATTCCCAAAAAACCCCATTCCCATAAAACCATTCCTGGTTGCTCCCCTGTTTTTACCATGGACATGGAAGCATCAGGATGGGCCCATTCCAACACAAACATTCCCGGAAAACCTACAGCACCATTGCTGGAAGGGCTCCCAAAGGCTCACAAAGCCACAGAATTCCAGCTGCTCCCCTTTGGAGTGGGAATGCTCATCCAGCACACGCCTGAGTGCACATGACAAAGGAATTCCTGCTTGGAATGTGATGGCTTGGAAATGGATGGAGGGAGAGCGGGAATTGGAGCGGGAGGGGGACGGGGGGAGCATTGGGAATATTCCACATTTTCCGCAGGTTTTCCTGCATGGAGCAGCCCAGGATGCAGCAGGGATCCCAAGGATGGATCCGAAGCATCCATCAGCTGATTCTGGTGGAAAAGGACCCAGGAGCAAATCCCCAGCTCTGCCCCTCATTCCCTGGGAATAGCAATCCCTAGAAAACAGGGAAAAGATCCCAGGAGTAAAATTCTGTTGGCTTTGCCCTCATTCTCTGGGAATAGCAATGTCTGGAAAACTGGGAAAAGAACCCAGGAACAACCCCCCAGCCGTGCTTGGACATTTTCCCGCTTCCCTGGCAGCTCCGGCCTTTCCCAGAGCGGCGGCGGGAGCAGCTCTTGTCTCCATGTGTTTGGCTTTTCAAAGGATCCTTTCATCCCTCGGGAGTCTTGGAAACAGCGGGAGCGAGGGAAAACTCGGGAAAGGAGCTGTGGCCACAGCAACAGGCAGAGCCTCGGCCCTAATCCCGAAAAAACCTGGATATCCTAAAAATAGCCCCCGGTAATCCGCCCCGAGCGTCACAGCTCATGGAGAAATTAATTCCTGCCTTCACCTGGAATTTTTGGGAGGAAAAATTCCTTCTTTTCAGCCTTTTTTCCCTTGGAATTGTGCCCGTGCCCTTTTGTGTTGTCACCATGGCACTTCCCAAGTCCTGAGGATTTTTAATGGGAATAAAGAGATCGTCCCTCCTTCTTCCAATGGATTTGGTTGAGTAGCAGGGGGAAAAAAAAGGAGGGATTTGCTTGGAAAAATCATTGGGAAAAGGAAATCCAACACAAAAAACTCCGGGGTTTTCAGGAAGGGGATTCAGGAGACAGAGCCTTTCCCAAATCCAGTTATTCCTGGTTTTCCTGCCTCTCTCCTGGCACAGAGGTTGTGACAAAAATTCCCTGCCTGGGATTTTCTGGCTAAAGTCAAGGCTGAGTTTTGTAGGAATTTGGGGATTTTGTAGAAATTCCAAATCCAAGCCGATCCCAGCCTCGGGTGTGGGGTTCTTTTCCCTCTCTCCCTCCGGACCCGGCGCATCCCTGGAAGTTTTTTTTTCCATGGGAAAGGTCAGGAATGCTGGAGTTTGACATTTCCAGCATCAATGGCTCATTAAGGCTGGGCACAAACAGGAGCCGCTTTTCCAGAGGAAAATCAAGGATCTGGAATCACTGGGAAGGAGCTGGAGCTGCCCAATCCCACCCCATGGACATCCCTCAATTCCTTTGTGCAGAGAACGGGGGGAAAAAAGTTAAAATTTGGAATTTTTTAGGGAAAATCCCCTCTGGACTCGCTGCTGTGCCACATTCCTGAGGGGATTCCTGGGATAGACCCATGATCCCAAATTTCTGGTGGATTCCACACGGAATCTGCACCTGGGAGCATCAGGACCGAGGGATTTGGGAGCCTCAGGGACTAAATCCCAAAGGATTTGGTCTGTTTGGGAATGGATTTGGGGCAATCCCAGATCCTGCCCAGCTGGAGCCAGGGGATATTTCGGGGTTGATATCCTGGAATTTTTGGGGATTGAAATCCAGGCTGGAAAACCTCAAAATGCGCTGGGAGGGCCCCTCCAAAGCCACCTCCCTATCCCAATCCAGTAATTTTTCCCACTGGGAGGGGAATGCTCAGGAGCAGGAGCTGGCTGGAATTCCCAATCCAGCCTGGCCATGGGTTTGGAATTCCCAATCCCACCTCGCCACAGGATTGATGCTCCATCCCAAGAGGCAAACCCAAAGAAATGCGGGATGTGGGGTGGGAATGCCATGAATTCCCTGTGTTCCGAGGGATCTCCAGAGCGGAGCCAGCCCCTGGGGGACTCTGGGCTGGCTCGGGATGAGTTTTCCATGGATTTTGTCGCAGCCGGATGGGAATTCCCAGCTCGGGACACTCACCAGGCTGCGCTTGCTCCCCAGCACCTCAGACTTGTGCAGGTCCCTCATGGAGCTCTGTGCAGAGAGGGAAAGGAAAAAATTCCATTCATTTCCCAGGAATTCCAGGGAAAACATCTCAACCCTTCCTGCTGCTCCGGAGGGCCGGGATCCGACCCCCAGCAGGGAATTTTTGGTGGTTCCAGTCCCGTTTCCTCCTCCCGCTTTTGGAGAATTCCACGTGGCTGCCAAAGTCCTTCTAGAGGACGAAGGAATTCCATAAAAATCATGGATTTATACTTCAAAAAAGTGGGATTATGGGATTTGGGAAGGAATTCTTCCCTAGGAAAGTGGGGAGGGGCTGAGCTGGAATTGCCAGAGAAGCCAGGGCTGCCCCTGGATCCTTGGAATGTTCAAGGTGAGGTTGGATGGGGCTTGGAGCAGCCTGGGATAGCGACAGAATCCATGGAATGGGAATGGGGGAGGTGGGACAATTCCGGCTGGGAATCTCCCAGCTGAGGTTTTTCCAGCCTGGGATTTCCCTGGAGTCCAACTTTTCAAGGATTTCGGGAAAATCCTAGAAATCCTGGGAATGGCTTCTCCTCTTCCCAAACGCTGGGAAAAAGCTCCAAGTGAGTCTGGATGGAGCTGAGCTATTCCCAGGAATCCTCATCCCTCCTGGATCCTGGAGCTGCTTCCCAAGTTTCCATGGGTCTCATGGAATTCTTGGAAAGGTGCAAAAACTATCCCTGGCACCCCCAGGGAGCTGCGTTTGGATCATTTTCCAGCTGGGAAAACTTCCGGAGGAGGAAAACCAAACTTTCCCAGGCACCACGTGCCGAGAACAATCCCAAAATTCCTCCTCTGGCAAAAATTCCGGAAGCAAGCCCAGTTGTCCTCCCACTCTGTTTTCCGAGTCCTTCCCACCTCAGGAAGCTCCGGATGGAGAACAAAACATTCCCAGCCCCCGGAGCTGCCCTGGGGCACCACCCCCGGGAATTTTCCCTCCTCCAGCTCCTTGGAATTCCATTTTCTTGAGGGGAAAAAATATCCCAGGCTTTTTCCTGACTTTTTGGGAAGTTGGAGAGAGGGAAAAGTCGTTTTTCCCGTTGGAATGAGCCTGGGATTCAGCCATCAGAATTATTTCCCATCCCATCACAAATCCTTGGATCCAACAGGATTTTCCAGCTGGGATCCAGCAGTTTGGATCTATCCCAAGAAAAGGCTCTAGTGGGAAGATCCCATCAATCCAACCTTTGCCAAAGTCAGCTTTTTAATGGGAAAAAGGAGGGGAAGCCACTTTAAAGTGGGAATTAAAGGGATGGAATTGTCAGGGAAAAGGGACCCCCCAGGGAAAAAACTCCTTAGGGAAGTGCCAGGTAGGAGAGGATCAAAAAACTGCTGGGAAAAAAATCCACCGGGAGCAGAAACTTTGGGATAGCCTGGGGGATTTTTTTCCCTGCACGGGACAGGGAAATTTATTTATCCAGGGAAATTTCATTTTCCTGGGAATTTTCCAAAGCTCTGGGAAGCCTCTCTGACACCTCTCCCTTTCCACGTAAAAAATTCCAAATATTCCCAGGAATGAGGACCCTGGGGTGGCTCCAAACCCAAAATCCCCAAAGGATTTTTTGGGAAGTTCCTCCTGAACTTTTCCAGCAGAAATCAAGGAGTGGCCAAATCCACCAATGAAAGAGGAAGGAAAACAAGCAGGATCCAGTCAATATTCCAGGCTGCACATTCCCGTTTCCCGGGAAGCACCGGAGGAGGCTGAAGGTCACGGCATGGCACCGACCCCCCTTCCCAACCCTCGGGAATCCTGGACAAGCCTTTCCTTGTGCTCCGGCTCCCGGCATGAGCGGAACCCTCCGGAGAAAGGCAAGGGAGCCTTGTTTTCCTTTTTCCCTTGTTTTCCTTGTTTTCCTCGTTATTCTGGGAGCCAGCGGAGCAGCGGCCGCGATGTCCCTCCCCTGCCCCGGGATTTGCCTCAAATCCCCCTTTTTCCAAGGTTTTCTTTGGATTTTCGGGGAATCAGGGCTCCCTGCTCTTCACCCCAGACTCCCTTTCCCACAGGTTGGGATGATCCCACCGGGAGCTGGGATCCCTCTGGATGAGCTTGCATGGAATTCTCATCCCTGGCCCATTTTTCCATCCATTTTGGATCATTTCCTTAATTAATTTCCTTCATCCTCATTCCCACAAAGACCGAACATTCCATGGATTTCATCTGCAGAGATTTTTTGGGATAATGGGTCAAGTTCTGGGAGGAAATCCATGGATGCTGCCTCAATCCTACGGATAAAAAACCATGGAAGCTCATTCCCAGCTTCCAGCGGAGAAATTTGGGATGGGATGGGATGGGATGGGATGGGATGGGATGGGATGGGATGGGATGGGATGGGATGGGATGGGATGGG
>JAYDZK010000025.1:1468022-1488791 GCA_034509185.1 Euphonia xanthogaster
TTTTCTCTTTTCCTCCCCCCCATTTTCCCCCCCCCCCCCAAATTCTCCCATCTCTCCCAGTTTTTTCCTCCCCTTCTTCTCAGTTTTTCCCTTATTTTCTTCCCAGCTTCCCCTCGCTTTTCCTCCCAGGTTTTTATCCCCTTTTCCCCAGTTTTTCCCTCTCCTCTCTCTCCCGGCCCTCTCCCCTCTTTTCCCAGAGGCGCCACCCGCGGCCATCGGTGCCCCTTGAAACCCTTCCCGTCCCTGCGGGATCCCACCAGGAGAGGCCCGGGATTCCACATCAGAATTCCCGCCGGGCACAGCCCCCATCCCTGGTTGGAATTCCCGTCTGGCACAGCTGATTCCAGGTCGCAATTCCCGGTTGGCACAGCTGATTCCGGGCTGGAATTCCTGGCTGGCACAGCTGATTCCAGGTGGGAATTCTCGGCTGGAATCCGCTCTCTAAAGGTTGGCACTGCCTGGAGGCGGTTGTCCCCATTCCCATCCTTTCCTGCTGCGCCTCATCCCAGGATTCCAGGTGGGCACTCCCGGCTGGCACAGCCGATTCCAGGTGGGCATTCCCGGCTGGCACAGCTGATTCCAGGCTGGAATTCCCACCTGGAATCCGCTCCCTAAAGGGCGTCCCGGCTGGAAAGGGCCGTCCCCGTCGCCATCCTTTCCCTCCTCCCCGTTCCCTGGTCCCTCCCACTCCCTCCCAGCGCTCTCCCGCTGTCAGGGAGCCGGGAAAAGTTTGGGATAAGGGAAGGGATCTGGGATCGGAGCTCCCAGTCCCGCCGATGCTCGGGAGCGGGGACTGGGGCAGCCGGCGATTCCATGGATATTCCCAGCGGGATTCTCCTGGCCTGCTCCCTTTGCCTCCTGGCCGGTGAGTGCCCATCCCAATCCCCCCCCCACAAAAAACCGGGAATGACTTGGGAAAAGTGCTGGCGAAACCTTCACGAGGCGCTTGGAAAAGTTTTGCCGGGAGCGGGAGGGAGCTGGAAAGGGATGGAGATCCTGGAATTCCCGGGGAGCTCCCGATCCTTCCTCGGCCTTGGAACGGGATTAATCGGGATAATCCCAAAGGATCGGATACTGGGGGGGAAGGAAAGCTCCCTTTTCCCGAAATCCAGCTTTTCTGAGGTTTGTCCCGTCGGAAAACCGGGAATGCTCGGGGTTAAATTTAGGAGAGGCTTTAGGCGGAGTTTAATTCCAGGAGCTGATCCTGCGGCTTCTCCCGTTCTGCTCCGGCGGGGGCTGGGATGGATTTTTCTGCTTTTTCCCGGGGTTTTTCCTTGGAAAAAGCGACTCCCCATTCCTGCTTTAATCCCATCTGGAATCCACGCGCGCCGGGAGCCGCCGAAGTGGGAAGAAAACGGGGGAAAAAACGGGGGGAAAATCGGGAAAAAAAAGCGCTTTATTCCCACTGCCAGGAGCTCGGCCACCGGCTCGCGCCTCCTCCAGCTGCAAACATTCCCAAACTTCCTGCTGGAAAACGCGCCAGCCTGCTCGGGGGTTTTATGGGACTGGCGCTTTTTTGGGATTTTTTCCCTTTCTGCCGGGGGATCCTTTCAAGGCAGCCGCGGCCGAGCTGCTTTTCCTGAAATAATTGGATCCATGTGTGGATGGGGGAATGGATGTGGCTCTGGAATGGGATGTTGGAAAAATCCTGGGATTTGCCAGATTCCCGGGATATTCCCCCATGGACACGGTGCTGGTCCATAAAGAGGGGATCATGGAAGGGGATTTGGGAATTCTGCCTTGGGGTGTGTGGAAATGATCCCTGAATTTGCTCCCTGGGATGAAACATTCCCTGATTTTCTCTGGATTTTTCTGGCCGAGTTTTCCCACAAGGATTTCCATCCTGGGGAGTTTCTGTCCCTGGATGTTTCTGGATCCAGGGATTTTGTGGGAATTCCGGAAGCACAAGGTCCTGCTGTAGCAAAGCCCCTCCGGAGCTTTGGGAAGCAATTTTGGGAGAGCAGGAATGGGTTTTTTTTTTGGGAAACAATTTTGTGGGAAGGCAGGAATGTTCCAGGATGACTGAGCTTCTGTTCATCCCCAGCATTCCCATCCAAATCCCGGGACTTTCCCTGAAGCCAATGACAGACTCTGGGAGCTGGCAGCATTCCTTTGGATTCCCAGGAATTCAAGCCCACCCTGCTGCTTCCCAGAGATATTTCCCCAAATTTCTTTATTCTTTAGAAAGTTTCCCTTGTTCAGCTCAATATTCCCTCTCCAGGAATTCCACCCCGAGCTCGGGCAGTGCTGGAAGCCAGGCAAAAAAGCTGGATTTTCCTGACAGTCCAAGAAAAACCAGGATATTCTTCTGGGGAATCAGGAAACTCTGGGGCAAAGGCAGCAAAATCCAGCCCCAAATTTTGATGGAAGCAGAACCAGGTTTGGGAATCATGGGAACACTTCCAGGCACTTCCCAGGGTTCCTTTTCCGGCTGGGAATCCCAAAGGATTCAGGCAGGGCAATTTTCCCCTTTTCTCCCCAGTTTTTCCAATTCCTCCCCAAGGGGGGGCCCTTTTTTCCTCTTTTATTTCCATTTTTTCCCCCAAGTTGTTCCCATTTTCTCCCCAGTTTTCCCCTCCTTCTCTCCCCAATTTTCCTCCCATTTTTCTCCCCCTCTCTCTCCCAGTTTCCCCCTATTTTTTCCCAATTTTCCTGGTGCTGGGGCCTTCGGAATCACCCCCATCCCAGAAATTTCCTTTCCAGGACTTTTTCTATCCTGATTTTTACCCTGGCAGGAAAGGTGGATTTTATTGCCATCCTTCTTTCCTAAAGATTTTCTTGTTTCCCAATATTTTCCTTGACAAGAATCAAAAGTTTGGATGCTCCAGGAGCTCCAAAGAAAAGGAGGAATTTGAGGCTTCCTGCCCTCAGAATTCCAAGGAAAACCTGGAGCTTTTGATCACTTCTTTGGGATAGTGACCAAAGGGGGGAACGTTCAGATTTTCCTCGTTCCCAGCAGGAAAACCTCTCCGGCTCCCAAATCTCCTGGATAACCTCTCCTAAAATTCCCATTTCACCTGGAGCCGGTTGGAATATTCCCGGTTAGAATATTCCCAATATTTATTTTATTCCTTTCTTTTTGTCGGAGTTTTGAGGTTCCATCCATTGCTTGGAATCTTCTCTCCCAGATTTTTTGCTTCCCTGGGATTGGGATGCTCCAGCAGGAGCCGCTCCCAGCTCTCCTCCCTGTTTTCCCAGAGATGTCCCATTTCATGGAATATTTCTGTTCATTTATTTTTGTTCCTTTTCCAGAGTTTTATCCTAAACCATGGAATGGGATTCTCCAATTTATCCCTGTGTTCCCATTCCCAAAAATCCCCAGCTTGGGGTTCTGCAGTGCAAAATCCGGGATAATGAAGAGGAAAATCCATCTCCAACACTTCCTCTGCATCCAAGACTCTTCCGGATCTTGGAATTTCTTGCTGGGAATCCAAAGTTCCCAAAATTCCCTCTGATCCCAGGGTGCTCTGATGCCCTTCCCCCTTTCCCATCATTCCATGGCCAATCCCAGCTTCCCTCTCTCCTGAGGTTTTCATTTCTTTGGGATGTGAAATGAGGTCAACGCTCCACAAAATATCTTGGCTCTCATCCCCGTCTCCCTGGTTTTTTTATCCTGTTTTTTTTTTTTTAATCCTGGCTTTCTAGAATTTCTTTCTGGATCATTTGGAAGCTCCTTCTCCTTGGAATCCGTGGCCGGATTCCTCCATTCCCTGCTCCGGGAGCGGATTTGTTCCTAGGATTCCAAACATTCTCTTTTTCTCCGACGTTCCTGCCTATCCAAACATTCCCATCCTGGATTTTCCTGTCCTGCTGACAGCTCCTTTATATCCCGAGAAATTCCAAACTGAGCATCCCGTCCCTGTCCTGGAGGAGGATTCCAAGGTTTTTCTTGGAATGAAGCATCCAGCAGGATTCAGGGAATCCAGTCTGGGATATCCTGGTTATCCATGTCCATCCTGCTGCTCTATCCTGGAAATTGGGCCGTGTCCCTCTGTTCTCATGGGTAGCATCTCCAGCATTCCCAAGATTCCCAGTCCTAGGGCAATTCCCAATTTCCCAGTTTCCCGCCTGGATCTGGCTGCAGGCACAGGGAGGAGCTGCCTGAGAATTTCCCAAATTTTGCTCCAGGGACAGGAAATTTCTCTGGAATTTGTCCCCTGTGAGCACCAGAATCCCAGGATTGGGATGCTGTGGATCCTGCTCCCGCTGTTCTGTGGGAAGCGGCATTTTCCAGAGGGAAAGGACCAATCCCAAAAATTGCCCTGTCTGGCTGGAATTCCATCCTTAGGCATATCCCCCTCTGGAGCTGCCTCTCCTCAGCTCCTGCTCCCACAGGGAATGGGAATCCCAGCTTTGGATCCTTGGGAAAACCCTCAGGACTGGCCAGGATCCCTTTTCCATGGATCCCATCCCGTGATCCCCTGTGGCTGAATCCATGGATTCCAGAGGGAGGAGCCCCTTTCTCCTTCCCCTTCCCATCCTGGCTCCAGGGAATTCCCAGGATGAGCTGTTGAGGGCTGGGAATGGGCTGAATTCCAGGAATTCTGAATCCTAAATGAGCTCCCAGCTCCATCCCCAGGGCTGGATATTCCCTGGGAACTCCAGGGTGGAGAGCAGAATTTTGGGAAGCCGCAGATGAGGTGGGGCTGGAATGCTTTGGAATTTCCATCCTGGCTGGGATGGGAGTGGGATCAACCCATCCCAGCATCTTCAAGAATTCGGGAGCAGCTTTCCCGGGATGGGAGAGGTTGGAAGCGCCTCTGGAATCATCAAATCCAACCCCAAGTGGGAGCACCCTGGGTGGGGCTGGGATTGGAATAATTCCATGGCTGGAACCTTTCCGAGATTTCGGAATTCCGAGTTCATCCGTGTGGAATTGGTGCTTTCCAGCTTTTTGGCTGACAGATCCTTCCCCTTTTTTTTCCCCAGGATTCGGGAATTCCTTCAACATCGACACCAAGAGGCCCCAGATCATCACGGGATCCAGGGAATCTTTTTTTGGATACACGGTGCAGCAGCACGACATCGGCGGGAAGAAATGGTGAGTGGGCTCTGGAAAACTGGGAATTCCAGGGGGAATTTCATTGGGAATTGCACCAACCCACCCGACATCTCCTCCAGAATTCCCAGGAATTGCTGGGCCAGGATGAGGTTGCTCCTGGAGGTGCCGAATGAAGGAAAGGTTTTCCTTTAAAAAAAGAGGAATTTTTGGTAGGATAAGGGAATATTGGGAATTTGGGATGAGCCTGGGATTGGCTCAGGTCTGGGATTTTGGAGTGGGTTTGGCTGATCCCAAGGGAATCCCCGGGATTAATCCAAGGCTGATCCCAGGGGAAAGAATCCCCGGGGATCCCACCCAGATATGGGCAGAGACCGTTGGAACATTCCAGGAGCACATCCGGATGCTCTAAAGCCCATGGAATTCCCTGGAATTCAGGATCTGCCCCCCCAGGTGGATGAATCCAGGCTTAATCCCATAATTAATGCAATGGATACTCCTGGAATTCTGGAATCCAACCTTTGCCACCTTTGGAAAACCCTCCTGTGTCCTGAACCTGAGATTCCCATTCCACGGAATTTTGGGAAGTTGGGGTCTCTCTTTCCATGACTCCCAGCCCTGTTTTCCGCCAGGACTGGGAGTTTTTCCCATTGGGATTGTGCATCCTATGGAAAGGCTGATGCCTTGGGATGAAAGTTGGGAGTTCGGTGTTTCCCGGGATTCTGAGGGAAATTGCTGGAAAATGCCAATTTTGGGAATATTCTCATCCCAGTTGTATCCATAGGAGCCGTTTTAGCTCCATCCCAGCTGAGGGGCTGCAATTCCCGGGATTTTGGGATCTCTTATCCCTTTTTTCTGTGCTACCACCACTGGTGGGGTGGCCAAGGGCTGAATTCCCTGGAAACTGGGAATTTTTTCCTGCTTTCCCAAGCAGGACCAAGGACCATCCCTGGCTTCTTTTCCCAACTTTTCCTGCCAACATCCTCAGGATCCACCTCTAGTTTTTCCTCCTGTTGGTTCCTCTGCTTGGAAAAATGGAATTTTTCCAGCGGGATCCTATGGATGGACACGGACATAAAAACTCAGGACAGTGCTGCTGGAATCTGCAATTGAGCAGGAAAAAATTCCAAGGGAAAAATGTGGATGCAGCTGAAAAATGGAGAAATCTGGGAACAACCAGAAACCTCTGGAATAAAAAAACCATGGATGTGCAGAGGGAGCTGGATCAGAATTCCAGGTGAGGATAATTCCAGGAGCTGGATAATGCCAGGAGCTGGCAGGACACGGAAGGAAAGGGAATGTCCTGAGACTCCAATTCCTGCTGAGCATCTTCCAATTCCAAAGAATTCCACGAAATCCACTGGAATACAGCAGAGACTCTGGGGTTCTCTCAGAATCCCAGCCATGGATGTGCCGGGATCCAGCTGCCAAATTCCAAGCTCGGAATCCGAGGATTTTGGCACCTCTCCTTCAGTCTGAGCCTTTTAGTGCTGCTTTTGGCTGCCGGGAATTGTTTGGGAACGGATTCCAAGAATTTTGTGTTTATGTTTTTTTTCCATATATTTCTAAAGGAAGATCGGAGTGGCTCCAAACAGATTGGATTTTCCAGGTATTTTTGGAAGTCGGGAATTTTCCCCTTTTCCAGAGTTTTCAAGGAACCACCCAGACTCATGGAAGTGCATCCCAGAGAGCGGAAAATCCATGAGGGAAATCCACGAGGAAAAATTTCGGGTTATTAAACTCAGGGTGGGGTGGGGGGGAAATTCCACTTGGATATTTAAGGCTGGAAAAGCTCATCCATGTGGGATTTGATCTTGCTCCGGCATTTTCCAGAGCAGTGAGGCGTTTCCAGACCTCCTTTTCCACACTTTTTCCATCTTTTCCGTGGAGCTGGAGGTGCCTTCTCCAAGTGGGGATGGAAAAGATGACAACAGGTGCCTGGAATTCATCCCAAAAACCACCGGAGCTCCATGGAATGGCAGCTTCCCGCTCCCGGAGCAGGCAGGGAAAGGGGGACCTGGAATTATGGGATCAGAGCATTCCCAGTGTCCAAACTGGGGGTTTTGGGGAAAAATGGGAACTCCCTGTGTTACTGGGACAAAGTGACCCGGGAGGAATTTTGGGATAAGGAGAAGGAATTCCTGGGAGGATGAAAAGGGTTTTGGAGGGTTTGAATCCCAAATCCAGGAGGCTGGATGCTGTGTATGGATTTCTTTGGGAATAATGAGCAGAATTCCCACAAATGGGATGTGTATCCCTTAAAACCTGGAAGCTCTCATGGGAATGGGAGCTCCTGGATGTTTGGGGCAAACATGACCTGGAATCTCATGGAATTTTGTGAAGAATCTTCCTGGAGGTTCAAGAGCAGGGAAAAAAGGGAAAAAAATTCCCTTCATCTTTCATCTCCCCCTTCCAAGTGTTCGTCCAGGGTACTTCCCATCATTCCAGGAGCTGTGGCTGGGAGCATCCCAGAGCTCCTTTTCCAAGGAATTCTGGAGGGGGACACCTGGAGCCCAATTCCTGGAATTTTTGGTATGCTGGATGCTCCTGGGGAGCTTTCCCTATCCCAACCTCGTATCCCACTTATCCAAAGAGAAGTTCTGATCCCAAAACTCCTCCCTGGGAGCATCCCAAAGTTCCTTTTCCAAGGAATCCCGGAGAGGGGCACAAACAGGGAGGGGCAGCGGTGACAAATCCGGACCCCAAATCCCAGAAAACAGCGGATAACGGGAGCAAAGGCAGCCCAAGGAACTCTGGGATACCCCGGGCAGCAGGAATGCCACATTCCCGTTTTTCCCAGAGTTTTTTCCCCCCTTTTTTTGGGATCTTAAGGAGATGTTTCCAGGCAAGGCCTCTCCGTGGTTCTTGGCTCAGCCGGGATTTTCCATGGAGCCTTCTGGGATCTGTATCCACAGGGTCCTGTGGGATCTCCACTTCCCTCTGGATATTCCCAAGAAAACTGGGAATTTCCCAGGTGACTTTTCCCAATCTCCCATTTCCACCCCAAACAAACCCTTCTCCTTCAGAACCACTGTTGATTCCCAGATTTTTTGCCACCCCATCCCTGGAATGTTCAAATCCAGCTCGGAGCAACCTCTGGAAGTGGGGCTGGAATGACCCTAACCATTCCATGATTTTCCTGAAAGCGAGGCCAAAAAGAGGGAAAATCCCCAAGAAAACTGGGAATAGGGTGGGTGGTCACAGATCCTGCATCCCGGGGCGGGAGGGGGAGCTGGGAGCAGACATGATGGAATTCTCTGCGCTTCCACCAAAATATTCCAAGCGCTCCGGCGGCGGCCAAGCCACAGGAGAATTCCAGCCAAGAAAACCTCTGGCAGGAGCTGGAAAACAGAAACCCCTGGAAGTGTTTTTCCAGATCAGCACAATTCTGGCTTTCAATCCAGCCAGAAGATTTTTTTCCTCTTTTTTTTTTTCCCCTCCTCCTTTTCCCTTTGCCCCGGCTCGGGCTGGGATTGTCCAGGATCAGGGCCTGGAGATCAGGGGTGGAATGGGATGAGCTTTAAGGTTTTTCCCACCCAAACCGTTCCAGAATTCCTGGATTTTGCTGGTTTGGAGCCTTTCCCAGCCTGCAGGCATGGACACATCCCATTCCCAGCCTGGCCAGAAAACTGGGAATCAGGACCCAGCTCTGGGCTTTGCTTGGAGAGCAATATCCTGGGGTATTCCTGCTTTTTCTCTCCTTATTTTTTTCGGGATGAAAGTTAAAAATCCATCCTCAGGCAGCTCGGAGCAGTCAGAGCTTTTCCCACTTAATCCCTGTTGGTTTTTTTCCCTTTGTTTTCTCCGGGAGCAGGGAATGGAGAGGGAGGCGAGGCAGGAATTGTTTGGTTCTGATTTTCTTTCAAAGCTTCATTTTCTGGCCAAGTTGTGATGCAGGAGCCGCTTCCCTCTTGGGAATCCAGGGAAAAATTGGGAGGTTTGGGATGATCCCAGGATGTGCGGAGGGGGAAAGCTTGAAAAAACCCAGGAATGTCTCCCTTCTATAGCAGGATGCTCCAGTTTTCCTGGGATGAGCTGGATTATTTGGATATTTTTGGGAATTTGGGATAACCCATCCCAAATTCCTGATTTTTTTGTTTTGTTTTGTTTTGTTTTTTGGAAGGAAAAATCCAGGATTTCTAGCCCGAGTTTCCAACTAAAGGAAGAGTGGAGCAGCATCCCTAAAAACACCTTCCAAACAGCTGGAAAAGCCTTTTTCCCGAGCTGCCAAGTTTCCATGAGGATTTGACAGCTCCAGCTGATGAATCATTCCCATTTAACCAAAAAGGGAAAACAATTCCATTGTTTTTTGGGAGACAAGAATTCCGGCTTCAGGAGCTCCGCAGCCGCTCCGCATTCATGGCAAAAGCTGGGAATGTTTGGGTTTCCTTTGGGTCTGCCTCGTCATCCCAAGGGGATGATCCGACCCCAAACCTGCTGTTTTTTTCGGGAATATTGATTAATGGGTGGTGTGATCACAATAATATGGGAATATTAATTCATGGAAAAGTTTCCAAGAGGATTCCCTGCAGGATGGGGGGCGCATCAAGCTGGAGCTGCTCCCAGAAGTTAATGAAATTCCATGTATCTGAAATTCTTTGGGAATTACACCAGGAGATCCTTGTTTTCCAAGGATCCTCCACCTTTATTCCTCCTCATCCTCAAGGTTTTCCCGTTCCCCTTCCTGATCTTCCACCTTTTCCCTCCTCTCCACAACCAAATGGACATGAGAGTGTGGGAGAACCTCAGGAAAATGAGCAAATTCCTGCAAAATCCCAGATTTTCCTGGATGCTGCTGGGGACAGCTCCAGCTGGAGATGATTTTCCCGTGGTGAATTCCCACATTAAGCCGTAATTCAGGAAGTGTTTCCATGAGAATCCTTGGATTCAGGAGCTTTTCCTCGGGTGAGCGATTCCGGTTTGGGATAAAAGAATGGGATGTTTGTCTTTGGAGCAGGAACATTTTTAAGGGATGACAATTCCTGGTCTAACAGGGAACATCTGCGCCGGTGGCTTTTCCAGCTGCTGGGAAGGGCCCTGTGGAACAAAAGAGCTCCTGTTTATCTGGAGATCCAGACTGGGACGGTTGCATCCATAGGATTTTTGGGAAGCTAAAAAAATTTAAAAAAAAAAAAAATCCCATTTATTTTGGGAGCGGGAGTTGCCATCAACTCGTGGTGCCGAGGATTTTTGGGATAGCCTGGAGTGAAGGGATGGATTCCTTAGGTCCTGTGCTCTTCCTGCTTTTGGGTTGCTGGGTTGGAATGCTGTGGTCAAGAAAAAGTGGGAAAAATGTTTGGATGTCCCAAAAATATCTCAGCTGGAAGTTGGTGTCCTTGCTGGGGAATGGGATTTGGCAGCTTCCTTCTTTTGGAGAGCAGGAAAATTCCCAATGTCCACTGGAGATCCCAGTGTTTGGAGCAACTGCAGCTTGGGGTAAATTCCCTTCTCCAGGGTTTTCCTGGGGAAAATTCCTTCCCTTCTCTGGAGATACCAATGCTCATCTCCCACTGCTCATAACAACCCTAGCTTGGAGAAAATTCCCTTTTCCAGGGTTTTCCCTGGGACGATTCCTTTCCAATTTCCTCACCTACCACTGGAGATCCCAATGTTCAGCTCAGGACTGTTCATAACAACACCGGGTTGGAGCAAATTCCCTTTTCCAGGATTTTCCGGGGAAAAATTCCTTGTGGATCCCAGTGGGATTTGCTGGAAGTGCTCCACCAGCTCCTTGTTATTCCTTCTGGTTCTGCTGGAATCCTGCATCCATATCCATGTTCTGGGAATGAAGTGGGAGGTGTCCCTGCCTGTGGAGGGGATTGGGATGAGATGATCCTTAAGGTCCCAAACCATTCCATGACCCTGTGGAAAGGCTCCTCCACAGGCAGCGGAGAGAAGGGACAACCCGTAATGATTCTGAGGGATTTGGTGCCACCCTGGAGCTGCTTCCCTGAGCTTCCAGATGGGTTTGGATCCCTCCCTCCCCTCCAGGAATCCGTTCCTTGCGGCTGATGGGAATAAATTCCATAATTCCGGGTGGCAGAGTCACATTCCCAGATTTTTTCTCTTCCCAGCGGGAAGAGAAGGAGAAGCTTTCCTTCCACTGAGGTTGGGGCCCTCTCCTGCCACTCCCAAATCTGGGAATTGTGGCTGAGGGGGTTTTTCCCAGGGGATTCCCGTTGTCCTGGTGCTGACAGCTCCGTGTTTTCCGCAGGCTGGTGGTGGGAGCTCCGTACGAATCCAACGGGCAGCAGAAGACTGGAGATGTCTACAAGTGCCCAGTGCTGAGTGACAGCCATGGGAACTGCACCAAGCTCAACCTGGGTACGGTGTTCCAGTCCCAGACATCCCAAATCGTCCCTGGAAAACGGGATATTGGGAAGGGATTCCTCCCTGGGAAGGTGGAATTCCCAGAGAAGCCCCTGGATCCCTGGAAGTGTCCAAGGCCAGGTTGGATGGGGCTTGGAGCACCCTGGGATGGTGGAAGGTGGCACTGGATGGGCTTTAAATTCCTAAATTATTCCATGATTCCCAGTTTGCTTTCCAAAGGGGGAGCTCTGGGTGGTGGGGAGCTGCGTTTTCCAGAGGAACGGTTGGATCAGGATTTGGGACACAGCTCAGTGACCAATCCCATTTAGGACTGACAGGGCTGCCCTGGGGGCTGTTCCCAATTTCTGGGCTGTGCCATGGAAAAAACAGGGATTCCCTGGGAATCCAGGATGAGGAGATGGTTTCCTCTTTTCTGAGGGTTTTCCTCCTTTCCAGCTCCCAGCCTCATTCCCAAAAAAATTTTCCTTCCTTGGCTGTTCATCTAGGAAAAACCCCAATTCTCACCTTCCAAAGATCCCCAAAACCTGGAGCGAAGCTGGCAGAGATTCCTCTCCAGCACACAATTCCCAGTTGCTCTGGAGATTCCAGGGCCATTCCAGATTTCCCGGGAATGTCCCTGATCCCAGCCTCTCTCCCAAGAGCGGGTGATGTTGGGTTTTCCAAACCTTTTCTCACCTTCCAAAAATCCCCAAAACCTGGAGTGAAGCTGGCAGAGATTCCTCTCCGGCACGCAATTCCCGGTTGCTCCGGAGATTCCGGGGGACATTTCGGGTTTCCCGGGAATGTCCCTGATGCCAGCCTCTCTCCCAAGGGCGGGTGACGCTGTCCAACGTGTCGGAGCGCAAGGACAACATGCGCCTGGGCCTGAGCCTGGCCACCAACCCCAGGGACAGCAGCTTCCTGGTGAGCAGCATTCCTGGGAACGTGGCCTGGGAATCTGGGAATGTGCCCCGGCACGGGAAGGTGGCGGGAGGTTCCTCTTGGTGGGTTTTTGTTTCTGGAATGCAGGGCGATCTCCAGGGATTTATGGATGAAACGAAATGAAATGTAATGAAATAGAAAGGAAGGGAATTAAATGAAATAAAACGGAATGGAAGAAAATGAAATTCGAATAAAGCACATCCATGGAAAAGGGATCCTTTGAACCAAATCCTGCTTTTTTTACCCCGCCAGGCCTGCAGCCCCCTGTGGTCCCACGAGTGTGGCAGCTCCTACTACACCACGGGAATGTGTTCCCGCGTCAACGCCAACTTCCGCTTCTCCAGAACCGTGGCTCCAGCTCTGCAGAGTGAGGATCAAGATCCCGGCTCCCATCCCTGCTCCCATCCCTGCTCCCATCCCGGCTCCAATCCCAGCTCCAATCCCTGTTTTAATCCCGTCTCCAATCCCAGGTCCGATCCCATCCCCGATCCCAGCTCCAATCCCATTTTGGCTGCACAAAACAAAGCCCTCGTTGACCAGGATTTAAACATGCTGGAATTTGGGAATTTGGAGCCGGGATTTTATTTTGGAGGGTTGAAGTGAAGTTTCCTGCCTTTCCTGGAGCTGGGAAGGATTCCCAGAAGTCTGTCCTGCTCCTGGGAGCTCTTCATCCCATGGGATGTGATTTCCCAGCTCCAGAACCCCTCTGGTGTTGGTTAATTCCCAGGGCAGATGGGCTGGGAAAAATGGGATTGGGGGGGGGATCAAGGTAGGAAAGGCAGAACCCACCACCAAATTCCCAGGGCATAAAGAGGGGCTTGGAAAAATGGGATTTTCGGGATCAAGGCAGTAAAGGCATCATTGAATTCCCGGTGTAAGGTCCTTGTTATGCTCCAGCCCTCGCTGCAAAGGGTAGCTGGGATTTTAGGGAATTTTAGGAAGTGTTTATTTAGTGGGATGCAGGGTCGGTTCCTCTCCCTGATTCCTGGGACGGGATGGAGATGGAGGCACACAGAGGATCCCAGTGATCCATGAGTGATTCCAATCCATGGATTCTTTCACCCGTTAAAAGTTGTAGGGTGGAAGAGCAGCCAATAAATCTCTGAAATCCAGGATCATCCAGCACTTTTCCAAGGAACGCTATGAAAACATCAGCAAGACTGAGATGATCCTAAGCAATTTTCCCCACTGGAAAAAAATCCTTAAATCCTTCCTGCTCCGGCTGCAGAGCCGAGCCCTGGGGTCCCCTCTGGGGTTTTTGGCTGCCGAGGATTTCATGGGAAGGGAGGAAATGCCCGCCTTGCTTTCCATGGCAGGGCTGGGAATGACTCAGGGATCAGGAACGGCTCTGCGGGAGGAGCGGAGCCGGATCCTGCTCCTCTTTGAAGTGTGGAATGATATTAAACGGGATCAAATTCCAAAGCTGAATCCCAAATGATGCCACTGAGTGTTATTCCTAGGAAGTGATCCCATCTTTTCGCAGCAGAGAGGATTCCTGTGGCTTCTCCCCAGCTTGCTGGAGCCCAGAGTTTCTTTCCCAAATTATTAAAATCAGATTTTTTTATTTGCCCGAGAAATCCTAAGAGGAAGTACCTGGCTGGAAGTGAAGCCATAAATCTGTCCCTTTGCAAGAGGACTTCTGATAAATCCCTGGATTTTCCACAGGGTGCCAGACCTACATGGACATCATCATCGTTCTGGATGGATCCAACAGCATTTATCCGTGGGTTGAAGTCCAGCACTTCCTGATAAATATCCTGAAAAAGTTTTACATCGGTCCTGGACAGATCCAGGTGAGGCCCTGAACCATTTGTGTCATCCCAGGGCCATTCCCAATGTCCCTTTTCTGTCAAGCTGCTGGAATTTGTCAGAATATTGGGATTTTTGACTCATCCCATGGGAAGAAAACGCTCCCATTAATGTCCCTGAGTGAGCTATGGAGGGATCCCACATCCCACATCCCAGTGGGAACAGGGAGGATGAATGCCCATGGAAAGGAGCTCCCCATGCTCGTGCTCCGAGTAATCATGGGTTGATTTAGGCAGGAATTTGAGCAGAAACACCCCAGATTTTCCCAAATAACCCAGTTTGGTCCCACCTGGAGATGCTGCGGGTCCAAACTGGGACAGTGCACCTGGATCACCCGAAAACCTGGGAGCAGAGCAGGGGGGAAGAGCCATAAAATTGGGAATTAATAACGACCCCATGGAGGGAAAACTGGGTGATGGAATTTCAACAAGAAATGAGCGTCGAGAATTTTCCCCGTGGCTGGTGACTCCCGTGGGTGACAGCGCTCGTGGCGGGCAGGACCTCGTTCTGTTGGCCTTTCTGGTGCCATTCCCATCATTCCCAGGTGGGAGTTGTCCAGTACGGAGAGGACGTGGTCCATGAGTTCCATCTGAACGACTACAGGTCCGTGCAGGACGTGGTGGCGGCCGCCAGCCACATCGAGCAGCGCGGGGGCACCGAGACCAGGACCGCCTACGGCATCGAGTTCGCTCGGTAAAACCCCTCCCAGCCCCGCTCCCACCCCCTGGAAAACCTTCACATCCCCCTTTCTGCTCCCTGCTTCCCTCTCCCTTTGCTCTCCTTGCTGCTCAAGAATGGGGGAATCGTCAGGGTTTGTAGGAAAGTGGGATTTGGGGGAAGCTTTGAGAGCGGCGCTTCCCAAAATTGCTCCGTCCTTGTTTGCAGCTGGGGCAGGCTCTGGAATTGTGGCCTCTCCCTGGAAGCTCCCAGGGATGAACTCCCAGCCCCAAAACTCAGCCCCAGGACCTGGAGCTCTCCTGGAAATCTCTGGAGAGTCCCCAGGAACTCAGGACAGCCGCATCTCCTCCCTTTCCAGGGACAAATCCTTGCTCCTGCACTTTTTCCAAGCAGTATTCCTGCTGGGAAACATGGAATTTTAGGTTGGAAAAGAGGTCAAAGATCAAGTCCAGCACTGCCAAGGCCACCACTGACCATGTCCCCAGTGCCACATCCATGTGGTTTGGAAATCCCCGCAGGAATGGCGATTCCAGCACTGCCCTGGGCAGCTTGGAAAAGTCTTAGATGGATCCTGGCCAGATCCGAGCAAGGTCCTGAATGATTTGTGTCACACAGAGTCCCCAGCCCTGCTCAGTGTTCCTTTTCCATAAATACGCTGAAATTTGGGACCATGCTTTGTCAAAATCGTGGGATTTTGGGAGGGGTGGATAACGGGATGAAGAAATTTTCCCCCACAGGGAAAAGCCCCATTGGCCAAGGCCAAACTCCGCTGGCCAACTCCAGATCGATTCCCTCATCCAGCTTTGTTGAATTACGGCCTCTTTCCCGCAAAAAGTGGGGAAATCCCCATCCCAAAGCGTTTCCCGAGGGTTCCTCCACCCCATCCCAAAGCGTTTCCCGAGGGTTCCTCCACCTCCCGAGGGGCAGCAGCCCCGGAGGCCGCTCGGGGCGCGGCGGAGCCGGCAGGGAGCCGGCGGGGCTGAGCAGCCCAGGGCATCTCTTCACTTGCAGCTCGGAAGCGTTTCGGAAAGGTGGCCGGAAAGGGGCAAAGCGAGTAATGATTGTCATCACAGATGGAGAATCCCACGACAGCCCAGACCTGGAGAGGGTGATCGAGGACAGCGAGAGGGACAACGTCACCCGATACGCCGTGGCGGTGAGCGACGGGAATTGTGGGCTCTGGAAGTCCTGCAGGCGCTCCAGGAATCCCAGAGCACCAGGACAGCCCATCCCCACTGCTCCTGGAGCATTCCAAGAGCTCCTGCCCATCCCCACTGCTCCTGGAGCATTCCGAGAGCTCCTGGAGCATTCCAAGAGCTCCTGTCCATCCCCACTGCTCCTGGAGCATTCCGAGAGCTCCTGTCCATCCCCACTGCTCCTGGACCATTCCGAGAGCTCCTGGAGCATTCCAAGAGCTCCTGTCCATCCCCACTTCTCCCGGAGCATTCCAAGAGCTCCTGTCCATCCCCACTGCTCCTGGAGCATTCTGAGAGCTCCTGTCCATCCCCACTGCTCCTGGAGCATTCCGAGAGCTCCCGGAGCATTCCAAGAGCTCCTGTCCATCCCCACTGCTCCTGGAGCATCCCGAGAGCTCCTGTCCATCCCCACTGTTCCCGGAGCATTCCAAGAGCTCCCGTCCATCCCCTCTGCTTCTGGAGCATTCCAAGAGCTCCTTGTGGCTGGTGCTGCTCTTGGGATGCTCATCTCGGGATTCAGCTGCTGGAGCTGGCGCCGGGACCAGGGACAGGCAGGATCCCAGATTCCATGAGGAATGTCCATGGGGGAGGAATTGCAGCAGTTCCGCTGTTTATTCCCACAAAGTGGGGTCAGATCCGAGGATGGAGCTTCTCCCACGTGGACAGCCCAAAGGGCTTTGGGATGGTGTTATCCATCCTGGGAAAACGGCCCAGAGGAGCTGCTGACCCTCCATCCCTGGAGGTGTCCAAAGTTGGGCAGGGCTTGGAGCACCCTGGGATAGAGGAAGGTGTCCCTGCCTATGGAATGGGATGAGCTTTAAGCTCCCTCCCAACCCCAGCCGCCTGGGAACTCTAATTCCATGAAAGCCTCGCATTTTATTCCCGGCCAGGTGTTGGGTTATTACAACAGGAGAGGAATCAACCCCGAGGCCTTTCTGAGCGAGATCAAATCCATCGCCAGCGACCCCGACGACAAACACTTCTTCAACGTCACCGACGAGGCGGCCCTCAAGGACATCGTGGATGCTCTGGGAGAAAGGATTTTCAGCCTGGAAGGTGAGGGATGCCCCTCCCAGGGCTGGGAATGTGCTGCTGATCCTTCTTTTCCCCGAATTTGGATGTGACTTCTGCAATATCCGAGGCTAAAATCCTGCTTGGAGGATCTTCAGATTTGAGGAAATGTCTTTGTTTGGAGCGGTTGTGTCCCTCAGATATCCGGAGCAGAGATCCCTTTTCCAAAGGACACACCTCGTTCCAGCCAGAGGAATTCTGGTGGCTTTGATTTTTCCTTTTTATAGAAAACCTTGGAGATTTGGTATGGGGGGAATTTGGGCGTCAGTGTCTTCCTCATCCATCAAATTCCAGGGCTGTAAACAGGAAAACCCACACACAGGAGCTTCCTGGGGTGCCAGACATCAGGAGATTATGGGAATAACGTTGGGATTCCGGGTTTATTGGCTGAAATGAAATATCAGGAAATATTTGTCTTAAATGTCAGCTCTTGTGACAACTTTGTCGCTCTCCCAAACTAAATTTATCCAAATTTCAGAGGAAAAATGCAGCCTGGAATGAACAATTGGAACAGAAGATGGAGGGCCCGCACTGGGAATGAAACATCTTGAATTTGGGGGGTTTTGGCTCAAACCAGCTCGCAAACTCCCCACGAGTTTCCCAGTTTTCTCTGTCCAGCCTGGTGCTTCCCTGTGGAAGTTGCCCGGGATGAGGAATTCCCCCAGTTGGAATTACGAAGCAAAAACCTCCGAATCCCCAGTTCTGGGTGATCTTGCAGCTCTGCAAGGGGAGAAGCTGCACCCCAGCAGAGCTCCCGGCCTCCTAACAGCAGGAGGCTGTGGAATTGGGGGATTTAGGGAGAAATGGGATCATCAGGAGGATGTGGAGCTGCTGGAGCAATTCCAGAGGAGGCCACGGAGCTGTTCCAGGAGAGCAAAACTCTCTATTAAACACAAATTCCCTTTTTTTGTTTAAGGAACCAACAAGAACGAGATCTCCTTTGGACTGGAAATGTCCCAGACTGGATTTTCATCCCACGTTGTGGAAGTAAGAGAGGAAATGTGGGAATTTATTTTTTTTTTTTGCTCCTGCCTTGTCCTGTTTGTCACCCCCCGCTCCAGGTGGGAGATTGGGATTTGGGACAAATTATTAATTACGGAGTTAAATCACTAACATGAGGATAAGGAAATGCTGCTGGATTATCCCATGGGAAAGGGAGGTGTTGGGAGACATGAGCATCCCTTAGGATCTGCAGCAGATCCTCCTGATGCCATGACCTCTTGGGAAGGACGTGCTGGGATGTCCATGCAAAAAGCTCTTGGGAATTCCTGGGGAGGAAAAACACATTGGAAAAACAGGAATAGGGTGGAAGCGCCATTCCAGCAGTTTTAAAACCCTCCAGCATTCCAGGTGTTTTTGGAAGAACGGTCTGTGTGGGATCAGAGGGATGGAATCGCCTCCACTTGGGAAGAAATCCCACCAAACCACTCCTGTATTCCCACAGGACGGGATCCTGCTGGGAGCAGTGGGAGCCTACGACTGGAACGGAGCCGTCCTGAAGGAGACCAGCAGTGGGAAGGTCATCCCTCTGCGGGAATCCTACCTGCAGGAATTCC
This sequence comes from Euphonia xanthogaster, assembly GCA_034509185.1. Lineage (NCBI taxonomy): Eukaryota > Metazoa > Chordata > Aves > Passeriformes > Fringillidae > Euphonia > Euphonia xanthogaster. The sequence goes on from JAYDZK010000025.1 coordinate 1,486,583, forward strand.
CAGAGGAGCTGAAAAACCACGGAGCCTATTTAGGTGGGAACGCTGAACGAGGCCGTGCTGCCACGGACTGGGGGAATTTGGGATTTTATCCTTAAAAAAGAGGAAGCACGGCGTATTCCTCATGGGAGAGGTGTGGGATGCAGCACAGGAGCATCCTCACCTGGGAAGAGCCCGGCTCCGGCCCCGGAGCGGGGCACAAATGGGATTTAAATTCAGGAGCAGCCGAGCCGGCGGGTTATCCGCAGCTTTTCTTGGAGCGGTTTCAAAGCACTGATGGAATTTCATGCCTAGGCAGGAAATACCTGCTGGGTTAATCCATTCCATGTGCAGCCGCTGGAGCTCTGGAATAAAAATATCAGCCTGGATTGAGAAATGCAGCCTCTCCTCGGAGATGTGGCTGTCCCATGGCGGGGAGAGGTGGGATTCTGTGGGATCAGCACCTCAAGGCTCTTCCCTGGGAATGGGGACACGTGGATCATCCGTGGGGTGACAGCAGAGTGTCCCCCGAGCTGGGATGGCTATGGGTGTCCCATGGGAATCCCTGTAGGAGCTCAGCTGGGCTCTCTTTACCACTGCCTGGAGCGAGAATTCCGGGAATATTGAGGAATGCTGGTGTATCCTGCTGAGGAGCAGCCTGGGGGGCTCAGGGCTGATGGCTGGTTTAGGAATATCCCTCCAGGAGGGGCATTTTGAGGGAAAGAGGGACCCCAGGAAAGGCTGGTGAGCAGGGAAAGGGGGCTGAAAATCTCTGGAGATACTCAAAATCCAACTGGATGTGATTCCAGGGAATGTGACTCAGTTTTATGGTTGGCCAGACATTGAGTTACATAGAATCCCAGAATTCTGGAATGCTTTGGGTTGGAAAGGAAATTAAAGCTCATCCCATTCCACTTTCCCCTATCCCAGGTTTCTCCATGCCCCATCCAGCCTGGGATTGGAACATTCCAGGGATGGGGCAGCCACAGCTTCTCTGGGCACCCAAATCCAATTCTAAGGATTTAACTGGAATTTAAACCTGAGCCTGAAGGTTCAGGAACCTGGACTTGGGGTTGAAAACTGGGATTTGGCAGCCCCATCTTTATATTCCTACAAAATCCCGTCTGCAGCCATGGAAGTGCTGCAGCCCCAGGGGTGATCCCAATGGGAAAAAGGGATTTCTCGGGGTCACTGGCTTAGGCAGGGTTATTTCCATCAGGAGGAATGGTTTTGATGGATTCATGGCTTTTATTGGCCTGGGAATGTTGACATCAAGCCCCAGGAAAGCTTTTCCTGCCTGGTGTTCCCGGAGCAGCAGGAGCTGCAACTTCCCAACACTCAGCACCTCACGAGTGTCTGCCCAACTTGATGTGAGCCATGAAATAAAACACCCAGAAGTCTGGGAATTGCAGGAATTGCATTCACCTTCGATAAAAGAAGGATTTGCACAGGAAGTGGGAATCAGGCAGTGCCAAAGCTCCCAGCGCAGCGCCGGCCGCGGCAGCACCGGGCGGGCTCAGGGGCACTGGGGTCCATTTGGTGATTCCATCTTTGCAAAAATCCAGATTTTTGAGCTTCCCTTTTTGGGAAGTGGCCAGAGCTGTGTCAGCAGCTGGGGGCTAATGGAAAGCAGGCCCTGGGAGCAGGCAGGGAATTCTCACTCCGTGCCCATGCCTTTCCAGGTTACACCGTCTCCTCCGTCGTCTCCACCAAGCACGAGCGGATCTACGTGGCGGGAGCGCCGCGGTTCAACCACACGGGCAAGGTCATCCTGTTCACCATGCACAGCAACAGGAACCTCACCATCCACCAGGCCCTCAAGGGGGAGCAGGTAATTCCGGCCGGGAATGCCGCGCCGCTTTTCCACCCGTGGAAAAATCAACCCTCTCCCTTGGTTTTCCCGAGCTGGAATGGCTCGGCAGCGCCGCGCAGCCGCGGATGGGCCGGTGTCCTGGTTGGAAAGGACAGGAGTCTGCTGAGGAGGGCAGGAGCCTCCCCTGAAATGGAAAGTGGAAACCCCCTCCCTGGGAATTATTGTAATTTTGAAATCAAGGGGCTCTCAGGCAAAGATATGGGAGCAGGAATAGCAGTTCTTCATGAGGGAAACTAAAAATAAATTAGAAATAAAAAACAAAAATAAAAATGCAGTAATACAAACCCCTGCCAGAGTCAGACAGGCCCTGTCCCCTGTGGGTCAGGGTGGGGGCACAGCCCCATCCCAGGGGGGCTCAGC
>JAYDZK010000025.1:1553306-1570134 GCA_034509185.1 Euphonia xanthogaster
ATCCCCAAAAATCACATTATTCCCATCCCCAAAAATCACATTATTCCCATCCCCAAAAATCACATTATTCCCATCCCCAAAAATCACATTATTCCCATCCCAAAAGCAACTCCCCCCCTTCTCTGTGTGTGTCAGGAATTCTCATCTCCCAGCTGCTGGGGCAGTGGCTCGTTTGATTTTTTGGGCACAGTCTCCCAGCTCAGGAGCCTCAGAGGGAAAACCTGGATGCTTCAAAAGGAAAATAAGGAAAGTCAAAGACAGGAAGGACAACAAAACCCCATCTCCTGAGGGGGAAAAGCAGATTTAAAACCAGGAAGATTTTTCCCAAGGTTTTGGTAGAAAACCTCTGCCTGTGATTTTCCTGAGGGAAAAAATAAGTCAGATTTAAAAACCAGGAATATTTTTCCCAAGGTTTTGGTAAAAAACTTCTGCCTGTGATGGGATTTACCCACGCCCAGAGTTCCCAGGTCGGTGCTTTTTTCCCATTTTTGGCACTGAACCTCCTGGATCAGCCCTGCCACAAAAAACCAAAGAAAGCAGGGATGCATCCCAAGTGTGGAAAAGCTGCATGCCCATCACTGGGACTGACTCCTGCCTGCTGGCAGCCAAAAAACCACGGCATTAATTTCTTTTACAAGCACACAAAACATTCCTATTTCCCTGCTGAAAAACAGGAGTTCAGGATTTGCAAACAAAGCTGCAGAACCCCCAGCACACGCCTGGATTTGGAATTTTTCTCCAGTTAAATATTTGGTCCTGCTGCAGGGGCTGGGGATTTATTTCTTTGTGCTTTCAGGGGGAAAAATGAACATCAATTTGAGTGTGCTCTGAAGTCCAGGCTCAGAGCAGCCCCTCTGGATCCTGGATGCCAAATTCCAAGGAAGCTCTGAGCAGCTTGGAGGGAAAAATTAAAATTAAAAATTAAAATGAAATAAAATTAAAATTAAAAATAGAATTTAAAGCTAAAACTGAAAATGAAAAATAAAATTAAAAAGACTAAACCCACCAGCCTCCTTTATTTCCTGGCTATTCCCATGGAGAATCACAGCCAGCAGAGGGGAGAGCAGCACCCTCCCAATCCCAGAGTGATGCTAAATTCCTGAATTTTCCATTCTGCTGCTGGAGAGCAAATCAGCATTTTCAGGGTGCAGCTTCAGAGCATTTAAACATCAGAAAACAACCACAAAATACAGATAAAAATTTCTCCCTGAGCCAAAAGATTCTGGATTACCAAGTGAAAACACAGGGCTGTAAATGGAATTCCATTCAGAGCTGGGTCCAGGTAAAAGCTTGGAAGGTGAAGCCTCATCCCACTGAGCCTGGATGGATTATTCCAAGAGCTGCAGGGAAATCAGGCAGCACTGAAGGAGGAAAAAGTGGGGAAAAAGGGAACCCAAAAGCACTGCAGAAGAGTTCCATCAGTGATGGAGGCAACCAGGACAAAGAGAAAATTCCAGTCTGTCAAACAACACCCTGACAAATCCAATAAACTGAATAAATATCTGTAATTCCAGCAGAGGCACCAAGAGTTGTTTAAAATAATTAATTAATGCTCCAGTGTTCCAAAATATGGCGTGGAAGTTACAGGGTTTTGAGATTATCAATTCTGAGGTTTTAACTCCACAGATCAGGATTTAATTTGGTGAATGAAATCCCTGGATCTTTCTCACAGATTAATTAATTTTATCTACCTTATAAATTCCTTATCTTCCTCAGCCAGAATCAGTGTTGGTATGGTGAAAGGAATAAAACTGAAGATCATGACAACATCACATCTGAAGATTTGCAAGAACATTATAGATACATATACATACATACACACATATAACATATAATTATATATTTATATATTTTATATTGTTATATTTCATTATAAATTTTGTTATAATTTATATATTTATATATATATATATACACTATATAAAGTAACTACACAGTTAATTGTCCTTATGAGGCAAAGCTTACACCTCTAAAAGTTGATCTTTTTAGAGTCTAAGAACATATTTAATAACTGGAAAAATAAAATTGTGGAGGAATAAACTCCAATTTTCTTGTTTAGATTTTAAAAGTGACAATTTTGTGTCGAGCCTGAGCGAACTGAGACAAAGCAGGAAACAGATTAATTTAATGTGCCCTTAATTTCTGCAATAAAGGGACTCTGTCAATCAGCAAAGAATTCAAATATCCTGAAGGTGCCCTGCACCTGAAACCAGTCCCAGAGAAATGCACCTTTCCCCCTTTTTGAGAGTTTTTATCAATCCAAGCCCAGGCTGCACTCTCAGAGGATCCAGTGACACATCACATGTCTGCTTACACACATTCTGAGCAACATTTCCAAGCCAATGGAATATTCATTTTCCCAGGGGCATTTCAGAAGCTCTTCAGCACAGAGATAATTTCAGTGCTCTCTGTCCCCACGAGGCTACACCAGGTAAACACGAGGGAATTTCCACCACAACAGCCACATTTCCATCAGAATCACTTTTGAGGGAATAAAAAAAATCAACTTACTGGACAAAGCAGAGACACTCTTAGGCTGGTTGTTGCTATTTCACTGTCTGGATCAGCAGTTAGTTTCTCTTTAACTGGTATTTAAAAAGAAAAAAAAGAAAAGGTTTATTTTAGGTTAATTCAAACACGAATTGGATGGTAAAGAAATAAAATAAGTCTGAAATGGTGGGGTAAACTTTGAATTCAAGACCCCTAAAACGTGTTTATCCAGAGATGCCTTAAGCCCTTTGCATGCAACTTTGTACCTGATCATAATTTAATATTTAATATCACATGAATTTCACTTCCAACTCCAAGGCAAAGTCAAACTTGTTAACAACTCTCACATGGAGAGGCACCACTGTAACCCCCAAAATCCTCATCAAGCGATTTCAAACTGAAAAGCAAATTGAGCAACAGGCAGTCAGCAGTACCCTGACAAAATGTGAGATTTAATAACTGCAGTGAAACACTGAAGTCTTTAATTTCTGGAGTTTTCCATCCTCTATTTTTATTTACAAGGCCTGTTTCACGGGCAGCCATTGGTAAAATGAACAATCAGGCTCATTTTATTCCTGCTCTAAGAACTGCACCTACACCTTCATCCTCACCTTGCAGAACAGCAGCCACCTGGAACTTTGTAGATTTTTGTGCATTTTGTACATAAATCTGTGGATTTTTGTGCCTTTTTTATGCATTTTGTGCATAAATCATCAAACTGTGTTAGGACAAAATAATGCCCAGCATTATCATTTAGTGCTGGACTCATTTCTTCCCTTCTGTAGAAGGTACAACCCCTGACATGAGCATTAATTAAAGAGTAACGCCACTATCAGGTGTTGGGATATTCCCCCCTCCCTAGAAACCAAACCCGCAGCAGCTTTTGCCCTTTTTACACCACAAACTTCCACCAGTTTGCTGTCAGAGGAAACAGAAAGGCAGCAAATTCACTCTGCAGTGAGGAGGGGCTCTGTGCTGGGCACTGTCTCCGGGCTCAGCCCACAGCTCTGGGAACAGAAAATGCTCAGGGGAGCTGCTCCTGCCCAGGCCCAGGGTGAGGCCCAAGCCCAGGCCCAGGGTCAGAGTGAGGCACAGGGTGAGACCCAGGCCCAGGACCAGGCCCAAGGTGAGGCCCAGGGTGAGGCCCAGGCCCAGGGTGAGGCCCAAGCCCAGGCCCAGGGTGAGGCCCAGGGTAAGGCCAAGGCCCAGGGTGAGGCCCAGGGTAAGGCCCAGGCCCAGGCCCAGGGTAAGGCCCAGGGTGAGGCCCAGGGTGAGGCCAAGGCCCAGGGTAAGGCCCAGGCCCAGGCCCAGGGTAAGGCCCAGGGTGAGGCCCAGGCCCAGGCCCAGGGTGAGGCCAAGGCCCAGGGTGAGGCCCAGGCCCAGGCCCAGGGTGAGGCCCAGGCCCAGGCCCAGGGTGAGGCCCAGGCCCAGGCCCAGGGTAAGGCCCAGGCCCAGGCCTTCAGCCCCCTTCACTGTGTAACACACTTGTGCCATTCTGCACCATTTTTCAGTGCTGCACTCATTTTTCCCCTCTGGAGAAGGCACAACCCCTGATGTGAGCATTAATTAAAGAGCAGCACCACTATCAGGGGCTGGGATTTTCCCTCTCGCTCAAAACCAAACCCGCAGCAGCTCGTGCTGGTTTTATGCCACAAACTTCCACCGATTCCTTCTCCTGAGGTCCTGAATGGCCACTTGACTGCAGAGCACAGTTGTGCCATTCTGCACAAACAAAGCCAGGACGGCTGAGCTGAAAGAGATTCTCTTGCATTTTTCCCCTCACAGTGTCAACAGGGTTCCTGGACCGGCTCCTAGTGCAAACAAAGGCTCCGAGTCTTTGAATTGGAGCTGAACACAAAGAACACCACTATCACATTCCCAAAGCCCACAGGGCTGTAGGAAGTCCAAAGCTTGGTTAGCACAGTCCGAATTCCAAATCTCCCCTCACAAAAGTGATTTTTTTTTTCCTTTTTACAAAAGGCCAGCAGACACATACTCAGTGCTCTGGAGTGATCCGGGTTCCGGATTCCCTTGGCCCGCAACCGCTGCAGGAGCACCGTGGAGGAGAGCTGCTTCACCAGGTACACTGCCATGGAATAGTTCTGGAAAACACCACAAAACACCACAGAAAACCCAAAACATCAGAGAAAATACCAAAAAGAGAGAAACCCCTGCCTGCAGTACACAACATTCTGTTATGGGATTGCATGGAGGAGAGCTGCTTCACCAGGTACACTGCCGTGGAATAGTTCTGGAAAACACCACAAAATATCAGAGAAAACCCCAAAACATCAGGGAAAACCCCAAAACATCAGGGAAAACCCCAAAACATCAGGGAAAACCCCAAAACATCAGCAGCACGTAACAGTTTGCTATGGGATTGTAGAGCACCGTGGAGGAGAGGTACTTCAATTTTATACTGATAATATTCAGTACTACACTTGTGCCAGTACACTGAATTTTACATGGATAATGTCCAGCACTGCACTGGTGTCAGTATATTTAATTTTAATTTTATATGGATAATGTTCAGCACTGCACTGGTGTCAGTACACTGAATTTTACATGGATAATGTCCAGCACTGCACTGGTGCCAGTATATTTAATTTTAATTTTACATGGATAATGTTCAGCACTGCACTGGTGTCAGTGTATTTAATTTTAATTTTATATGGATAATGTTCAGCACTGCACTGGTGTCAGTATATTTAATTTTAATTTTATATGGATAATGTTCAGCACTGCACTGGTGTCAGTATATTTAATTTTACATGGATAATGTTCAGCACTGCACTGGCGTCAGTGCATTTAAGCAAAGCTGTCAGGTCAAATATGATCAGAAGTTTTTCTTTTTTTTAATAAAAGCCTATTTTGTTTTCAAAACAGGAAAAGGAGCAGCGGTGCCTCTTCCCAAGATGCATCACCTGCAGTATCTGGAAGTACTCTGCCATCTTTTTCTTCTCCTCCTGCACTCAATTGTCTCTAAAATGTGAATTTCATCACCGAAGCAGGTCAGAGGCAGAATCCAACTCTGTCAAGTGCCACAACTCAGGTGAACCTTCACTCATGGAATGAACTCTTCCTGCCACGGAGCCCAAATTCCTGGAGCTTTCATTTTTCTTATAATCTCCAAAGAAATCAGGTTATAAATGTCTTTCTAAAAATGTGACTCAGCAGCAACACCTCTCATCCCCAGAATGGGAAGGACCACACCCGTGTTCTCACATTAGGGTACATCAATTATTTTTTGATTTGAACATTGGCAAAACCTGGAGCTGCATTCTTACAATTGAAATTGAAAAATAAAAGGCTTCCCTCAGCAACTGCCACACATTTCCACTTAAAAAAATCCACACAACTGTGACATCCCCATTCTTTTATTTGGGATCTGAAGGCAGGATCTCAGTGATATATCTCACCACAAAATCACACCAATTGGAGCAGCACCAGAAACACCACATTTTAAATATTTTACTCTCACAACGAATGCTTCTCACATCGTTAAAAACCACTACTGCCTTAACTTGTTTGTTTAATGCCTCAATTAGGAGAGGAGTTAGAAAAATGCTAATTAACGCTGTGAAATTATTTACCGACAGCTTGAATCTACAAAGGCAGGAACTTGCCCAAGGCATCTTGTACAGAAGGCTCTCGAAACAGATTGTGTAAAAATCACACCGAGGGACTGCAGCAAAGGTAGGGAGCACAGTTGGGACCAGAACTGACTCTTGAGGGAATGGGGAGAGGGGAACTCGGATTTTGTGCTACACAGGCACAGCCAAATATAAAATAATTCTTCACATTTCACTGTCAAAGTCTCAAAGAATCGAATTAGGAAAGGTTGTGTCTTGAAGAATCTATTTAGGAGGATTGTGTCTTAAGGAATCAATTTAGGAAGGGTTGTGTCTTAAAGAAACTGTTTAATAAGGATTGTTTTTGATAGAATTCCAGGATGGTTTGGGTTGGAAAGGATCTTAAATCCCATCCCATTCCACCCCTGCCAAGGGCAGAGACACCTTCCCCTGTCCCAGGCTGCTCCAACCCTGCCCTCCAGCTCTGGATCTAACGCTTATTTACGCCAGAAGTTCCCCAAAATGTTCTTTATAACGGATTAATCTGTGAAACCTGAGAACCAGCCAGTTCCCAAGGGACTGACTCACACTTGGGGCACTTCTTGTCCCTGAATCCTGAACTGTGAATCCCTCAGAGCAGCATCTGGGACCCACCCAGCTGCAGCTCAGCATGCAAACCCAAGCAGGCTGACCTGGAACTGCTCCTGGCTGATACCTGCAGCTCTCATCATATGAAAGAGGGTTTTTTTGGACCAGAATCACTCAGCCATCCTTTATGCCATCATCTGAGTGGAGATTGTTTCCTGCTGCACAAGAAATCCACCACGAAATCCCACCCTGCTGGTTCAGAGCTGCCCATTGTCCCTGACTGGAGCGTAAGCATTTTTCCACGCTGGGCTTTGCACGCTGACAAATTCTTGGCCAAAGTTTCACCTCGGGACAGTTCTGGGCACTTCTAAAAACAGGATGGGGGCAGTGGCAGCAGCACACGGCGCCTCTGGAATGCCCACCCAGCAGCTTTGGTGCCAGCACTGAAAGCAGCTCAGTAACTCATGGCTGATTTACTGGAGTCCCTCTTTGCTGCACGTTCCAGATTCCATTAGCCCGGTGGAACATCAGCGATTTTCTGGCACCGGCTCTAACCCTGCCCCACAGCCACAAAAAAATGATAAAAACACGAGGTTTTACATGTGAAGGATAAGGGGAGCAGCTGGGAGAAATGTAAAGAAGGTGAATGGAATCAACTGGGCTGTGCTGTTTTGTGTCCACACTCAGAGCTCGGAAGGGCCACTCTGGGCTCGATGGCACCCGCTCCTTGCGAGTCCCAGCCAAGCTTTGTCCAGTCCCTGCAGTCAGGAAGAGCTTCAAAGTCTGAAGCTTGGCCAAATCAACAAACAAAAGGCTTAGAGGATGCCTTGATCTCTTTATCTGGCCCTCCCTGAGCCACAAAGATGAGGAGGGAGAGATCCCACCCCGAAGGTGAGGGGGGGGATCTGAGGGAGAACATCCGGAATTCCAGCTGAACAACGACACCCACTGCCACCCCAGCAAGGGTTTTCTGCCCAGGATTATCTCTGAAGCAGACAGGAGAGACCCCAGAGGCACTCACCCTGCCAATCTCTGCAGTCCAGGACACGACGATGGTGTTGGGGACCGTGGTGGACAGGCGGACGAGTGAGGTAATGTTGATTGGTCGGCTGGGGCGCTTTGGTTCGACACCGTTTTTGGTTGGTGGCAGGTAGCCCTGAAAACCAAAATTTCAGCTCTCAGAAAAAAGAATCCCACAGTGCTTCTGCCTCCTGCCCCTCCCAAGACACCTGGACCAGGCTCTATGGTTAACTGAAAGAGAGAGGGACCAGACAATAAAATGTGGAGCATTTTAGAAGCTCCTTCTCCTGAGGGAAATTCAAAATCCCAACCCTGCCCACAGAACATGAAAGGAAACTTTGCCACTTCTCCTGTCTCAGCAAAACTAAACAAAAAACCCCAAACCTTGGACCAGAGTTTCTAAAATTCAATCCTTTCTTCTCTGCTCATGTGAGTATTATTAAATATGTGATCTTGAAAAGGGGTTTTTAACTTCCATGTGAACTTCTGGATCTACTGGCTAAAACAAATTACTCGATCTTTTCTGTTCATTCCAGTGCTCCAGAATGTGAAAACACTGACTGGGATGAATTTTCAGGCAGGTAGTTCCTACTGATGCATCCCAAAATGAGTGCTACAAGGAGATTTTACTTACTGGAAGGCTGCATGGCTTCCCATTGACCTTCACACACAGATTGGGTGGGAAGTGATCTTCTTGTGGACAACTGGTTTCTGATAAGCAAAACCTAAAAGCAAAGAGCTGCCATCATCTTTCACTTTTAACGTGATCTAAAGATCATTTCTCATCCCAGAAGGAATTGTTTTTCCACTGAGCTCTGAAATCATGACAGATCTTGCCAAACACAGCCCTCAAATGATGTCACTGAGCAGGAAAATCCCCCAAAACTACAGTGCTTCCAGCAGCCTGGAGGTTCCTCCTCAGATTCCTTGAATTCCTCAGCCTGACTCATCCCACCCCCAATTTCTTCTCTGCCTCTTCTCCAGCCTGACCTCTCCACACAAGCCAAGGTGTCACAAAGGACATTTCCCCCATCCCAGCTGCAGGGCCAGGCAGTTTCTGCTGTTGAATTTCTTTCTCTCCAGTTCAAAGAGGTGTTTTTGCTGCTGGATCCCAGCAGGACACACCCTTCCTGCTGCCAGCAGGACAGGGAGCATTCCAAGGAGCAGCAGAGCCTCTCAGCTGCCCTGGGCTCCTCCCAGGGACCTGCCCCATCCCTGCCCATGGATGATCCAACAGGGATTGGCTTCCCTCATCCCCTCCTCACCCTTGGTCCATCCCACCCCACCAGGCTGAGACAGAGGATTTGATCCATTTAGGATTGATTAAAAACCCCCAAATTCACCAGGCTGGTGATTCCCAAAGTGCCTCAAGAAGCAGATCTTGGAATGCCCATGGAATCCATCCCTGCTAAGAAAAACAACCCTCCCTGCTCATGGATTTTCCAGCCCCAGGACATGAAATGACCAAGGTGGAGTTACAGGAAGGATTCACTGACAAGAAAATCAACCAGGATGAGGAAAATCATCTCTCTTCCATCCAGGAATTCCCAACCTGTTGGGCAGGACCTGCTGATAAATCCTAAAACCCAACAGGCAACAAAATCCCTACCTTAGCTGGACCTGTACTGTGAAGTCACATTTGGTCCCAGAAATATCCCTGGAAACAAGAGAAAATGGATTAAAATATCCTGCTGTTCACAAGATTCCTCAGTATTGCCATACAGACTCCTCAAGAGTTTGCTGGAAGTTCAATTTATGGAAAACACTTCATTTTTACACAAAAAAAAAGGAAAATTCACACTTCTGGGTATGTACACCAGACTGCTGCTCCTGCTCAAACCACCACTCTCAAGAGAGGCTAAAAGGGAGAGTTTTTATTTTTTGAGGTAAAGAAACAAATTTGTGTCTGACCTCTATTTATGTGGGGGGTTTTGTTTGAGGTTTTTTGGGGATTTTTAGGGTTTTTTGGGTTTTTACTTTTTAGGGTTTTTTGTTTGTTTTTGTTTGTTTGTTTGTTTGCTGGGGGGTTTTTGCTGTTTTTTTTGGGGGGGGAATTGTTTGTTTTGGTTTTTTGTTCCATTTTTTCTTGATCTTTTGGGGGGTTATGCGTTTTATGGGTTGTTTTTGTGGGGTTTTTTGGACTTTATTTGTTTTTTTTGTACATTAGGAAGAAAATCCTGATGGGTCACCAACAAGTCACAACTTTACAATGAATTAACAGAGAAACTGGTGGCAAGGAAGAGCTGCAGGAAGCAGAATTCTGGATTGGCAGGGAGCTTAACACCAGAGAAACCCACCCCAAACTCAGTGGTGGGGCTGCATTCTCTCCTCCCCATACAACCAATTCCCCAGAGGACTCCTCCCCTGCCCCTCCCCAGCAGGGCTGGGTGGATTTGGGGTGGATTCTTGGGATTTCAGGGCTGCTGGAGCCCACTCACATGGAGCTGCTGATCTGCTGCACTTGCTGCGGCGTCAGCGCGAAGGCAAAGCAGGTTTCCCGAAACCTCTGGCTGTTATCTGAGGCTGCAAGAGAGCAGAGAGCATCAACAAGCAGCCAGGACAAGCAGGAAATAACCACACCAAGCCAGAACACACGGCCTTTTTAAGCTCCAGCAGCATCAGGCACATCTGGCTCTGAAGAGCCTTTGAGGAAGTTGCCATTGGAAGCCTCCTGTAAATAAAAATACAATGAACGAGCTTTATGTGCCTATAAAGTGTACATTAAAATAGGGCTGGAGATAACAGCAGAGCTGAGGCAAACCAAGGCTTTTTATCGCTGTAATTTCATGTCAAATGTGCTCTGATACCAAATAAAAATACATCTGAGGATTTCTCATCAATCTCTTTTTTATTCCCCTCCGTGCACCAGATCAGGCTCGGCCCATCAAAGTTCACAGAGGGGCTGAACACAACACGTGGGACAGCTCACATTTCAGTGTGATGGTTTTTGGACTTCAATGCACCAAATGCATCCAGAATAAGCCAGGAACTTGTGAGATCTGCAGCCATAAAATCTGATTTTAAAGCCTTCCCACTCTGTGCCACAGCGCTCCAGAACCAAACAGTGCTCAAGAGTAAAATGCTCCTGCTGGAAAGTGATGTTAAATATCCCTAAAATAGAGGGTCTAGCTGAAACACAGCCTTTCCCAGGGCCACTGCAGCAATGAAAAAGGGTTTTTAAATAAGAAACTGAAAGAAAGCATCATCTCCCCAGAGAATGATTCCACACACTGAATGAAAAGCTGCCTGTTAGTTGCACTTCAATCTCATTATTCCTCATGATTTTGTAAGTTCTGAATAAATTTGTGAGTTCTGAATAAATATTATATAATGTAATTATTCTGAATACATCAATATCATTATCTGTGCACTAAACACTGGATAAATTTCCCATTTTTTGGTTTACTATAATGCATTCTTGACTCATCCCTGAGTGACAGCTGAGTGAGTATTTCAGGGTGAGAAGTGAGATTTTTGTTCCAAGCAGCGTGTGGTGGGTTGGAACCAACAATAGCAAAGACACTGAGCGTAAATATTACGGCAGGAACCTCCCAAAATTCCATTTTTTATCTTTCCTGCATCACACTGCTCCAAAATCCTCCACTGATCCCATGATTTGCTGCTGTGCACGAGCAGGAACAGGGACACGAAGCTGCTGTTTGGAATCTTCCAGAAAGAACTAAGTGTTATAAATAACTCAGATTTTGAAATGCATACATTTCCTCCCTGCTAGCACCACGTCTGCAGGAAACAGACACAATGTATACAATCAACAATGAAAATCTGCTTGCACATTTGCTCTTCCATAGAATTTGACACCTATTTTTAGCTACAAATGGCAAGATCACAATTACAAACTCTAATTAACAAAAGCTGAATTAGCCAAGCTCACGCACTGCAGAGAAATGAGGGAATTCCAGTTGTTATTTCCTGCTTTTCCATGGGTTTTTCTGCTGGCTTGGTTTTTCTCACAGGTATTATTTCCTTCAGCCTGGAAATTGTCAGCTTTGGCTTTATTAGAAAAGTTCTGGAAGGTTTTTGGGAACCTTTGGTGGGAACTCCAGCACTTCACTAATTAAAAACTGCTGACTATTTAACTAATGCCACCTTCATTTAAAGCTCAATTATCCAGAGAAGCCAACCAGCAGCTACCACAATTCCTTGCATTTCCCAAGTTTTCCCTTTCCCACCTTTTTCGCAGCAGCTCCAATTTAGGGAACCCAGCAGGGAAATGGGCAAACAGGAGGAACAGGAATTGTGTGCAGCAGGAAAACTGTGACAAAGTCTGGACCAAAGGTTCTGAAATTTAATCCTTTTTCCTCTTCCCATGTTGGTAACAGATTTATTTTTACTAAACAGTGATGAAAAGTGGGGTTTGAACTCCAAATTCATAGAACCTCTGAGTTATTAAAGTTGGAAAAGACCTCAAAGTTCACCAGGTTCAACTCCTGACTGAAAAGCACCTTGGCAATTAAATCAAAATTGGGATTTCTGAGCCCTTCCAGGGATGGTGATTCCACACTTCCCTGGGAAAGCTGTTGAAATTCTTAACCACTTTCCCAGGAAGGAAATATTTCCTGCCATCCAACTGCTGTGCTGGTCAAATTAAAGCATTCATACATTTATTTGGGAGAAGATGGGGAAGGACATCCCCGAGTGCTGCCACGGGAGCTTTCCCTACTCCAGCTCTCCCCAGGAGCTGTGCCAGGACAGGGAACCCCCCCTGCCTGAACCAAAACCTAAATTCAGGAAGGCCTCTGGCATCTCTGCTTGAGATCTGAGGGGCTCTGTATTTTCAGAGTCTGTTGGCAGTGAATGCTGCAGCCTCAAAGAGGAGACTTGGAAAGAGACTTAGGTCAAGGGGAATGGGTTTAAATGGCCAGGAAGTGGGGTTAGATGGGATTTGGGAGAGAATTCCTCCCTGGGACCATGGGGAGGGGCTGGGATGGAATTCCCAGAGAAGCTCCCTGCATCCCTGCAATGTCCAAGGCAAGGCTTGGAACACAAGAGAAGGGTTAGTGGAAGGTGTGGGGATGGGATGGGGATGGGATCCATGGGATGAGATCCACGGGATGGGATGGGATGGGATCCACGGGATGGGACGGGATCCATGGGAAGGGACAGGGATCCATGGGAAGGGATGGGATCCATGGGAAGGGATGGGATCCATGGGAAGGGATGGGATCCATGGGAAGGGATGGGGATCCATGGGAAGGGATGGGATCCATGGGAAGGGATGGGAAGGGATGGGATGGGGATCCATGGGATGGGATGGGGATCCATGGGAAGACATCCACGGGATGGGATGGGATCCATGGGAAGGGATGGGGATCCACGGGATGAGACGGGATCTATGGGATGGGACGGGATCCATGGGATGGGATGGGATCCATGGGAAGGGATGGGGATCCATGGGAAGGGATGGGAAAGAATGGGATGGGGATCCATGGGATGGGATGGGGATCCATGGGATGGGATGGGGATCCATGGGATGGGATGGGATGGGGATCCATGGGAAGGGGATCCATGGGATTTCAGCTCCCCTCCAATCCAAACCCTCCTGGAATTCAGTGCTCACGGACTGTGTCCCACTGCCCCTGAGCAAGCCCTGATCCCTGCTGGCTGCCCGGTCCCAGAGCTGCAGCATTCCCTGGGGAGCAGCTCTGCAGCATTCCCTGGGGAGCAGCTCTGCAGCATTCCCTGGGGAGCAGCTCTGCCTCGCTGGGACTGCCACGGGAGCACGGCCAGACTGCAAACAGGGAAGGGAAAAAACAAACCCTGGTAATTAGGCAAGGATGCTCCAAAAGGCAATCAAAATATTCCCAAACTCCTGACAGCCGGAGCAGAGCAGGCACAGGGAGGCAGGCAAGGAGCTCCCTGAAACTACAACTGACCTAAGGTCAGGCTCCCCAGCTACTCTGCCCCTTGCACGTGCAGCTGCACCTAAAAAAGAGACAAAATCTGATTTTTCTTTGTGGCTTTCTCTAATCTGCTCCCTTATCACCTTTCTATGCCCACATCTAGCCCGTCCCAGATCTGCTGACCCACAGATGGTGCCTGAGGATCCCACCAAAGCACATCAAACACTGAGCAGCTGCTCCCCCAAAAACCAAATTTCTGTGTTTGTCTCTGCCTCCAACTCCTCTGTTCCCAAAGACCTGATTCCCCAAGGCAGGAGCGTTGGGAATTTGGAATCTCAGGGTGCAGGAAAGCTGACAGATTTCTGTTAATTCATCTGGTGCATCTGCTGTGTTTAAAACACCAAACAGATCCTGGCAAACCAAGCACATAATTTACTTTTAGAAGTTCTGGAGGATGACTAAACTAGAAAAATATAGTTTTAGACAAAAAAAAAAAATTCATTCTGATGGCTACAAACACAACTGTGCCCTGCAAACAGTGATAATTATTTAACAAAAGAAAGGTAAAAATAGATCTGCAATTGAAAACCAAGAGGATGGAAATAGAATTTATAATCCAATAAAGCTGGAATCAAGCCAGGACAACAGAGTTAATATGGACATTCTTCAGAAAGATGCCAGGAATGTTTCTGGGGGGTTGGGTTTGTTGTTTCTTTTCCAGAACTATGATTTATTAAATATTAAAACATTTTCTTTTGCACTGTGAATGCAACGGAGTTTGGAAAAGTCAAAATGCTTAAAAAGTTAGAGAGTTTCTTCTCCCAAACTTTTCCTTTCCTAATTTCACCAGTGTTTCCTGAATTATTCCAGGCTTACCTCACTCCAGGAATGATCCAGGATTGGTACAGATTAACTGAGGGACAAAATTATGCCCTGCTGGTTGTGGATTTCCTTAAAACATTTCACTGAGGTAAAAAGTTCTCAAAATTTGAAGGAAAACTCTTTTAATAGATGGTATTCACAGGGTGAAACCACTTAAAATCGTATAGGAACAAATAAATAAAAATAAAAATAAAAATAAAAATAAAAATAAAAAGAAAAATAAAAATAAAAATAAAAATAAAAATAAAAATAAAAATAAAATTTTAAAAAACCCCAAACCCTCAGTTGTGGGCTGGAACTCCGGGACTTTCTGTCCTTCCCCCCGGGAATTCCCCACGGATCCAGCGCCAGGGGGCCCTCGCGGGGCGCGGGTGGCACCCGGGGGTGACTCAGGCCGGACGTTCCCCAATATCCGGGACGGGGCCGCAGGAAGGGGGAAGGAAACGGGAATTGCGCAAGGAGGGGGGGACGGGGACGGGGGGGACGGGAATTCCCAGCAGGGGACCCCAAATGGGGGCCTGGGTGTTCCCAGGGGGACCCCAGACCCCAAATACCCCGGCTTGGGGAGGATTCGCCCAGTTTGGGGTGAATTTGCCCAGTTTGGGGTGACTGGATCCGGTTTTGGGTTGAATTTGTCCAGTTAGGGGTGAATTTCCCCAGTTTTGGGGTGACCAGACCCAGTTTTGGGGTGGATTTGGCCAGTTTAGGGGTGAATTTAGTCAGTTTTGGGGTGAATTTGGCCAATTTTGGGATTGATTTTCCCAGTTTGGGGTGATTGGATCCAGTTTGGGGTGACTGGATCCAGCTTTGGGGTGAATTTGTCCAGTTTGGGGAAACTTTGCCAGTTTTGGGGTGAATTTAGTCAGTTTTGGGGTGAATTTGGCCAATTTTAGGATTAATTTTCCCAGTTTGGGGTGACTGGACCCAGTTTTGGGGTGATTGGACCCAGTTTGGGATGACCAGTTCCAGTTTTTTGGTGACTAGATCCAGTTTTGGGGTGAATTTGGCCAATTTTGGGATTGATTTTCCCAGTTTGGGGTGATTTGATCCAGTTTGGGGTGACTGGACCCAGTTTTGGGGTGAATTTTCCCACTTTGGGATGACCAGTTCCAGTTTTTTGGTGACTAGATCCAGTTTTGGGGTGAATTTGTCCCAGTTTTGGGATGCATTTTCCCAGTTTTGGGGGAAATTTCCAAGTTTTGGGATGGATTTTCCCGGTTTGGGCTGACTGGATGCATTTTTGGAGTGAATTTGTCCAGTTAGGGGGAACTTTCCCAGTTTTGGGATGAATTGTCCCAGTTTGGGGTGACCAGACCCAGTTTGGAGTGACAGGATCCAATTTTGGGGTGAATTTTCCCAGCTGGAATGAATATCCCAACCCCATTAAGGAGCAGGAACCCCAAAGAAGAAAAGAGAGGAGCAGGATGGGGCCGGCGCCCCAAAACTTTCAGGGAATTTGGGTTTTCCCTGCGGATTGCCCATCCCTGGAAGTGTCCAAGGTCGGACATTGGAGCTGGATCCCACGGGGATCCCGGGGTTTTCTGGGATTTCTGGGTCTGAGGGTGGGAAAAGTGAGCTGGGGGGGAACTGTGGGGACAGGGACACAGGGATTTAGGGACACAGGGATTTAGGGACACAGGGATGGGGCTGGGGACAGAGGGACTGGGACAAGTTCAGGATCTGGAACAAGGTCAGTGACAGGGACAGGGACAAGCCCAGGGACAGGGCCAGGGACAAGGATGGGGACAGGATCAGGGATGGGCAGGGACAGGGACCAGTCCAGTGACAGAATCAGGACTGGGGACAGGGACAAGGATGGGGACAGGATCAGACAGGGACAGAGTCACGGACAAGGACAAGGATGGGGACACGATCAGGATCAGTGACAGAGTCAGGGACAAGGATGGGGACAGGATCAGGGACGGGCAGGGACAAGGATGGGGACAGGATCAGGGACAGAGTCAGGGACAGGGACCAGTCCAGTGACAGAATCAGGACTGGGGACAGGGACAAGGATGGGGACAGGACTGGGGACAAGGATAGGGACACAGTCAGAATCAGGGACAGAGTCAGGGACAAGGATGGGGACAGGATCAGGGACAGGCGGGGGCCGGGCAGGGACAAGTTCGGTGGCAGGATCAGGACTGGGGACAGAGACAGGGACAAGGGTAGGGACAGACACAGGGACAAGTCCAGTGACAGGTGAGGGACAGAGGCAGAGACAGGGACAAGGACGGGGACAGGATCAGACAGGGACAGAGTCAGGGACAGGGACGAGGACAGGGACACGATCAGGGACAAGACTGGGGACAAGGATGGGGACATGATCAAGGACAGTCAGGGACAAGGATGGGGACAGGATCAGGGATGGGCAGGGACAGGGACCAGTCCAGTGACAGAATCAGGACTGGGGAC
>JAYDZK010000025.1:1587054-1598716 GCA_034509185.1 Euphonia xanthogaster
AGGGGGGGGAAAAAAGGGGGGGGAAAAAAGGGGGGAAAGGACTATGACTTAAGCTAAAACATCAGGTATGGGAAATGATAATTTATGACTAAAAGATTGCCCTTCCCAAAGGAAATAAATCTGCTGACAACAAATCCCCCTGAAATGCACTGGCCAAAGAGCCCGTGGCCCTCTAAGAGCACTGCAATAATAATTGATTCCTGTCACCATTAGCCTGAACTTGATCACAGAAATGAGGGCTGGAGCTCCCAGTGCCAAAACCAGCTGAGAACAAGGATTCCACCAAGCAACCACCCTGGCACCTGCACGGAAAAAGGGCAATTTCAAAGAAAATGCCACACTTCTTTATTTCCTAAGGTCTTCAAAGCCATGCACAGCAATGGCAGCCAAAGTACACAGCTGGTTTTTTTTTAGGTAGTTATATGGCAGTAAGTCATCAAGATTAATTAGAGCTTGAAGGATCCTGAGAAATTCCCGTTTTACATTCTGTTTTTATGGTATTTAAATAAGGGATCTGTGCCTCTGAGATGGTTTTCCACTCTATTACTTAAGAATTGGATTGTTACATTAGAAGAATTGCTGCCCCTTTCTGTTTTATACAAGCATCTACCTGTGAATCCACAGGGTCAGGTTTTTAGGTGCCAGCACCAAGAATCTTGTGTTCCCCTGAGTCTGGAATGATTTACTTATTGCAATTTATTTATTATGTGGTACAGAATTTATATTTACATCCCATACTGATTAAAGTGCTAAAATGTATTTTATGATTAA
Source organism: Euphonia xanthogaster (assembly GCA_034509185.1). Classification (NCBI taxonomy): domain Eukaryota; kingdom Metazoa; phylum Chordata; class Aves; order Passeriformes; family Fringillidae; genus Euphonia; species Euphonia xanthogaster. The sequence goes on from JAYDZK010000025.1 coordinate 1,587,826, forward strand.
AGAAATCAGAAAAAAAATAATTCTGTGATGTGAATCCAAGCCCAGGTGAAAATCCTGGCAGGGAGAAGTTCAGCTCCCATTGAAAATCTTCTGTCCTGAGAGAACTGCAATTTCTTTATTTATTAAAGATAAATAAATAATATAATAACTAAATTCTATATTTATAGTATAGAATTTATATTTACATCACATATTGACACAGATTAAAGTGCTAAAATGTATTTTATGATTAGACAAATCAGCCAAAGAAGTTCTGTGATGTGAATCCAAGCCCAGGTGAAAATCCTGGCAGGGAGAAGTTCAGCCCCCATTGAAAACCTCCTGTCCTGACAGAAATGCAATTTATTGAATTATTTATTATAAATAAATCAATAAATTGAATAAATAAAATAAATAACTTCTATATTCTGTATGGCAGCAGTGCCAGGGCCCAAATGCAGATCCCAGGGCTGGAGCCCAAAGAGCCCCGGGCACCCAGAAAGGGAAAGGGGGAGCAGGAAATTCAGTTTTTCACATCAGCCCCCAGGCAGGGCTGCTCCCCACTGTGCAAAATGCACAGAATGGCAGAAGAATGCCAGAGGAAGCAGATCTTCCTGCTTTTCTTCAGCCCTCAATGAGGAGAAAGAAAATGGTTTGGAATGAAAACACAGCCAAAGGTGCACCTTAGGCAAGGCCTGAACTGCTGGCAAAGCTGATCCCAACCCCACAATTGTATTTCAGCCCTCAAAATCTGGGATGTTCTGTCCTTCCAGCTTCCAGAGCTGTCCCTGCCAGAAAATGGCATTTTTATGTGTATTACCAGAGGGTTACCTACAGGCTCAAGCACGCAGTGAGTTAGGAAATTCTATATATTCTGCAGGCAATATTTTCCTGGCCCACACAGAGCTCAGCAGGGCCTTTAGGAGCATTTTCCCAGCACTCTGGCACATGCTAAGGACATTGCTTGGTGGGAAGAGGGAGACTGCATTCCCCCAGCCCACCACCTCATCCTCCAGACACTTTTCCTCACAATCAGACTGAATCCAATTCATTTATTCCCACAACAACCCCTACCCTGCACAGAAACAAACCCCTCGGTGGAGTGAGGGGATTTTTAGATGCTGAGTTTCAGCCACACCTAGGATTTCAAATCCATGAAAACCACTGCAAGTGAACTCCACCAGGACCCTGCATTCACTGGGAATAAAGCAGGATCCAAAGAGAAAACTGACAGCAAAATGATCAAAATCCCAACCGAGTGAGAGAGAAGGAGCTGCAGTTCTGGATTCAACATTCCAACACTTTCCCAAGCCTTTCTCCCCCCATTCCCATCCCACTCTGGGGGCAGAGGGAGGAGGATGTTCCATCGCTGCTCCTTTTCATCCCGACTGCCCAAACCTCTGCCCCACCTCATTAACCACCTCATCCAAATCCCACCCTGAAGAGGAATTTGCATACAGACAAGGCTTTTGCAGCTCATTAATGGCCTCTGAAGAACTCTCACCGTTCATGAATTTATACCCTGCCTGTCCCTTTTACACACACAGGATTATTTAGGGTCTGGTGACAAAACAAGGCATTTTCTGGGTTTCAGCAGAGGTTTTTAGTATGAATTGGCTTCGCCTTTGTGCCTCCTGATCCACTCACTGGGTAACAGCCAACAGCTCCTGCATCCAGGTAAGGGTATTTTAACTGCTTCACAATCCTGCTCAGCCTCTGCACCAAAAGGAAAAATAAAAATAAAGACATCAAGATCATCGTGTGGGCCCAAGCAACGGAGTCCATGCAGTTAATTAATTATTAATTAGCTCAAGCCTTTTACCAAACTGTGTGAATGTCAGAGGCGCCTTCTAGCAGACTTTTGGAGTGAACTGAGCATGGGAAGCAAGTTTCAACACATCCCAGCTTCCCCTCCACACGGCCTGGCACCACCCCAGAGTCCTCCATGTGTTTAAAAACAACAGAACAGCACAGGTCGAAGGAAACGGTGAAAATCCACTCTGCACACACAAGCTGAGGGTTCCTCCAGCATCAGCAACTCCTTTAAGGAAGTGCAGCCAGGCCCTGGATCCTCAGCTGCTATTCAAAGTTCTTCTGTTACCCTCGGGCTGAGCTGCTCCAGGAGCAAACAATAGGGGAAGGTCACCCATGGAGTCCTGCACTGGCACTCTGGGCTTAACCTGTTCCTGATCAGCCAGGAGAGCCTGGAGCAGCGGGGTTTGAAGGATGGAGCATCACTGGCTGAGCCCAGTTCAATGGCCAGAACGTGTGGGAAAAGCAGAGCAGCCAGCCCAGGGTTTGCAGAGTGACCTTTGCCACTGCTGGGCCCAAGATAAACACAGGTATGAGAACACCAGCTCAGCTGTGAGCACACAGATCACTGGGAGAAATGGTTGGGAGGGAGCAGAGAGCAAAAAGAAAAATCTTTCTAAATTATGTCAAGTCTTGCTTCAGCCAAAGGTCCAAGTGTGGGTGAGTTCGGTGGTCTCATCATAAAAAACATATTAAATAATTACATATACATATAAACACACAGATGAGAAGGGGAAATGTCAGAGGATGGCAGAAGCCCAGTATGACTTCCCTAATGAAAAAAATAATAAAAGCTCAGAGTTTTGAACCTAAAAATAGAGGAGCTGGGGACAGCTGTGATCCAATCTAGAAACCAACACAGAGATGGACAGGGAGGAGCTGTTTGTCCTCCCCCATCACAACACCCAGAGCTGGAACCAGGCTCCAAACAACACAAGCAGGGTCAGAAATCCCTCCCAAAACACTGGGAACAAAATCAGGTTATAAAGGTTCAAGGAAACCTGGAAAGGTGCTTGAAAATAGATTTATTATGGCTCATGCAACCCACTGGATGCAGAGGGCTGAGCTGGAAGTGGCTGCAGATGGAGAAACATTGCAGGGAGGGGATTCACCCACTGGGCCCTGCTGTTGCTTTTCCTCACTCACACGTTTCCAGAAGCTGCAGGAGACACCACCAGGCTGGATGGACCCTTGGTCTGAACCACCACAGCCACTTTTCCATCCCTAAGCATCAGTTTGTGACAAGTTTATTTTCAGCCATTTCCTCTAAAAGCCAAGTGACATTGTCGAGGGCCTCAAATAAAAACGTCACTGCAGAGCAGAAAGAGACATTTTACCAGCAAACAGAGGAATTCACTGAATGAAACTGGGTGGACACCCTTTAGAAAAATATTATTTCAAATCCTTGTGATTCAAACCAACAACAGTTCTGATACTTGAAATAAAAAATAATTCTGAAGCCCTGTTATGGAGTGGCCTCAGCAGATTCACAGGTGAGAGGCTGTGAAATCAACACAGAAGCCACCAAAAAGAGCAGCTCTGTTTGTGTCCCACCTTCCTGGGGCTGTGCATTTCTAGGTGCACTCACAGCTCCATCCAGAGCCTGAGCTGAGCTGCCTCCAACAGCTTTTCCAAGAAGCTGAAAATCTCCACAAATACTTGGACTGCTTCAAAGGCTCTTATTTTGCACCAGGGAAACGAGATACAACATCTGCACAGAAGTGAGATCATTTTGTCAAGGGAGTCTCGAGAAAGGAGATGAGGAATGAATGTATCAAAAACATTCTCAGCCACACAACTCTTCACAGGACTCTCCTGCAGCTCGGATCACAGATTTTACCTGAACCAAATTATCCCTGCTGCATTTGGCTTCTGCTTTTTACAAAAAAATACAGAATAGGGAGCTGCACCTAAGCTAAATTGCCAAGGCAAACTCACTTTGCTGCTATTTCCATCCTATACTCTATTTTGCACACTAACTAATCATTTCTCAGTTGGATATCTCATATAAACCATCCTGTATATCCCATTTTCAGTTTAATAACTTGGATAAGCCCAGCTTAGAAAAGCCAGGCCTCTAAGTTCTGCCCAGCACAAACTTCTGAGAACATTTCTCACGTGTTTGCACACTCCACTGACTGTGACCACAAAAGATGCAACTTCAGGTGCTGCAGCCAAGCAAGGAGGAGATTGAGCTCAGTTTTCCACGTGCTTCAGAGCCATGGATTTAGCAGGAGAAGGGGAAGGAGTGGGAGAGCTTCAAAATGGACAAAATAATTTCATGGAGCCTCCTGGTGAAGAGCTTGTGGCACCTTCTCCCCTCTGAAGGGTCACTGCTTATGAAATTTTAATTTTTGGCAGCAATTCCCACCTTTCCCTTGGTATCAGGGGACACTCTCAGGAACTACTTTTGCACACTGCTGAGGATGTGCACAAACAGAAATCCTCAGGAGTAAAAACTCCTCGAGAAGGACACTGTGGCAGGGAATCACCCACCCAAATCCCAGACCCAGAAATTCTGTGTCAGAGAAGCGAGGTCCTGGCAGGAGGTTTGGGAACAGGGCTCCTTCAGCCTGGTGGAGAGAAGGCTTTGGAGCAACCTCCTGGCAACCTTCCAACGTGTCCAGGAGGTCACCACGGAAACAGCCATGATCTTCCCACTGGAACACAGCACAAGCTGAAGGAGGAGGCTCAGGATGGAGACCAAAAAAAGCCAAACCAACCCTGTTTTCACCGTGAAAGCAGCTAAGCCAGGGAAGAGGCTGTGCACAGAGGTGGTGCCATCTCCATCCCTGGAGCTGTGTCAGCCCAGACTGGACCGAGCCCTGAGTGACCCCACAGCTGATCCTGCCTGGGCTGGAGATCACCCACAGTCCCTCCCAGCCAGAATCCCTGAATGATCTGTGCTCAGGATCAAGGAGCAAGAAGGTGCCAAACGGGGAGAAACTCCACGAAAAACCAACAGGAGAGCCCTGCTGAACTCTGGTTTAAAGAACTCAGCATGACAATTTGTATCGGGGCTGGAAACTGGGAAAAAGCACTCAGGATACACCACAAACAGATAAGGGACAGGGAAGGAAGTCTCCAGAGATAAAGGGATGCTCCACCATTAGTGCAGGAGGAGCTGCTGGCTGTGTGAGCCCTGAAGCAGGGCAGAGAGAGGAGCTGCCCCCTGCTCCCTGGCCTGCTGTCAGGCGTCCCTCCCGGATGGAAAGTGGCCACTGGAGCATTTCCTGCAGCCCAGGCAGGGCCCATCCATGTTTACTCCCATGTGTCCAGCCAGCTCATTCCCATTTCCTAACCCAAACACGGGAAGTTCACTGCAGAGCATCTGCAGTGCAGCCCGTGAGGTGACAGCACTTATCTCTGTCCCCTAAATAAACTTCCACGTGGCCACGGAGTCCCTGCTCTGCTGCAGGGCACAGGGCTCCCTTCTCCCAAGCACAGCCTTTAGGAGGCTCCTCTTCCTTCCCATTAATTATCCTGCCACTTCCCATACAAATCTCTTGTATATCATCTCCCATAGACGTGAAGGTCAAGCTCAGGCTGACCTCTGGTCTCATTGTACCCTGGCTTTTCATTTCTTTGTTTCCCATATTCCAGACAAGCCCACAATACCCTCCCACTCCTCCCTAGCCTTGGAATCCAATCTGCAGAGCGCTCTGAAGGGACACAACAGACCAGCAGGGACATCCACAGCCAGCCCCAATCCCAAAGGGAAAACAAGATGAAGCAAATTGCTGAGCAGCTCCTGGATCAATGCAGCTGCACCAGCCACGGGAGCCTCAGCCAGAGAGGGACAAGAAAAGGTTTGAAGGGACAATAATATCCTGTTCACCTGGCTCCACGGAATTCTGCCTGAAAACCTGCAAGATCTGAGCAAAACCACCATCTCCCAGTCCCATCCTCAGCTCCATCTATTCTCAAAGCTTTAATACTTCTAGTTTGTCTTGTAGCCCCCAAGCTTTTAATTCACTTTGAAATAGCCACATTTTATGTCAGTGGCTACGTTTGAAATGGCTTTGACAGTGCTGAGTAAAATTACAGAAATAAGCAGTCTTTTGTAAGCTCCTTTCTCCTCCTCATCCCCCTCCCTAGCAAAAGATTTTTGAGTATCTGCTCTCTTACTCACTCTGCTTTTAAGAAAGGCATTTGTTTCCATGAACAGACTGCTACTGAAGGTACTACGTGCAATTTCTGCATCATAAAATCCAATCATCTCCACTTTAAAAAGCCCAAACCAACACTCTCAGCACTTACTGGTGTGCACAGAGCTGGAGCAGGGACAGAGCACAATCAATACCTGAGCTTCAGCAAGAGGATCCCAAAATCCAGATGCCCCAGCAGTCACTCCAGATGGGCCTTTCCCCTTTTCTCCTGCTCAAGAACAGGACAAACACTCATTTGTGATTCTTGCAGGCACAATTCTCTTAATCAGAGGTGAAGGGGGGCAGCACAGACTGAGGCACACAAGGTATTTGCAGAGAAGTTTTTCACATAAAAGCCATGTTTGCATTCTTCCCTGAAATCTGGGGTTTTCAAAAGGCTTTTACTACTTTTTATGGAGGGTGATAAAGCCAAGTTTTCCATTAGAAGGGCACCTGTAAAGCAAAAGTATCTACACTGGAAACACGGCAGCAAAAGCAAAGAGACATTGCTGACACAACTTCAGCTCTGGAGGTGAAATTCCCTCCTCGTGGAGCCAAGAGCCAAACATCCCGTGGAGGAGAAAAGCCCCAAGAGAAAAAAAATCCATTCTCCAGCCACAAATCCTCTGGGACACTGAGAGATCCAAAAATTAAGCCTCTCAAAATGCTGATTCCAAGCAACCAAGGGACTATGGCTTGAAATTCCATCATTTCAGCAGAGCCCAATGCCACAGGGATGGAGAGCACCAGCCCAACTCACCCCAAGCTTTAGGACAAACAAGAATTCCAGGAGATGATCCAAAGGATCAGCCCCCAACTCACTCCAAGCTTTAGGACAAACAATTCCAGGAGATGCTCTAAAGTCTCAGAGCCACCCTCACCCCCAGCTTTAGGACAAACAAGAATTCCAGGAGATGCTTTAAAGGGTCAGCCCTCACCTCACCCCAAGCTTTAGGACAAACAAGGTTTCCAGGAGAAGCTCCAGAGGAAGGACAGGGCTGGGGGTATCTCAGAACAATTACAGGGAGCACTCCAGCCTCAAGTGCCTGAAGCTCTGGTTTGGTTTTCACTCTAATGGCACTGAAGAGAACTGAGGAGAGGCTGATTTCCCTGAGAAGAGATTCCAGGAACTCCATCCCACCGTGCCAAACGCATTAGGGCCGAGTCTGCCCTCCCTGGGCTCTGCTGGATGCAGGGCAGGCTATAACCACAGCACTCAGGGCCCATCCCTATAAATAACTCCAGTATCAGAGGCACCCGAGCTCCCCACGCCCTGCTCCACGGGATGCTGTTAACTGTTTCTCTTGTGTGCCTGATCCATGAATATTCTTACCAATAGCCAGGCAGCCCTGAGCACTTTTCCTCCCTGCAGGAGCATTTTTCTCGTGCAATAAAGCTGAACAAGGTGCATCTCCTACCTGCTTCTAACTGGGATGCCTAAATACCTTTATAACCAAAAGAGAATCATCTGTAAATCCATTAAAAATAACTACCACAAAATGCTGGTGCTTCCTCCTCAAGTGAGTTTGACTTGCACAGACCCAGAGATCCTCCCAGGACGGGGAAGGTTTACCCAAAGTTCTCTGGCAGGGTATTTATGTGCACGCAACAATCTGGGGTTTCTTGCCAATAAAAAAGGGTTATGGACTGAGGCTTGGACAGTTCAGCTGCCAGTTTTATCCCTCTGATGTCTGCAACCCCAGTGCTGATGACCTAAAGCTCAAAAATAAATAGCCAGCCCAAAAATGAGTGGAAAATACAATTGTGCTGGCACGCTCCAAATTAGAGCATGAGCAAACGTAATCCACGGGCTCAGGTAACAATGAAAAGCAGATTATATTTACTTTAATCTCAGCAACACACAACCTCAGCAACTTATAAAAGGATTAAGCAGGAAGAGCTCGTAATGCAGAAGTGTAAAATTCTAATTGAACACTGAAACGGGTAGATTATGTTTATTAAAATTAGGGATGCAATTCCACAGGTCCATTTGTCACTGGTATCCCAAAAGTGCCTCCCTGGATTTCAGGGAGGGGTATTTCCCAACTGAGAATATTTCTAAGTGGTTTGTGTTCCTCACCATTGTGTGGAAATGCTGTGATGAATTTTCATTCAAACTCTTGGCTCACTTTTTTTTTTCTTTTTTTTTTTTAAAGTATAAATTATGTCTAACAAGAAACACACCAGGGATCTCTTCAATCCCCAAAGGCACTTTCTTAAAAGGAGAGAGAACAAAGGAGAAAACCTCCCAGCATGTGCTTTCCAAACCAGCTTCTTAGGACAGTATCAAGAATGACAATACTTGAACATAAGCTTTTCTTTTTCATTCTTTGATCCGTGGTTAATTGAATTGATTATTGCAAACTGGGTAATGATTTCCAAAATGCTGGAGTGGAAGGCAAAGATCACAACAATCTAATAACCAATTTAAAGAGATGTAAGAAATATTGAAGGAAAGATTTAATCACTCAAGTATACTCCTTCCAATTAGAAAGAGCTTTAAATAGCTTACCTTGAGATAAATTAGAGTCTGGGTGCAATTAGACAGGAATAGTAATTAAGATCAGGAAAATTCACATGTGCCTCAGCCTATGGAGTGAGGGAGAACTCTGCAGAAGAACAAACTTTGCAGTTACCTTATTTCAGCAGCAGAAAGGAAAACATACTGCTTCAATTTACCCCAACCTTCCTGAGTACCCAGGAATTCAGGAACCTCACAAGGCTGGGATCTGCAAAGTTCTGCTTCATCTTATCTGATTATTTTTCTTCCCCACAGAACAAACAATCCCAAATGGGGGCAAAAAAAAGGCTGAAAGGCTCTTGCTTGTGGTAAGAAAATACATTACGGGAAAGGCAATTTCATGATTAAAACTCCATGAAAAATTGTGGCAAGTAAGACTGACCACTGTTTTTCTGGAGGGAGCAAGAACTTTAATTTTCCTTTGGCAACAGCACCCATCATATCACATTCCCTAATTTCCACATGCTCCCCACACTTAGCCCCAGGGTTCTTTGCACAGGAAGGCAACAAAGTTTTAGAAACTTGAGTAGGTTTTTCTGACAAACTTTGTCTGGCCAGGCAAAAGAGTCCCTGCCCAAGTCTTGCAGTTGATTTTAGTTTTTAAAGGTCACTAAACCTGAAATCAATCCCATTTGCTAATTAATCAGAGGAGAACCGTACAAGGCTTTACCTAAGAAAATAATTAAAAGAATTCACTGGTCATTCTTCAAAGAGCAGAGTCTTAATCACAAACCCTCCCCTAGCTACCTTTCAATTGCCAAAAAAAAAAAAAAGAACTTAAAAAAGCACGTTTTCTGGGGATTTACTCCTGCTCAAAAAATAGCCAGTGTCCCCAGCCACGATGTCAGAGCTCTCCAAGAGCCACATTTTTCTGAGGAGCACTCAGCTCCTGCAGCACCTGAGAGCCTGGAGAGCTGCAGGGTGGCAGCTCCAAGCCCAAGCAGGAGATTCTGTGCCCCCTCTCCTTCCTGACAGAGCAGGACCCACCCACGCACCTTTTTAATTCCGTACAGTCTAAAGACAAAAGAAATCAGAATTGTCCTGAGGTTTTCCAAGTATGAATTTCTGAAGTAATTACTTTTTTGTGAAGCAAACTGCCAAGCTCCTGTCGCTATAGAGAAAAGCCCAACTTCTCACAGAGTGCCATCCTCCAGTCCCTGCTTGCAAGTACCACTCCAATCATAATCTGAGCAGAAAACTGAAATTGATAATAAAATAGTAACTTGGCCATTTACCCTCCACATCCCCGAGGCAGCACCGGCACTTTAGGAAACATAAATTTCAAAAAACTCTGATTTTTCTCTACTCAAGAAGGAGATTTCTAACAGTGATCAGTGAAGGGTTTGGAATGACTTTATTCCCTGTCTCCCATCTCTTTGAACTCCTTTTGAGTCCCTCTTGCTAATAAAGGCATCACATAAAGCCAAGCTGGCTGCTGGGCACCACGAAAAGCTCTCGCAGTTACTTACCAAAACACACTATTCCATTTGCCACGCTAAAATTAACAAAAAGTTGAGCACTGGAATCACATCTTAACCCTTTGATCTCGTTATGTGGGAAGCAGAGTTTGAAAAGAAAAAAGGCTTAAGGGCTACACAGCTCAAGCAATTCAATGTGGTCTGAAGATACCCAGAAAAACGAAGGCCAGAGGAGGATTTAAAGGAGGATCCGAAGGCTCCTGACCCACGCAAGCCAGAACACACCCAAGATTTGATATTTCTTCACCTGCTGACAGCTCCTTAAGCATCTAAAACCCAAAGTGCACGATACCTTTGATACACAGAACACTGAGATCTACCGAACCCCGAGGGAAAGACAAAATATCTCCTTAGTCACACTTGACATATTCCGTAGTTTATGCTACATATTTAACACGCCTGTGCCCGTACACATTTCACATCCACCTGATCCGTGCCGCTCACTCTGCGAACTTCAAGAGGCAGGAGCCCTCCCGGTGAATAACGACCCTGTGACAACTGCGAGGAAACTCTGCAACTCCGAACACCCTGCAGGGTGTGCGGGGCAGGGGCTGCACCCGCGCCCATGCCCCGAAGCGCCCGCAAAGTTCCGGGGGGTCCCTTCCAGGGAGCGTGGGGCGGCTGCTTCCCACCCCCCATCCTGCCACGGCTCTTCCTCAAAACTGCTGATTCTTCTGCGCGCTAGGAAACGCCAAGTTCCGCGTTCGGCGGAGCTCCTCCCGCTCCTGCCCCCCGGGTCAGCGCCCAAAACCCCCCCCAAAATCCTCCAAAAACCCAAAAACGCCCCAACCGCAGCGACCTCCGCCCGGGCAGCGCCGGCCCGGCGGCGGGGCGGCTCGGAGCGCCCCGTTTCCACGCGTTCCGCAGGATGACAGGGACGGCCGCCAGCTCAACACCGCGGAACTCCTCCACATCTGCTTGTGACGTTCTTTATTTACCGGAGGGGCGGCGAG
>JAYDZK010000025.1:1633337-1646627 GCA_034509185.1 Euphonia xanthogaster
GCAGTGGGAGCCATTCCCTGTGTCCTGTCCCTCCATCCCTTGTCCCCAGTCCCTCCCCAGCTCTCCTGGAGCCCCTTCAGGCCCTGCAGGGGCTCTGAGCATTCCTGGATCCTTCCCTTCTCCAGGGGAACATTCCCAGCTCTCCCAGGCTGGCTCCAGAGCAGGCCCTGTCCTCTTTCACCTCCCCTTTTCCACCTCAGCAAACCCTCTCAGCTTCAGGGATCAGCCTGCAGAGCCTGACCAGGGGTGCTCCTCACATCCCAGACGCTGGCACTGGGAGCAGAGAGGGCATTCCCAGTCCCTCACTGGTGTGATGCTGACCCTCCTGGCACCCCTCACCTCCTCACAGGGTGGGCAAGCCCAGATAGTTCTCTTTTTTTTGTCTGTTTGCTTTTGTTTGACACTTAAACCCAGTATTTAGTGGCTGCCTGCACTCAGAGACAGCCACCAACTCGTCAGGAAATCCTCTGGACACTTGGATAGGAGCAACAGTTGAAAAATACTCTGGAGTCAGGAAACAGAACATTCAGTAACCCAAAAATAGAGATAGAAAATACTTGCTTTAAGGCTGTGTACAGTATAACTGAAGATAAACCTGGAAATTGCTCAGCAACAGAAGAAACAATTCAGAAAATTCCTTAATGTGGCGGTGAGGAAAAGGCAGCCGACAAACAGCCTGATTTTGTCGATGCTTCTAGGAAACAGTTGGAGTAAAATGCTGGATCTGGATAAACTGAGAGTCCAAAGGTGGAGATCCTGGTGTGGGCAGAGCCCCTGGGGTGCTGCAGAGCTCACTGGGGTCCCTGGGCTCGCCGCTCCTCCAGCATCCTGCACACCCACATGGACACCACCTCGGCGTTGCCGTCGTTGTACTGCACCACGAAGGGGTGGCCCTGCAAGGGGACAGCCAGGGTCAGCCAGGACAGACAGACAGACAGACAGAGCCCTTCTGGAGCACAAACCCCACTGCAGCAGCCACAGCAGGGCCATAAAGCACTGACTCAGAGCAGTGTATTTCCCCATGGCTCTGTTCTGAGCAGGGGGAGGCAGCCCAGGCTCCTTGGAAAGGCTCTTTTTGTTTCTGCTGATATTCCATTTGCTCGTTGTGTTCTGAGCCAGCCCCTTTGCAGGACAGCTGAGCAGCTGCTGAATGGTGTCTGGGTGAAATGCTATCCCAGAAAAGCCCTGCTCATCTGCTCCTCTGCTTGTAAATGCGTGTGATGCCTAAAATTCCTCTCTTCAACAACTCCCCGTGCATCCTTCACGTGCACTGACCTTCCAGAGCCTAAAGGGGATCCAGGAGAGCTGGAGAGGGACTCTGGACAAGGCAGGGAGTGACAGGATGAGGTGTTCTGCCCAGCACTGGGCTGGTTTTGGGTGGAAAAGTGCAGGAATAAGGTAAATGCTTTTATCTCCAACACAGCCCAGAAGCAGCTGGTTCACCTCTTCAAGAGAGCAGCCAAGGACACCAGAGAGAAGCAGCAGAGAACAATCAGGAGGCACAGACAGGGCAGAGCAGCTGCTCTGGGGCAATCAAACCCAAATATTCCAGCCAGTCCCTTCCCCTTTGGGATGGAGAGCCCCTGCAGGAAAAGCCCCCTCACCCCCAGGACATCCCAGCCTTTAGGCTGCTGTTCTCACCCAGAGCCAGCAACCTGCTGGGCTGATATATTCCTGCAGGGATTCACTGCAAGGGAACACTGAGAAAAGGTACATGTGTGGAAACCTGAAGTGCATTTTCTGTTGCAGCAGGGACCTGTTCCAGCTCTGGTGAGGTTTCCCTGCCTGCTGTGGCACGCACAGCTTTATTTTTGGGGACACATGACCCTGTCCCTATGTATTTCAGGCTTCCTCAGACTCCTGTGCATGGTCACAACTACAAAATAACCACCTCCTTCCTGATTTTTAAATACTGAGCCCTAGAAACACCTGGAAATAGCACAGCCAGAGGGAAACAGGTTGGAAATCCAGCACCAAACTGGTTTTTCTTACTGGTGCTGGTGTGCAGTAACCACCTCCTTCCCAATCTTTTAATGCTCAGCCTTAAAAACACCTAGAACTCAGGACAGCCAGAGGGAAACAGGTTTTTAAACATTCAGCCTTAAAAAATACCTGGAGCTCAGCACAGCCAGCAGGAGAGAGGTTGAAAATCCAGCACCCAAGGGGTTTTCCTTACTGGCCTGGCACTGGTGTGCTGTGCCCTGGCTCAGTGGGATGCACTGGGAATCCTGCAGGGAGTGGGAAGAGGCTGCTGCAGAGCCTGGAGCTGGAAAGGTCAGGCAGGACAGGGCCAGGGCTGGCCCCCAGTGAGTGTCAGGCAGCCTAATTTTGTGTGTCAACCCCGAAAATGAGATAAACAATGACAAACCAGGCTTTTTAAATGAACTTGTCTCTTCTGGTTCTCTTGATGAAGGGTACATTTCTCGAGTTGCAGTGCCCCACCAGACAGGTTTAACTCTTTCACAGGGCAGCTCCTGGCAGAGGGGGAGGTGAAGGATTTAAACACCTGACAGGAAATTAAAAGGGCAGTGCCCCCCCTGAACACAGAGCCCTGGTAATTCCAACTCACTGCTCACCAACCATCCATCATTTAGCCCAGTCAATTAAATCCCCATTATTCAGGGGTAAAAGTTCCATCATTTTATCTACCCCTAAAATCCAGCAATTTGCTTTCATGGCCTTCTCCTCTGGCCTAAAAAAAAAAAAATATATATATATATAAAAAAAAATCTTTGTTTCTGATCAGAACCCACCTCTGAGCTTACTGCCACAGAGCTTGCATGGCATCCTGGGCAGGGCTGCAGGTCCATGGGCCTTTTCCAGCTCCAAGTGCCCACCTGGAGAGTGCAGCTCTGCTCCAGGTGGATGAAATTCCCCCTGGGATATAAAATCACCAGCCACAGCCCCAAATCCCTTCAGCTCTTCAGTCTAAAGCACAGGTAACACAGCTTCCACTGCCCCTCAGACACAAATCCAGGGATTCAGGAGAGCCTCTCCCACAAACAGCACCCTCTGGCCAGAAAATGTTTGTGTTTGGAGAGGGCCAGGGAGGCTCAGCCCAATGCCAAAGGACAGGCAGACCATCAGCAATGCCCCTCATGCAATGCCTGGGATTTCAGGCCCAAAAGGTGTCAGTGTTTATGTCAGACTGCTCCAAAGGCCCGTGGAGCAGGCAGCTACCAGCCTGAAATGGTGACAAGGCACATGGCCAGTGTGAAATGCCAGTCAGACACAGATCTCCTTGGAAATCACCAAAAATGAGAGATTTCCCTCCCCGGGGTGGTGCTCCCTGGGGCATGGAACATGGCAGGAACCTGAATCCCAATCGGTGGGAGAACATGCCATCTAACCCACTCCAGCACTCCTCTCTATTTTTTAACCCTGGCACAGAGAGAGGCTGATTGGGGAGGGCAGCCAATTAAAAATGATAACAAAATTCCTCATTGCTCATGCAAGGAGGGTTGGGAAATGAGTGGCACTGCACTGGCTGCAGTGGTGCCACCCCTTTAACACTTCTTTTTCCAGGAACCCTCCCAGCCTGAACTCCATTTATCACCAAGCAGCCCAGACAAATCACGCCTTCCATTTAAAAAATTCTGAACTCAACACCACAAAAAAAACCACAATAAAAAAGATCCCAACTGTTGCAGCCACAGCCTATCAAGACAATGGCCGTGCCCTCAGACAGCATTTCAAATACAGTTTATTAGTGTGTGATATGAAAAGGGTATTTTTATTGCATGATATAATGCAATGGGACCTTGGGCGCTCTGCAGAAGGACCTTGCACTCAGAAGTGTAATGAACCCAGAGTCCAAAAAACATTATACTGTACATTAACCTATCATTAATGGCACATTAGGGCTGGGGGCATTGCACGCTCGCTGGGCAGGGCTCCATCAGGACAGTGTGCAGGAAACCACAGCCTGCCCAGGCTTAAAACAAATAGAGAAAATAAATATCACTGCTGGCTGCAGGCTGCTCTGAGGGAAGCTCACTCGCTGCTCAACTTGCAGTTTTTTAAAGGGGGGACGAGGAAGATGCAGCAGTTTATTGGCATGCCCTGAATGCATCAGATGCAGCTTTTCCTGCCCAAAACACAGCCCCTGATAAGAACAGAGTGTAAGCTGGAAGCCTGCTCCCCTTCCCTGCCATTCCCTAATGCCTCCCTGGCAGCAGGAGTTGGGAATGGGAAGAGCATCCTCTGACCCAGCTCTCTGTTGGACACCTGGGACCTGTTTTGCCCCTGCACCCGTTTCACCTGAGCAGAATTCCAGCCCCTGAGCAGAATTCCAGCCCTGCCAGCACCAACTCCATGTGAAACATGAGCAAACCATCAAATATCCCTGCTGCTCCCAGAGCAGGTGGGATGTTCCAGGCCTTACCCCACTCCAGGTGCTCTGTTCAAAGGAAGGCCACGGAGCAAATATTAAATCAGGAAGGCCTGGCTGGCAGCTCATCCCTCCAACTCCAAAAAATTCCAACTTGGCTGTCCAACAGCACATCCCAGCTGGTTCTCCCATTGCTCCTGAGGGGCCTGTGCTGTGCACAGCTCTTGTATGAACTCAGGGCATGGATCTGAGGGGAAATCCTGCCCATCCTCATGGTTAATGGGAGACAAGTCCCACCTCCGACAGGACAAACACAAAGCTCAGCTCTGGAGCTGCACCAGCTTCCCAGGACTCCTGGAAACACCAAGTGTTGAGCAGCCCAGAGAGCTCCCCAGAATTCCTGGGAGCACAAAGTGCTGAGTAACCCAAAGCACCCGGAGCTGACCGTGGGTCCCCCTGCAGTGCCCTCAGCACGTGTCAGGATTTCATCACTGCAGCCCTGCCTCCAGTGCTGGAGGATTCTCCATCTCGAGCTGCTGCCTCCAAGGACAAGCCACACTAAAAGCTGTTCTAATTATCTGTGCCAGCTATCCACAGTATCCAACTGCGGCTCCCACAGCCAGGAATAGCAGCGAGGAATCCTCAGGCCAATTCTCTCACTGCAGACTCCCAAAACAGGGTTAATTCACGGGCACAGAAGGTGGCAGGGCATCCTCGGGGGATGCTCCACGCAGCTCCTGAGGCGGGGTAAGAACTCAAGGCTGAGCACACCTGAACCACAGAGACACAGAACGTACCCACGGGTCAGAGGACCCTGCAGGACACTGTTCAAGTGTGATCCAGCTGCTCCATCTCTTGTTTTCCTTCTGCAATTCTGGGATTTTTTTTTTTAAAAACCCTTTTAAGGGAAGTGGGAGCACCTGAAGTGCTCGGAACAGCAGGGACTGGGAGGCTCAGTCTGTGTGTCTGCCAGGAGTGTCCCAAAGCTGCAGCAAGGTCAGCCGCCGCCTCCTCGTCTCTTCCAAATGGGATTGCAGGACACAGATTGAGCTTAACCCTAAAAACTGCAGCTCCTCCTTGGGACTGTGCCTCGCCTGGGAGGGAGGTGTGCTGGCCCAGTTCTCTCTCACTGTTCTGTCCTCAGACTATTGAGGGCAAGGACTGCACTTGCTGAGCCAGAGAGGCTCCAGCACCTCCAGGGCTGTGCTCAGCTGGCTGCTGGAGACAAAGCCCCAGAGCAGGGGGTGAAACCATGGCAGCACAGAATCAGGGCATCCCCCAGGCACGGGCTGGAGGGACCTTAAAGCCCACCCAGTGCTCCCCCTTCCACACCTTCCACCACCCCAGGCTGCTCCAATCACACCCTGAGCATGGAGCAGTGGCGTTTGCTGGCTGGAGATGAGGCAGGAACAAGAACACATCCACAGGGAAAAGCAAGTCTGGTTGTTTTCCTGCAAGTTTCTGCTCCTGACTCGCTCCTCAGCCGAGAGCAGAGCCCGGCCTGCTGAGCAGCTCCACGCGGGACGTGGGGAGTTTTGTTTGTTGCATGGCCTCCCTAACATACACTGTAATTAAAATGTTGATCACTAAACAGTTTAAATATATGACAGACAATGCAGTTAAAGCCTACAGTTAGGTCAATATGTGATTTAGATTTGCCATTTAAAAACCCTCATTTAAATTTTGCATACATTAATCACTACCATACTTCAATGTTCTGATATCCACCTGACTACACTATTAAAATAAAACTTGCTGCCCCAGGGAAATCCTACTTATTCTTAATTGTTTCGAGGCTTTGATGGGCTTTTAATCTAAGATTAATTTATGCAATTTTAAATAACTCTTCTTATGATTAATAAGCTTGAAAATTAAAAGGAGTCTAAAGCAATTATAATGAGCATTTGGTCATAACCTCATTAGGAGAAGGAGTGAAGGATACAGCTCTGGAATTCTTACAAGACTACAATTTAAGGTTACTTTCAGAGGAGTCAAACATAGTTCTTGAAATTGCAAAGGCAGATTAGCCTAGGTCAGCCTTAGAACTATGGCTACCTAGATTAGCACACTAATGATTTTATCCCTCTGATGACATGTGAGACAGTGAAAAGATGATGCAAAACAAAGATAAATGGATAACACAACTAAGCACTGAAGCCTTGGGGTTATATTTCTTCCTTATCTTTTTTTTTTTTTGAGTACTTCTGTCCCCTGTTATTAATCTGATTGACTTTCATTTTTCCTTTTTATAGGATAAAGTTAACTGCAAGCGATTTTCAGCTGGTTTCGTTTCGTTGAGGCACCAAAACTCTCCTGCAATTTACAGAAATTGTCTTCAACTAACAACAGTCCCCAGGCCTGATGGATGGACCAAGAGGACGAACACCTTAACTCTGACCTCAGCACCTTAACCTGAACAGCAAATGCCTACACAGCTCACCCGCATTTCCATTTTTAAACAGCAATACAGATTCCTCATTATGATGAAAGTGTTATTTTTCCAAGCTTTGGACAGCTGGTGACCCCAAATCAGATCTCAGAGACCCCTTGTGCACTTGACTGATGTGTCCAAGCTGGCAACTCATCACCAGACGAAGGGTCAAGAGGGAATTTTTCAGGTGAGAACAGCAGGAATCGGAGCAGTTCCACTCCCCAGCTGGACCGGACTTCAAACTCCTCACCCCCTCCTCCTGCAGGACCCCGGGTCTGCTATCTGCTCCCTTCCTGTGGCAAAAAGACTGGCCTGAAATTCACTACAGGGTTTAGGGTTTGGCTGTGGCACAGAGGAATCTATCTGCCCATCTGCAGATCATTCTTTCCACAGCAGCTTTGCTTTTGGTGTTTGCTGCTAAAGCAGTCACTGTCCTTGGCACTCCTCCTGCTGCTTGGCTGAAAACGAGCCAGCTCCCAGCAAAGGCATTTCACTTTCTGTGTTATGACTCTTAAAAACTCTTAAAACAAACTAAAGCCACCGAAATCCAATTGGAGCTTACTTCTGCAAGTGCTGCTGAGGTTAAGGAGAGCTGCAGAGGAGGAATGGGGAGAGTGGCCCAAGGCTGATGGAGTCTGTCAACATTAGCAAGCTGTCGACAGCAGAAGCAGCTCTGCTGAGTGAAACGCTCGGTGCAACATTCTGGGGATGGAAGAGGTTTGACTTTTGCCCAGCTCTGGTCTGGTTTGTGGCCTCAGTGCCCATTAGTAGCTGGAGCTCATTAGGTGGTGTGTGCCTGGAGCACATCTTCTGGTGGGGCTTCATTTGAAATCGATTCAGCTCGTGAGCTTCAAGACCTGGCTGTGATGAGAATGAGCGAGTGGGGGCTCAGAAAGAGCAGAGAGTCACACCAGAAAGGCACACCTGACCTGAACTCTGGTGGAGCTGCACCTGCAGCAGTGTCCTGACCAGAAAGGCACACCTGACCTCCACTCTGGTGGAGCTGCACCTGCAGCAGTGTCCTGAGCTCCTGCACAGGGATGGTCTCAGTGACACCAAGCAGAGCTCGTCAGGAATTCAGAGCTCATACAGAATTTCCTTCAAACAAGGACTAAGTTTCCCCTAGACTTGGGGGGAAGGGTGAAGAAAACAACTGTTTAACCCAAGTTTTTCTACTGAGAGAAAAAAAAAAAGCTGAGCAAATTACTAAGCTGAAACAATCTAAATGTTTTTCACCCAAACCTTGGAGAAGAAAATGCTGCGTGCACACACGCACAAATAACAACAATTAACAAAAGCAAAAAAACCCTGAAAATGATGTGGCTGGAAGCAAAAAGGGAGAATGGAACAGCTCGTACTTCGTTAGCATTTTCGTGATGAAGTTTCTGCAAATGAACAAGTTGTTTTTAGAAGCACCACAACGATCATGCTGCATTCCACGCCTGCACGGGGCTCGGAATGACATCCCTGTGCTTGGCAGGCCCTGTGAAGGGACTCAATAAAGTATTAAACGACGGAGGGGAAGGCGCTGCCAAATCCCCTGGTCTGAGGAGCAGGGAAAGCTCAGGTATGAAACGATGCTGGAATAAACACACAGAGCCCTGCTGAAAACACAGAGAGAACAAAACAGATCGCTGCTGCTTGGCTTGGGGAGAAAAATACCAACTCGTGTGAATCCCTCCCAAGGTCAGGGAACAAGGACCGAGGCCACCAGCAGCATTTCCAGCTCAGAGCTGTATTTTAATCCAGGGGAGCCTTTCCCGGGTGGAAACCGGGCTCTCCCCAGCCCAGCAGGCACAGGCTCATCCCGATTTCCAGCAGCTGAGCGCTTCCCCAGCATCTCCCACCAAACCCGAGCACGCTGATGGCACAATGAGCTTTTCCAGGGCTGCATTTTGGGGTCTCAGCCGGAATGAAGCTCCGAGCTCTGCCCCGGGTGGAAGCGCCAGCAGCCGGCTCCGGAGGGGAGGCCGCGGCTTAAAAAAAAAAAAAGGAAAATAAATGAAAAAAGAAACCGCGTTTAATTTAAAAATTAGAAACTGGAGCAGGCTGTGAGCACAGAGGTTGATTGAAACAAAATTTAAATTCCTGTCAAGCCCATTTAAACACAGGGGCCCTTCATAGGCAATTAGCTGCTCCCTGTGAAGGCTGAGCGAGGCCGGGCCTGGTCACCGTGAGGAGCCGAGAAAAATTAACTAAAATCAGGCGCTATGAAATATTTAGCCTCCCAGTTTATCACCGGGGTTTGGAAGTGTAAACAAGACAAAAATCGATTCCTCGGTGCCCTCCAATCAATCCCCCAAAATGGCGAGGGCATCTGTTTCTGCTCAATTTTGTTTACTCTGGCAGATTTGCCTTAATTGCGGTTGTTTATCTCCCGTTGTCCCCGGGGCCCTAATCTCCCGATTACTAATACTTAACACTCATTTCACATCTAAAGCTACTTCTAATCCTCAACAGGTTTCTGGAGCTCTTAAAATGATGGAGGCCAGGGAGATTTCTCTTTGTGAGAGGAGCATTTTGCCACCCGCGACCAGCTGGGCCCAATCGTCACCAGGGATGGCGGCAACAAAGGTGCTAAAAGGCTCTTTCACAAACTCTGCCTCTCCGCCGGGAATGCCGCCCAGGAAAAAAAGGCCTTTGATGGGGAAAAAAGGGAAAAAAAAGCACCCCGAACAAGGGGGCTCTAACAGTCCAGCCAAATAAAGTTACTGTCATAATCAAGCGCTGTCAATCACAATGAAAATCCAATTAAAAAATCTTTCAGCGCGGCCCCTCTTCAGGAGAAAAATGTCCCCTATTTATATGCGGGCTTTTTTTTTTTCCCCCCCTTTTTTTCCTTTTTTTTTGTCAACTGCACAAATTAGAAAGTCGTATTAATTGATTTTTTTACTACTTTAGGCCCTGATCCTCCAGCAGAATTTCTGCGGATGGAAGAATCAAGCGGCACAAATCTGATTAAAGGATTTGAGGCATAATGCACACAGGTCACTAAGAAGCCATATCTCTATCTCCTGCTTTATACTCTGCTTATTCATAGGCAATTATTACTCTTATTTAATACTGCAGGAGTGTCCTGAGGTGCTAATTGGACTAGAGACCCACATGTAGCTGGTCCTGTACAAGCACCAGCCATTTTAATCTATGCAGAGTGTCTGAATAGATTTAAAATGCCAATTTCATCACACAAATAAAAATCCTACGTGGATTTCAACAGTTGCCCGTTAGAGCAGATTCCTTGATGGATTTGGAATGAATAGAAAGGACAGTACTCTGGGATTTATAAGATATGGGTCTTATTTTGGAACTGCTAACAGATTTTTTTTTTCCCCTCAATTTTTCGAAATAAATACGTAAGGAAGACAGCTGACAAAAACATCAACGAGAAAAATGCACAACTTCTCAATATCCAGTAATTGAAAGATTTGCAGTTCTGCGACCAAAATGAGTGAGATGTAAATATTTGTCCCTGTGCCTGGAGAACTACTGAACAACCAGCAGTGCCAAATGAAACATTTGCTCAAATTAAACTGCAAAGCCCAGGAGACCCAAGTAACCAAAAAATATGAACTGCATCCCTCTAAGCTGTTGCCAATTTGTTTTTGTCCAATTTCCTTAGATTTTCAACACCTCTTTGAGCCAACTCGAGCGATTCCTTTCCACATTTCACAGGGAAGTGCTGCTGTTTTGTGCAGCTCTAGGGCATGGCAGGAGGGGAATATTCCCCTTTACTGCCAGATATTATTCCCAGATATTCCCATTTGCTGGAGGAACTGGGTGATCCCATGGCAATGGGTGCAGCAGGCAGGGAATGGAGGCACCACCCCTTGAGCTGTCACCATCCTGCTCACTAGCTGGATTTAGGGACACTGATAGAATGGATGTCTCCATTTCAGGAGCTGATTTCTCAAGTGGCACAGAAGAACTCAGCCCCCAAGGACAGCGATGGCTTCTCCCCCCCACTGTTTTGTTTTTTTTTTGAGAGACAGAGGGGTAAATATCCCTGACCCACCTTTCCCAATTTCAGCTCAGTGAGCAATGCTGCCACCTGAAGAAACACAGATTTTTTTCCTCTTAAGCTACCTTGAGCAAGGAAGACACTGAGCCTGCAGTGACAGGAGCATCCTGAGCCCTCCTGTGAAATCTTTGCCTCAGTGTAAATTCTGATTTGTCTTCAGTGCATCCAGGATTTGATCCAGAACTCCTTGTCCTCTGCCTGTCTGAAGTGAGAGACTGAAGACCCAGCTCATTATTTACCACATCTATTTCATGATTGAACTGGATGATCCTAAAAAACTCTTCCCAACCTAAACAATTCTATATTCACAACAGCTGAAATACTTGGCTCTGGACTTTTTTTCCTTGAGAAGCCAGCAGAGAGCCCTTTCCTTCACATCTGCCTGTGTCTGCCAGAACTTCCCCTTGTCACGGAGTGAGTAACTGGGATCTT
Source organism: Euphonia xanthogaster (assembly GCA_034509185.1). Taxonomy (NCBI): domain Eukaryota; kingdom Metazoa; phylum Chordata; class Aves; order Passeriformes; family Fringillidae; genus Euphonia; species Euphonia xanthogaster. Next base: position 1,644,549 of record JAYDZK010000025.1, read on the forward strand.
TGTGACAGAGGAGAGGCTGCATGTCTGCAAACAAAGCCATTCATCACAGCTCCGAGCACAGACAATTGATCAGCCCTGATGGGAGATCCTGCCCTGGCCCAGGATAAAACAAAGTAGCCAAAGAGGGAAAATTCTTGGCTCCCTGTGATTCAGCAACAGCGCCCAAACATCTGGAGAGGTGCACACAGCAAGCATGGATCTCTAAAGCTGATCTCACAGGATCCCTGGGGTGTGCTTGTGCAAAGGGAAATGCTGAGAGCCCTCTGGTCCATCCCAAAAATCACCAGCATCCAAACCCCAGCCCTGGCTCCTCAGTGATACCACTGGGGGAAAGCCCTTTACTGACAAACCTCAGCACCAGGGCTTCACTGGCTTCATTCTGGGGCTTTAGATGAACATCCAGGCCGGATTATGCTGATCCTCCATTTGTTTGTTTAAAGCATAAAAGTATTTCCTGAGAGCTGAAACCAGGGGTTTAACACAACCAACTGCAAATATGTTCAGCTACTGTGCAGACCCCCTGAAATAAAGCTACATAAAATACAGCTACTTAAAACCTTACATGTTTAATTCCCTTCTTGTACTTGTTGGAGATGTGGGAACAGGCAGCCAGAATGCATTTTTGAGTCTCTAATATCTTGACACGTGTCTTAAGATATTTAAATATACAAACTAACTGTTTATCTGGGGAAAAATACCCATTACAGCCAATAAAATCAGGGTGCCTGGTCCAGAGCCATTCCTGGAATGGGGAGGGGGATTGCTGGATGCATAGGAATGGGAAATTTCAAAATTGTGTTAGGCATTAAAATAAATAAAATACCGAAGGAGAACAGGTTTTCCAGCATGTCAGTGGCTTTGACACAGATGATGTACAATTTATCACACAATGTTTACATGGATACAATTTAAATTGGTAAAATCCTGACATATGAAACATCAGTAATTTAAATTTTAAGTAGGAGAAAAGTTCCCGGTTGTGTTGACAACTTGAAGAAGAATCATTAGATCTGTGCAAAAGTAATGGAGTGCAGGAGGTGACTGCATCACCTCCCTGCCCAATTTTTCCTTGGGAAATCCTAAAGGCTGTGCTTTGATGCCTCCACAGGAGAGCACAACAGAATAACTGCTCCATTCCTGGCTTCTGGCGTTTCAAACACCATTTTTCACACAGACGCCTTTCGTTCCAATAACCATCACGGAGGAGCTCAGTGCTGCACTACCAACAAAAAAAAACCCTCACCAAGAGGCTCCAGCAATTCCAAAAAAAGCACCAGCAATCTGCAGCAGCTGAGGCCGAGCTTGCAGCTAAAGAAGAGATTTTAAACAATTACCAAAGCAGGGCAGTGATATCATAAAGGCAATTTCTGCGCTAGCTTGTTCTCTGCAACTCTCCCTGCCTCTGAACAGCTAGAACAGATAATAACTATTAGTAAATCAAACTCCTGCAATATCCAGCTGTGCCTCCCCCATTTACATACAGATAGAATGGGTATATGTTTTTAATATGTATGCCAGGCGTAGTTTTACCACAGCTGAAGTGCACGCTACAAAGGAGGAGGAGAATGGGAATGGAATCAGCATGAGATAATAAAGTGGCCTAGATAAAGTATTAGCCAGCGATTGATCTCAAACAGGGGATGCTGCTTCTCTCTGACCTGATTACTTACTATGCATAGATTCCATTAAATAGAGCTTAGGATGGAAAGCTTTGGGAAAATACCGTAAATACAGGCCCAGCCCCAGCCTGGCTGCTGTCCTGGACTCTGCCTTTAAACTGGAGTTAAACCTGCCCTGGCTTTAAACAGGAGTCTAAACCTGCCCCGGGTTTAAACAGGAGTTAAACCTGCCCTGGCTTCAAACAGGAGTCTAAACCTGCCCCGGCTTTAAACAGGAGTTAAACCTGCCCTGCGTTTAAACAGGAGTCTAAACCTGCCCTGGCTTCAAACAGGAGTCTAAACCTGCCCCGGCTTCAAACAGGAGTTAAACCTGCCCTGGGTTTAAACAGGAGTTAAACCTGCCCTGGGTTTAAACAGGAGTTAAACCTGCCCTGGGTTTAAACAGGAGTTAAACCTGCCC